>JAFJYI010000016.1:1200000-1655000 GCA_019022655.1 Acacia acuminata | reverse complement strand
GTAGTCTTCGCACAAAAGATAGGTGGTGACGTGGTCAGTCAAGGTTAACCTATAGAGCTGAGAATCAAGGTCGGTCCAGCTTAATAGGGTCAGGGCCTAACAGGGTTAGCCCTATAGGACCTGGAGTAAGGAAAACATCTGTTTTTCAAAGTCCAGCCCGATAATACTAGGGTTAGGGCCTGAAAATTACTATTCCAAATTTTAATTATTTTTCCTTCGATTTTTTCAAAGAAATATAATTAGTAAATTGCAACCATTAAAGTTCTAATCTATCAAATAAATGTTATCAACATTAATATCTAAACAATATAAATCATTCAACAAATAAACACATTCATTAATTCGTAATAAAAAACAAATAAACACAAAGAATATGTTTTTTCCTTTTTAAAAAAAAAAAAATATTACACAAAGGAATTGTTTTATGTATGCCCACGACAAAGTACCTTTCCTCCTTGTAATTTGTATGTCCGCGGATTCCTTCAGTTTATACATGATTTTACCGACGGTAAAAATAACTATATTTATTTTACACAAAATATATTTATAATTTATTACTTATATAATATTGTAATTCCAAAGTATGTGTTTATTTAATATGAAAACATCCCTAATTTAAAATTTATAATAACTATTTATGTGTTTTAATATAGAATAATAATAAATATAAAAAAAGGGTTATAGTTTAAACTTTAAAAAAAAAATCTAAGTAATTACAAATAAACACATTAATTAAGTGGAAGTCTAAATAATTATTTTTTTTTTAAAAAAAATGCTATAGTTAAATGGGCCTAACAAACCGCCCCGACTAAGCCCGAGGCCCTACGTGAGGCCGCCGCAATGCTTATTTTAAATTTCGACCTATTTTTCTAGCCCGAGCCATATAGGGCCAAGGTTTAAACAGTTTGGACCAACGGGCTTGGCCTGATTTCTCGACTCTAGTATGGTCTGGTCTACTGCTCTCGATGCTTCTCCCTGATTTATGATGTCTCATGGTTTTCTCAACGCGCGTGCCCCCATTATTTTATTCTACCACCAAATCTCTCCATGAATTATCATCACATTCCATACGCATCGGATAAAAAAATAATTTATAGGTAGAACAGTACACATGAACGGTTCTCTCATTTCCTTAAAAACATAGTTAACGTCATATGACATACAAAATTTGCACTTTTACTCTTTTTTTTTTTTTTTTGATAAGCATACTTTTACTCTATTTAAAAACATCCATGTCATTATTATAAAAAATATATTTTACTTTCCTAAAAAATTTCTATTTTTCAAAAAAAAAAAAAAAAAAGAAGTAAAAAATAAAAAGCAATAACATTTTTATAATTATGTCCAAGAATTTTGACACATTAAGAGTTCCTTTAACTAAAAGACACGCCAAAAGTTGCCTTTTAGTGTCCCTTTTTAAAATTGGGATACCAAAAGTCTTACTTTTATTCTAGGTTGGTGGAATGATGTTCACTAAAAAGGAGAAGGGGTAGCATTATTAGCGCGATCTAGAAGAACGAAGAAGCAGATGATCTGAGTAACGTCCGAGAACACTATCTTGTAGAACTATTCCTCCAAAAGAGGAAGCGGTATTTCTCAGGATTAAACAGACCCTTCTTAAGCAAGTCAAGGAAGCAGAACTTGAGGAAGGTAATAATAACAACAGCAAGAAAAAAACTCTGTAGAGGAGGAGACATTAGAAAGTGGATGATCTCAGTGATATCTGATAACACTATTCTAGAGAGTTTATATATATATATATATATAAAGATAATAAAAAGCCCAAAATTGTTTTTTAATTAAAAAAAAAAACACGAGCCCAGATTGCAAAATTAGTGTCGGCGTAGAGTATTTAGTTAATTAAACTGAACAACCATCTCAGTCCAGAATAATCCTGTCCGCAAGTCAACAAAATTTGAGAGCAGGATAAAAATAAAAGTCGGGCCCGTGTCATTTATGGCCCAGATGATTTTATAAAAGAAAAGCAAGAAAATTAAAATTTCAAGAACCCAAAACGTGGCCCAAAGTGTAAATAAAAAATAAAATAATTTTTTGATAATAAAAAATAAAATAATTAAAACTGAAAACCAAGTATGGAAGTCCCAAATGGTTGAAGCCCAAAAACGCTGCCCATTCTCTCATTTTCTTCAAATAAACCCAATTTCCCACAGCTCAAATGTGCCTGGCCCAGTCTTCAAAGTAAGTGAAACTCTGCATTTCAATTTAGGCAAAACTAGGCCTAAATGGTCGTGGGTTCGATCCCCTCTGCCGTCGTTGGGACTCCTTTGGTAGGCGATCTCGTAAGTCCTCAGTAAGTGCTCATAGAGCCCGGGCCGTCCCGACCTTGGTGGGACCGATGTCGAACCCTTCAAAACTTTTTCGTATAAAAAAAAAAAAAAAAAAAAAAAAAGGCAAAACTGTGCGTTTTCTCGGCTTTGTGGTCACACAACACCCTTAATGGGTTTAAATTAATTTAAAACATGAAACTTTTTAACCAGCAATCTTATAATTTTCCTCCAAGAATGACTACATTAAGAAATTCATGGTGGAACTAATTAATCAATGATTACTTAGTAGTCTTTTATTCCTCCATAATGCAACTTGTTCAATAAACCTATCGATGTATTACAATGTTTACTATTTTAAAATTAGCACATCATACTAAAGTAAACAAAGCTAATATTCATTCTCCTTTATGTAGAGCATGAGACAGTGTTTCATTTTGTATTATACTTCATGACCACAGTTTTCCAATTATTATTCAAGCAATAATATGCTTGATAATGCTCCTAAAGTTTCCTTGCAATGACATTGCTCGTGTGTGTGCACATTCAAGCAAGCATGCACCTAGGAAATTAAATTAGAAGGAATACAATTATATATATATTAGACAAATATGGACAATATATTTGTATTTTCATAGCAACTACCATCTATCCTTAAATGTTCAAAAACTTGTAATCATAGATTATTTATGATATTCTAAGGGTTTTGAGAATGTCTCTTTATGTATTCTAAAAGAATACTACACTTAAACCTATCATATCACAAATTTGAATAATGGTGATTTAGTTATGTGCAACACCTTATGTCAAAATTCATAAGCAATGAATAAATCATCATTTTGTTCAATATAGATAATTCAAATCTCACTAATCTTGTGATACAATCAGAACTGATGCTTTCAACCTTATCATGTATGTGATTGTCTTATAACACCCAATGGCGGAGCTTAGTTAAGCAACAGAGGGGCCATGGCCCCCTCCAAAAAAATAAATAAATAATATGTTCAGAATTTTTCTTAAAACAGATTAATATAATATAAAAAGTAATGTTATCTTATATACTAAACTTGTTAAAATACTTTTATTATACATTAACACGTATTGCAAGAATGATGTTAATGTGAGGATGTCCTCTTTGTCTTCCCTGTTTGTTTCTTTACGTAACGCTGGTATCTTTGAGACTATATTGAGACCAACCTGTTTTTACAGATGAGAACACTTGCAAGGAACAAAGAAAGTCCTCCAGATGGATTCATGTGTCCTGGTGGGTGGAAGGTGCTGTTGAGTAGTACAATAGTTTGGCTCCCTCAAGCGACGGAAGACTCCACGAGGCTGCTCGTGCTTAGTTTGGTTTGAAACTGTTTAAAATATTTATTTTAAGTCTGATTGGGAGAAACTTTCAAGCCTTCTTGATTTCTCTTCTTAATGTCCAATTCTGAGCATCTTTTGGCCCTATTTTATGAAAGGAAAGTACAGGGGAGGAAGCATTGGCCGAGAGAGACTCATCCTATGCCTCCACCTGTAAGAAGTAGGGTAGGGTAATAAGGAAATAAATATGCCTCTTTAACTGTTAGCTATTTCCCCTTGTATCATATTGTGGGTTTTTCAAAGATAGTTTGGATTGTGGAGTTTTTGTTTTTGACTGATCTTTTCTGTATTGGTCTTGCATTTTTATACAAAGTACACAAGTTATTGGGATAATTGAAGGATCTTTTTTGCCTTTGTCTTACAATATTTGTGACCACTTCCATTTGGTTCTGTCATTTTTGACTGTTAATGCATGTTTAGGTAACTGATATCAGTGAAGAAAAACCATTGCTGCCTACAAGCTACAGTGGTTGGTTTGGTGTAAAACACAAGTTTAATTTAAACAGTTAAATGTTTTTTGTTCCAGAGATAAGGATAAAGCATTGACTTGGTAGTTTTTGTACAGAGAGTGAGAAAACAGAGGATCTAACTAGACTTTTTTAATGATAAGTTTTTTGATACGAAATTACAAATGCCATTTCTATTATGTGGTAATCTAAATGGTATATTATTGCTTCATTGTATTGTATCTCAATTACATAACAAAAGGAACCAGACTCTGAGCAACTTGTATGTAATAGGCATCACAGAAAAACATTAGTCATCGTGAATCTGCTTTATTATTTTCTTTTAGTTTTAATAACAGACAAAAAGAATAAAGATGATACAAAAGCCATATACACATAAATAGGGCGTAGTTGTAATGACCAAGGTATGAATATGTTTATTAACATCAAATGCTTATTAATTAAATTACAATAATCCAAATACTAGCAACAAAATAAATAAAGAATATTTTATTTACAATATAATCAAGCAAATGTTAAGATTCAAAAGGCAAAACAAAGTAGACCCCACCACTACGCCAACATAACCATCTACGAGCAAGTTTTCACTGCTTCTTCATGTTTAGGAAAGGGAGCAACGGTCTCTCTGGCACTGGAATGAACTTGACAACCCAACCAAGAGGCCAAGAAATAACTGCAATTATAATGCATGCACCCCACTGCCCCCAATTCAACCTCTTAGTATTTGCAAATTTCTTTAGAAACTCTACCATCAGCACCTGAAGCACAATGGTTATCCCTATGATCCCTATGAATAACTTGTTATTGTGAATCCCTTGGAACACATTCTTCTTCTCCAGCTTCCTTGCATTGAACTCATTGAACACCTGACATAACACAAACGTATTGAAAATCAAAGTGTCATTTACTTCTGAACTCACCCCAAATATGGCCTCACCCTTGAACTGTAATGTCAATAGAATTGTGACCTGGTATAGAGCTTGAGCTAACATATTTATCCACATTATGTTGGTGATGAGAGGCTCAGTTCTACCCACTGGGGGTTTATCCAGTAACTCCATTGTAGGCTTCTCTATTGCTAGAGCTAAAGCACCCAAAGTGTTCATTATCAAGTTCACCCACAATAGTTGAGCAATTGTTAATGGCACTTCTCCTGCTGATACCGCAGCCAAAAAGTTAATTGCAAGTGCAGCAACATTTATTGTAAGCTGAAATTGACTGAACTTTTGGATGTTGTTATAGACACATCTTCCCCACTTTAGAACTGTGGAAACTGAGGTGAAATTATCATCCAAGATGACTATATCTGAGCTTTCTTTTGCAACTTCAGTGCCTTGAATCCCCATAGAAAGTCCTATATCAGCTTCTTTTAATGCTGGTGCATCATTAGTGCCATCTCCTGTGACTGCAACTACATGACCTTTCTGTTTGAGGCATTGAACCATGAGGAGCTTGTCAAAGGGAGAGGATCGTGCCATCACACAAATCTTCTCCGCTCTTTTCATTCTTTCCTCATCAGACAAGTTCCGAAATACCTCTCCTTCGATGACTGCTTCGGTTGTGTCTTGATTACGTTGGAAGATGCCACATTCTGTAGCTATAGCTTTGGCTGTGAAAACATTGTCTCCTGTGATCATTTTGACACTTACTCCTGCTTTTAGGCAGTCTTGTACAGCTTTCTTGACACCAGGACGGCATGGATCCTTAATACCAACAAGTCCTAAGAGGGTGAGCCCTTCTTCTTTTAGCTTTTGGTTTTCTCTATCTTCTTCTTCAACCACTTCTGTGTGTGCAAAGGCAATACACCTAAGGCTGCTGGCTGCCATTCCTTGAATGATTTGCTCAAACACCAACTTCTTGTCATTGTCAAGAGTTTTGATATTGCCAGAAGCATCATGGTACTTTGAACACAATCTTAGTACCATCTCAGCTGCGCCTTTCCAATGTGCATGGATTTTGTTGTTTGCTTTTCTTCTAATCAAAACCCCACTCCTCTTCTTCTTTGAATTGAAGGCCTCCACATGAAGGATGGTGGAACTTTGCGTCAACTCCTCCATGTTCATGTTCAGATCAAGAATAGCCCAAGAAAGAATGGCCTTTTCTGTTGGACTACCTGAAAACTCATATTCCAAATTTGTTGATTTAGACTTGTAAACACTACCTGTAGTGTTAAGGGCAACCCCTTCTTTGATCAATTGCAGAACATCTGAATGAACAGATGATTCAAGAAGTTCTTGTTCCATAAGTTCTTCTCCAAGCCAGAACTTAGTCACTTTCATCTGATTAAGCGTGAGAGTGCCAGTCTTATCAGTACATATGGTTGTTGCAGACCCCATCGTCTCGCAGGCCGAGCGCTTCCTCACCATAGCTATACCAGCCATCATCTTCGTGGAGCAAGCAAGCGTCAAAGTCACAGCCAAAGGAATCCCTTTTGAAATGGCAACCACGAAAATAGTAACAGCAGCAGCAACAATATCCACAACTCCATTCATTATGTCATTACACTTAGTGCTGCTTCCGTTGAACTCTTTGTTCCCATTCTTATCAGTTGTGTTCCCCGTGAAGTAGCGAACCAACATAACAACAAGAGCAAGAAAAGCCACAGCCGAACCAAGCTTTCCTGTGGCAGAAGTAAGGATATTGAGGCGTTCCTGCAGCGGGGTTTCTTCATTGTTGTCTCTGCTTATTGTACCCATAATCTGACCCCATGTGGTGTTCGTACCAACAGAAGTAACGAGCATTTTGGCAAACCCATCCGCCACCTTAGTCCCAGAGAGCAAAAATGGATTTTTATCCGCATTAATCTCTGCGAGGTCGCTCTCATCTGTCATGCTTGACTCATCAACTTGCAGGGAATGGCCTTCCAAGAACAAGCCATCAGCAGGAACCTGGTCTCCGATCTTGAGCCGCACAACATCACCGACCACGATGTCATATATGGAAACATGTTGTCTGCGACCACTTCGTACAACATCGACTTGGATGTTATTGCTGACCTGGAACAGCTTCTGAAACTGTCTGCTTTGCCTGAAATTACTAATTGAAGATACAGCAGTGACAAGAAAAACGGCGGCTAAGATGCTTCCACCTTCATACCAGCTTTCTTTGATGCCGAAGTCAAGGTACGGAGCAGCATGAGCTAAAAAAATGAGAATGGCGGGGTCCTTAAGTACTTCAATCACAAAATGAATAAAACCTCTCGTAGGTGGTTTTGGATAGGTATTAGAACCAAACGCGTCGCGCCGTCGCAGGACGTCATCGGGATCGTCATCACCATCACCGCCTTTGACTCCATTTTGAATGTCAGTTTTTAGAGCAGAGGCCACACCATGGACCCCACCAAGAGTTTGCAGGGTTTCCACGTTTTTCTCCTTCACGAGATTTGTGAGGGTGGTTTGGCTTACAGTAAAGGAATGATCTGGGTTTAAATCGATAACAGTGTAGGAGGAAGAAGGTGACAACTTTTTGGGCTTGTTGTTCTCGGTTGTGGTGGAGGAGGGAAGCAAAGTGGATTTGGAGTAAGACAAGAGAGTTCTGTAGCAATAAATACTAACAAATGCAGAATGCCATCTTTTTTTGGGTTTGCTCCGATTCTTTGGGGCACTCAGAAGTGTCTGTATTGTCTCCAAATCGGTCACACATGCCATAGCCATATTTGCTCTGATAGGTAGATAGTTGGCCACTTGAATGTGCAATATATTGCAAGGCTTATGAAATTTGATTGCTGCAAGGAAATGAGAATAAGGTTAATTATAAATAGCTTTGTACCGTAATAGCATGAAAACTCCTTGTAAGTAGGAGGTTACAAGCCGTTAGTGTTGCTCCTTAAAAAAAAAAAAAAAAAAAAAAAAAAAATCAATGAAATATAGGAATGCGAAGTATGAGAAGTGTCTGAAACTAAAGAACGTCAGAAATATATATAGCTGGAGGTTGATGGATATGCAGAGAGATAAGGATCTTAAAGGCTTAATAGTATATATATCTATAAGACTGCATATATATATGAAATATGAACTATTATATAAATATATATTTATAAAGCTAAATATATAGATGATGTGTGTGTGATCATTTGAATGCTATGTACGAGAAATGAACGTAGGAGAGTTTATGCACCAGAAGAATGTAAGGAGAGGTAACAGGGAGCTTGAAGAAGTGAACGTCAGAAATGCAGTAACCTGAAGAAGTGAAAGCTTAATAATAGAGGGTGGTGGACGCATATATATGATACGATGGGAAGATGATATATTTGGTTACATGTATCT
The DNA here is from genome assembly GCA_019022655.1 of Acacia acuminata. NCBI lineage: Eukaryota > Viridiplantae > Streptophyta > Magnoliopsida > Fabales > Fabaceae > Acacia > Acacia acuminata. Next base: position 1,646,615 of record JAFJYI010000016.1, on the reverse strand, counting down.
ATATATATAGAGGGGCGAGCTTTTACCTGCAGGCTAGGTCTCGAGGGGATGACAAATTCTCCATTGCAAGTATAGTAGTATTATTATTTTAAAAAGCAAATAAATAATTAATTGGAGACACACAAGTGGCACGAACATTCCGAGAAGGATGAAATTTAAGTTGCGCGTTTCTTTGAGTCCACTTTGCTTCGAAAGGTCTTTTTCAATTTGGATGCTGTCTCCGCGTATAGGGGTCAAACAACTTTGACTTATATTTCAATTTCTCTTTCTTAAAATTTAACATGTATTTAAATTAGTTTTTGAAAAATAACAGTTTTTTACAAAGTAAGAATATGATAGGAGTTTTGTCTAAACTTACAAGTATCTCTATGGATTTACCGGAACGAACTTCCCTACCTATCTTGGGATAGGTATGGAGAACTCTTCCAAATTTGGACCGTCAGATTTTTCTTTTAACTGCCATTTTTTAAATGAAAAAATCATTTTTAAAAAATATGTTAGTTGAAAAATTATCTTTATTTTAGATTCTCTACTTATTAAAATAATTATTTTAAAAAAAATAAAAAGTAAAAAAAAAAATGGACCGCCCAAATCCCATTTGGACGGTCTAGATGGAGGTAGGGAAACTCATTCCCTATCTACTTTTATTTAGAATATAAAATAAAAATAATTTGAATTTTCAGTTTTTCAAAAACTGATTTTTAATCTATAATTTTTTAGTTGAAAATGTTAAATTTAGACCGTTCAAATTTTATTTGGATTGAGCCGATCTCATTATAGTGAATAGTCTTTAGTGCCCATCATTATTATAAGCCTTGAAACTGGTTCTAAAAAGACTTTTTGATTTTCTTAGTGCTCTCAATAAATACTTTCATATTCATGCTAATTTGCCCTTGTTAGAGCCGAGAAATGACGGGCTCGGCCCTTTAAGTCCCAGCCTGTAGGGTTTGGGCTTGAAAAATAAGCCAGAAATTTGAAATTGGCCCGGTAGAGCCTCGGGCTTAATCGGGCCGGCCCGTTTAACTGTAGCTTTAAAAAAAATTTTAATTACTTAGACTTCCACTTAATAAAAGTGATTATTTGTATTTACTTAGTTTTTTTAAGTTTAAACTATAACCTTTTTTTGTTTATTATTATTCTGTATTAAAACACATAATTAGTTATTGTAAATTTTAAAGAAGGGATGTTTTTGTTACACCTCCACCGGCCTCGCCCTTTCGTGTGGCGGGTTGAGGGATTCCTTTTTAGAAATTACCTTTCCCTTATTATTAGTCCATTTAATGATAATTCAGAGTACGCGTAGTAGAGCACAGGACCGGTTTGGACAAACTGCGTACTGGTAAAAAGTAAAATTCAACAAAAAGTAAAGTCCCCAGAGGGTTAGGTTACAGTCATCCAACAGTAAGTATCCAGATAATAAGTACAGTCATCCAAAATATAAAATACAAAATATGATAGGGCATCCCCTATCCTTCATCTGCCTAGTTAGCACTACCTTTGCAAATACGCCTTTATCAATCAGGCACAATCTCTTGTATCACCACAAACTTCTGAGGTCCAATAATGGCCCCCAGAGTAACCATCAATACTCATGCACTATATGTGATATGTGTATGCATGCAACCACGTGAGTATGTAAACATAAATAAACGTGTCAAACATGCCACAATATGCAAACAGACATACACACAACAACACGTCTTCGCACCGTTAGGTCACCTTACCAAGGCAGACCCCAGAATTACTGGAATCATCAGCCCGTCTCTGTTGAGTCACCACGTAGGTCAACCCCGGCAGGCACCCTCAGTGCTAGGGACACATCACACAATCATGCTCTGTATGCATATTTGGCAAACAATACAAAAACACACATATGGCAAGCAAATACATACATCAAACACATAAGAGTGCCGGAGTAAAGAGGTTACTACCTGGTGTGGTGGATACTGTTTTTACTACCTTTTTACTCTTGGCCTTTCTAAAAGTACCCCTTTGACCTAAAACATTAAAGTACACCTTTTTCAGTATTTACAAAAATGCCCTTACATTATTATTTTTTTGCTAAAACCGAGCCCACATGCCATTTCCAGAAATTCACCGTTTTTGTCCCAACTTCAGGGATTTTTCATAAATTTCAAAAAACTCTTATTGTTGTGAAACTAGTGCCATTCGAACCATTAATAAGTCTATTTTACAGGAAAAATATACTTAGACCCTGAAAGTACAAATATTTTGGCGTGTTGTTTGTTTTATCTCCTCTGGTCCAGATTCACGTCACTGTCTTAGCCTCTTTTTCAACCATTTATTTCACCGTGTAAATATTATCCAAATCTATCATATTATGTATGTAAACTCATGCCCCAGATGTCTAGTTTCTACATAAAAAATGTCAGCTTAAACAGAGTTTATTTACCCCCTTAAAAACGCGTTAGAATGGTCACTGACAAGATTTACTGAAGCTGGCAGCAAGCCCCCCTCATGGGGTTTTCGGTGTTTTCGGCTTCGGAAACTTTAACCATAGCTATACCCTATACCAAACCTCATTCCAGAGCCTATGGTGACCTTAAAAATGAAAAAATCCAACCGCAAAACCAAGCTTCTACCATTTGCACGAATTTTCCTTTTATAAGAACTCAAGAGAAGAAGTTGTCGGGGTTACCTAGAATCGGAAAATCAGTGGATGAGCTTAGGTTCTTGAGCTTGGAGGGCTAGCTATGGTGGCTGGCTGGAGCTTCTCCTTTTCTCTGGAAATTTCGTGCTCAAGGGTGAAAAATAAGAAGAAATTACATTTTTAATAAAGGTAAAATTGATCCGGTGGAAGTAGAATTAGCTGGCGTAAATAACTGTCTGGAATTCATCTGGCTTTTGGCTTATTTTCCAAGTAAATCCAGAGTTTTCCAGAGGCTCCTAGGGTTCTGCCACGTGCTCAGCCCCCTCCAAAAATATCTAGATATTTTCTTGCTTTTGGGGCAAATTACCTGTTTTGCCCGAAACTGTTGAAAATTGCGATTTTAGCCCAAAACTTTCTAATAATTACTAACCTCTACCCCACGTTTTTCTGCTCAAATGGACACATGTGGCACCATTTTGGGCCCACATGTCTTCCCAAATCAATTTATTCTCATTTTGCCCCTGTTCCCCAAATGTGGGACCCACGGTCTGACTTTTACACCGACTTTTCTTTCTTTTCTTCCAAGTAAATATTTTCAATGATTAAAGGGAGTGTGTGACATCTAAGGGGCTCCACACATTGGGTCTCTGTCATTTAATTCCCTTTTTCCTCACTTTTCAGTCCAGTTCCCAATCTACCGGTCCGTGTGGGTCCTGCCGGCCGTCAGGGTGGTTCCTTTCGCACTTTTCTTTATCTTTTCTAGACTTTTCCTTTTGAAAAGACATTACTCCTCAAACTTCCTAGAGTGGCCCCACACTTGACCTACTCGGTCCAACGGAACCCCATTCGGTCCCTTCGGTCCCGTTTCTGCTCGTCAATCGCCTGTGGGACCCGCATTTTAAGTTTGGGCTTGAGTATGACTTAAATCACCTGGTTTTATCTTCTTTCTCATGGGGGACAAAATTCAACATTAAAAGGATAAGGAATTGATCATTTTGCCCTTTCTTTTCCTATTTTCCTCTAAAACACAGAGGATCATCATCTGTCCAGGAAATGTCACACTTCCTGAACCGAGCTTGGTAGTCTGCCTAACTTAGGCTTATTCTCAATTCTCAGGGTCCAAAATTCAGGATATTACAGTTTTCTTATTAAATAAACACATACTTTGGTATTACAATATTATATAAGTAATAAATTATAAATATATTTTGTGTAAAATAAGTATAATTATTTTTACCCGTCAGTAAAATCATGCATGAACCGAAGGAATCTGCAGACACATACAAAATTACGAGAGGGAGAGGCATTTTGTCGTGGGCATACATAAAGCAATTCATTTGTTTAATATTTTTTGAAAAAAAAGGAGAAAAAAAAACACATATTCTTTGTGTTTATTTGTTTTTTATTACGAATTAATAAATGTGTTTATTTTTTGAATGATTTATATTGTTTAGATATTAATATTGATAACATTTACTTGATAGATTAGATATTTAATGGTTGCAATTTACTAAAATATTTCTTTAAAAAAAATTGAAGGAAAAATATTAAAATTAGGAATAATAATTTTCAGGTCTTGTAGGGCCGGCCCTAGTCCTGGTACTATCAGGCCGGGCTTTGAAAAAAAGATGTTTTTCTTACTCTAGGCGGGGCCAGGCCCCGATGCGCAGCTCTACTTGGTGTGCACAATTCCAAAAATGCCCTTGTTGGGCTATAAAAAAAAAAAACAGTTTTTGCGGCGGAATTTTTCCCTCGCAAAATAACAAATTTCCGTCGCAAAACCGATTTGCGGCGGAATTTCTGCGACGGAATTTTTTCCGTCGCAAAAATCGTCCACGCAAACCAAATTTCCGTCGCAAAAATGCAAATTTCCGTCGCAAAATTTGGATTTAGCGGCGGAACACTTTTCCCTCGCAAATCTTGAAAATTGCGAGGGAAAATCTGAATCCCGCAAAATTTGCGAGGATTGAGATCCTCGCAAAATTTCAAATTTTGCGAGGGAATTGATCTCTCGCAAAATTTCAGATTTTGCGAGGATTTGATCCTCGCAAAATTTGAAATTTTACGAGGATTTGATCCCTCGCAAAATTTGAGATTTTGCGAGGGATTTGATCCCTCGCAAATTTTTTAAATTTGCGGGATATGATCCCTCGCAAAATTTGAAATTTTGCGAGGGAATTGATCCTCGCAAAGTGTGGGGATTTGCGAGGAATAGGTTCCCTCGCAAAATGTGGGGATTTGCGAGGAATAGGTTCCCTTGCAAAATCCACCATTTTGCGAGGGACTATGTTCCCTCGCAAAATGCAATTTTGCGAGGGAATCTGTTCCCCCCGCAAATCCCCAATTAATTTTTTAAAAAAAATATTAAAAATTTGCAAATAAAAAATTTGCAAATTTATATATATGATAAAAATATATTGTAACAATCATAAAAGTTTGCATAGAAATAACAAAATATTACAAAGTACAATGTTTCAACCAAAATAAACTAAAAAAAAAGTCTACACTTTGCGGCAAACTGGTCAGGGTCACCACCGGTATCTCCATCACCATCAGGAGGCGGCCCCGTACCCTTGTCCTTCAAAAGGGAGTGGAGAAGTTCCCGCAACTCAATAATCATCTTTCCTTGCTCCTTCATCTGTACTTCTTGCTCCTTCACCTTTAGTAGCAAGTGACCTTCAATTTATAGAGAACAGATCAACCATATTAGGAATTAAGTTGATGAGTGTTCCTACGAGTTCAAAATCAATGAGGTTCAAAAATGAAAGTAACGAACCAATTCACAAAATTTATTTTCAGTGACATCATGGGTATTGGGTAGCCAATAAGGTCCTAAATTTTCACACACAGGAAGGTACTTGAATGCTCGGGCTTTCAAGCCCGAATCACAGACTTGGTGCAAACAGGCTTTCTAGTTGAGCTGCAGAACATTTAAAATAAATTTCATCATCTTTACAAAGCACTTAATCTTGAGGAGCGCTTACAAAGTTAGAAGAAAAGTGTGAATAGGATATACCGCGGGGGTGCAGCATAGACACATTATTCTAAAGCCCTTTTCTGTATCCCTCAAACAATTTCTGTCAATCAGAAAATACGAGTTACCATCACTAAAAGAGATATTTTAGACATACTTATTTCAGGATGAATTTTTAGAGAACCGCACATGAATTATGATTGGAAGGGATCATCATTTGAAGGCATTACATGACATTTTCAATATAAAATTCAGCAACAAAAACTAGCAAGGAAAAACAGAAAATATCAACAAAATTCAGAAACAGGAAAAGAAAAATAGCAAGGATTCACCTTCTGAACCTCCTGAATGCGCTGCTTTGCTCTTTTGTGAAGCCTGTTAAACTTTGTGTCAAGTTCAGTATACTTTTCTTCACGCTCCTTTATTTCTTGATCAAATTTCTTTTCAGCTACAAAAAGAAGGTATATGATGCATTTATACAATCATCAACATATTTAGAAAAGCTACATTATTCACAAGTTGCAAACAGTGCGGCTCATCTCAAACTTCGTGAAAATGCACAAGGCCTACTTTAGTTAAACTAATAGACCTAAATCACTGTAGAGAGATATTTTCATTTTTCCTACATGACAGCAACCACAAAGCATTTTTCCTACATGACAAAGAAACCACAAAGCATTTTTCCCATGTCTATTTGATTCTAAAATCTGGAAACTTCGGAAGGGAAAAATCAAATTTGTTCATTAATATAATAAAATGTGATCCAACGTTCTAGTGATGCAGAATTTTGTGAGTTTTCCAATCATCCTAAACAAAATCATAAACGAACACAATTATAAAACTATACTAGTACTGACCAAGCTGATTTGAACTTATCGTGTAGAGCATCAAATTTTCAAACAAAGTTCATTAAACAAAGCAAACTTAATATGTTGATTGAGCTTATTTATTTAGTAAAAGAACCAAGCACAACCAAGATTTTAATGAGCTAATCCAAAAATGTCACAAACGACTCAGTTCATTTACCCACCGCCAAACATATAGCCATATAACTAGTAGCATGAACTTTAATGTAAGTCAAATTTTACTCGAGTACAAGTGATGCATGACTTTCACGGACGAACAAACAAAATCAGACCTGCAACAAGCTTTTCAGACAGCTCGAGCTTTCGCATCTGCCTCTGAGTATGCCAATTGAAGATGCTTCAGAGCCTCTTCAGCTGCACCTCTCGTTTTTTTTTCATCTAGAAGTTCTTTATTCGATGCTTGTATCCTTTCCTGCAATTCTTCAATGATATCAGATTGAACTTCTTCTGGGCCACTAACTTTTCTCCCCTTACTAGATTCACTATACACCCTGTTTAGACTGTTAAAGCCCTCAAACTGAGACTTCAAAAAATCATTCTGAAATCTAAGTGTGGAACAATCGATCAAAAGATTCAAAACTGAAAAAAAATTACGGTGACAGATTGTGTGGCCAGAAGATTTAAAACTAGATAGAAAAAACAATTGCAGAGAAATAAACCAACGAGGAACAATCGATCATCAACAAACCAGAAAATTAAAAATCCAGAAGCTTCAAATTAGGTAGATTATCATCAGGCAAAAAAGAATACACACCAGAAGATTCAAAACTGAAAAAAAAATCGTAGGGTTCGACAGCGCTGTCAGCGGAATGAAGAGACACGAACGCTGTGCTTGATTCGCCGCCCGTCATTGATGGAGAAGATGCTGTCTGCCGCCGGGGGTTCGGGGATCAACCGGTGGTTTTGGGTTTGGAGGTTTTCACTCTGGATCCGCACGAGCCTAAGAGGACGGAGGAGGCGCCTGAACTGATGAATGAAGCAGAGAAGTCGAATCTGTAGACTAGGTGAAGACCTGCGGCGGAGTTTGAGAGCGAGAGAGGAATGAAGTCCGACTGTCCGACGGCGATGGAGTTGGAGACCCAGAGAGGAATGAAGCAGAGGCAGTCGAAGTGCAGAGCGACTCAGAGTGAAGTGAAGAGTGCAGTTCCTAAGTAAAACTCCTAACCCTAATTGGAGGGAGGACGAGGCGCGGTGGAAGAGGAGAACATGTGTCATTAAAATATATGAGAAACCAATTTTTTTTTTTTTTTTTTTTTAGAAAAGACTTTTGGCGGCGACTTTAAGTCGCCGCTAAACATACTTTTTTGGCGACATATACTTTCAGCGGCGACATAAATTGTCGCCGCCGAAAGTCATACTTTCAGGGGCGACAAAATTGTCGCCGCCAAAAGTCAATACTTTCAGCGGCGACTTTATTGTCACCATTGAAAGTGTAACTTTCAACGGTGACATTAAAAGTTGCCGCCAAAAGTCGCCACTAAAAATTCTTTTTTTTGTAGTGATATAATAAAAATAAATATCCACATTTTTAAAAAAAATGACCATTCACATGAAGAAGAAGCAAGTGTTGATACATAGTTGGCATATCATCTATAACCTAATTATCAAATAAAGATAATGATTTATCCCCAAAAAAATAAAGATATTGACACCTTATATGGATCTTTCGTTTCTTTAGCATGAAACGAGTAAGATTTAACTATATTAACATGTGTCTTATAAGTATTATAAAACATGAGGTCTCACCTCCCTCTAAAAAATCCTCAATTTTGGAGGGGATGCTATGAAAGGAATAGAAGGGGAGAGTAACCCCTCTCTCTTTAAAATTTTTTTTGTGGGCTAAGGTATTTTACAATAAAATGCAAAAAAAAAAAAAAAACATTTATGTATATTTTAGCATTTATAAAAAAATTTCTGGTTAAATGTGGGGAGGGGCACAATTCTCCCCCACTCCCCTCTAAACCAAACACCCCCTCCAATACTTCCCGATGAGCGCTTCGTAGAAGACTTCCGCATTTTATCAACTCGATGTATTATTTTTGGACCTAATTTGGCCCGTATAAATGGATTTTTACCTTTTGGACCTATTGTAAATACATATTTTTGTGTTGAAAAAGAGGGTGTTTCGACTCAACCATATTATTTGAAAAATTAAAATTTGATTAATTCATTAAATTAGTTTGAAAATGAAACAATAAATTATATCTTGAAAGGTAAAAAATAAAAATTGCATCAAAATTTAAGTAAAAGAACTCTTGAAAAGTATCATTAATACCCAATGGATAACTTAAAATAAGAGCCACGATTTCCTTCTAAAAAGTGCCTCATAATTTTGTAGGAATATTTAAAAAAGTATTTGATGTCGATTATTTAATTTTTTTCAGGATTTTTTCTCATAATCAAACTATTAAAACTTATTAATAGTTTAATTGTGACCAAATACTAATTCCTAAACGGATATTCATGCTAATTTGATTAGTGGAATTAAAACTTATTGATAGTTGAATTGTGACCAAATACAAGTAAGTAGTGTCTTCAATCATAAATATAGGATCTAATTTAAGAATTGATATTGATCTTATATGTATTATTATCTCCGATTTTAAATATAAGATAAAGTTTACGTATGATTTATACTAAAAGCTTTGTCTTATCTTTGAAACCTAGGAGGGAGTACTTTTTTTCATGTTGGTCAATTTTTTTCTTTATCCCTATTGATACACAATCAACTGTTACCAGGTATGAGAGGGAATAAGAAATAAAGAAAGATGTATGAGTGTTTTAGAAAAAATATATATATAGAAATAAAGAAAGATGTATGACATATGTTCTTATATTTATTTGATTAAATGGTAAAAAGGAATATATATAGAAATAATATATATATTAATTATAAGACAAATGTTTATCAATATATTTCAAAATACTATTCTTTAGAAGAAAATTGTCTTGATTTTAATCAATATGCTACTTAGTCGAATAGAGGCGAAATGAGTGAGAGATTTGAATTTTTTTGTTTTAATTGCCTTGGGTTTACTTTGGAGAGATATTTAACAAAAAATATGTATATATTAATATACTATTTTGCGAGGGAATTTAATTTCCCTCGCAAAATATAAATTTTTTTGCGAGGGAATTTAGTTTCCCTCGCAAAATGTATGAAATTTTGCGAGGAATGGAAATTCCCTCGCAAATGGCCAAAATTTTGCGAGGACAACCTATTCGTCGCAAAATGCGGAATTTTGCGAGGGAAATTATCTTCCTCGCAAATTTGTGAACATTTTGCGAGGGAATCATCGTTCCCTCGCAAAATTTGTCCACATTGCGAAAAAATTGGGGGAAATTTCCCCCAATTTTTTTCGGGACAAATTTTGCGAGGGAACTATGATTCCTCGCAAACCGTCCTACAATTTTGCGAGGGAATCGTTTATCCCTCGCAAAATTTTGCGAGGGAATTTATTTCCCTCGCAAAATGTACGAAATTTTGCGAGGGAATGGAAATTCCCTCGGAAATGGCCAAAATTTTGCGAGGACAACCTATTCCGTCGCAAAATGCGGAATTTTGTGAGGAAATTATCTTCCCTCGCAAATTTGTGAACATTTTGCGAGGAATCATCGTTCCTCGCAAAATTTGTCCACATTGCGAAAAATTGGGGGAAATTTCCCCCAATTTTTTTTCGGACAAATTTTGCGAGGAACTATGATTCCCTCGCAAACGTCTACAATTTTGTGAGGGAATCGTTTATCCCTCGCAAAATTTTGCGAGGGAATTTATTTTCCCTCGCAAAATGTACGAAATTTTGCGAGGGAATGGAAATTCCCTCGCAAATTGCCAAAATTTTGCAAGGGACAACCTATTCCGTCGCAAAATGCGGAATTTTGCGAGGGAAATTATCTTCCCTCGCAAATTTGTGAACATTTTGCGAGGGAATCATCGTTCCCTCGCAAAAGTTTGGCCACATTGCGAAAAATTGGGGGGAAATTTCCCCCCAATTTTTTCGCAATTTGCGAGGGAATAGAAGTTCCCTCGCAAAATGTGCACATTTTGCGAGGGACCCTTCTTCCTCGCAAATTGCGAAAAAAAAAATTGGGGGAAATTTCCCCCAATTTTTCGCAATGTGGACAAATTTTGCGAGAACGATGATTCCTCGCAAATCGTCTACAATTTTGCGAGGGAATCTTTTATCCCTCGCAAAATGTGGCATTTTGCGAGAGAATATTTTATCCCTCGCAAAAGTTTGGCCATTTGCGAGGGAATTTCCGTTCCCTCGCAAAAATTCATACATTTTGCGAGGGAAACTTTATTCCCTCGCAAAAATCACCTTTTTGCGAGGGAAAAAATTTCCCTCGCAAATTGCCCAAAATTTGCGACGGAATTTTTTCCTCGCAAATTCCGTCGCAAATATGATATTTTCTTGTAGTGTGGGCTATAAAAATACTTTCATGTTAGGGGGACATTCTATTTTTTGGGGGAAAAGGTAGGTATGTATATATATTTATTACAATAAAACAAATAAAGTGTGTGTGTGTGTGTGTATTGTGGCTATAAATTTTTTTTTTAATATTTATTTCGTTCGTTCAAATTATTATGAATTCAAATTCAATTTATACGTAGTACATTATCATGAATTATTAGTTAATTAAAAGCTAAGTTAATGCATTGATATAAATACTTTTAGGTGTATGCGCAATTTGATTTGAATTTTGTAACTATCGTATTCATCTGCACAAGTTTCTTCAGTCTTTGACGATTATTTGGAAATTTTTTATATAAGATATTTTCTAATTAGTTATATGATGATATTATATATCAAAAAAGAAAAGGTTTTTGACGGTTAATTAATTTTATAATAAATGCTTGGTTATTTGTCAATGTCGCACTTACATTTTTACATGTGATGATGTGCAACGCGTGTTATAGGTGATCGACATTAGAAAGGAGAGACAGGGATTCATGCAGCACTAAAATGACAATTCATTCCTACGTGTAAAAAAATAATAATAATCTCGGAAGTATCCAAGAAAATATATGAAAGAGAATCCTATGAATTTCACTCCTTTTCAAAGTTCTGTGAAGTAACTATATATAGTCTTGTATTATTTCTGCTTCGAGCAATTTCTATGGTTAGGTGTAATTTTCCCTTTTTTGAGCTATACGAGTCAATGGTCAAAGTATTCGTTGATTTTATGTTCCTATTAATTATTCTACAAACAATTCTTCCGAGGAAATGAATCTGTGCTGTATTATTGTTAAAAACTCGAGATTCTTTGATCAAAACATTTTACGTGGAAATAAAACTCAATATGTATACTTTTACCTTTTTTTTGCTGGAGAAGAAAATATTTCATTAACCCAAGTGATGTTCTCTAGTCTCTTTTGTCTGATAAATATTAGGAGTATGTTGGATTTTGTAGGAAATTAGTGAGGATGGTCTGAAGAAAATATTATTAAATATTATGAAATAAAATAAGATTACATTGGGGATGAATACAATTGGACCATGTCGACCAATTTAGCTCAATCCAATCTACGAATTTTGATGACGACACTTCATCAAAGTCCATTTAAGTGACATCCACACATTTTCGGAAAACATTACGAGTATACACTTGGCCCGCAACAAAAATTAATCTTTGTTTTTAAGGAAAAAAAAAATATAAGCACTTTCCAGGAGTGCAAAATGCAAATTTCATACTGAAAATATAAATACTTTACTTTTTTCTCTCTATAGAGAGGGTTCATCCTCGGATGATGATTGCAATTCTTAGAGTGAGCTAAGCGTAACTTTTAGGGAGCAGAATGTGATTTTCTCATTAGAATACAAATCCTTCGTTCCGATTTGGAGAGCAGACAGCCGACGACCCTTTTTCCACCAACGTAACACTCCTTCACTTTCTAAAACAGCAAGGAAAAAAAAAAAAAAAAAAAAAGCTGCGTTTTTTACTTGTAGAGTATTATAATAGAGATTGAGGAAGGAGAAGACAGAGGCATGTGCGGGGGCCATGTGAGAGAGAGTGAGGGTTAGGCTGGGAATTTTGTGGGGAGATGGGGATAGAAAAGGGATGATGGGGGAAAGGTTTCTTTTTAGAGGGGATTATGGGCAACTCCCATTATCCCACTTTCTCCTCATCCTTTAAAATTAAATTTACACTATTGATTCCACTTAATCTTGGTTATTCATTTTTTTTTTAAATATTTTAAGATACTTAGGTATTAAAAATATACTTCAAAATACTAACCGTTATTGAAAAAATACTTCATGATTTTGAAAAAATATTTTGAAGTATATTTTTAGTACCAATCAAGACTCTTAAATAATTTTTTAAGATCATGAAATATTTTTTCAATACCAGTGAAGTATCCTTTTAGTATTATTCAGTACTCTAAAATATTTTTTCAAGATTCTAAAATAATTTTTCAAGATCATCAAATATTTTTTAAGTACTGGTTAGTATCTTGAAGTATCATTTTGTACTGATCAGTACCTTGAAATATTATTAAAAAAAGGTCTCAAAGATTTTTAGGATACTTTCGATAATCGACAAATACTTTATGATTTTAAAAAATTATTTTAGGATTTTGAAAAGATATTTGAGGGTACTGAATAATATTAAAAGAATACTTCAGGATTTTTTTAAGATTATTTTCGATCTCCAAGATTCCGAAGTATATTTTTTAAGGGTAAAGGAGCAAAAATACACATATGTTTTACCCCCCGGAGCGCCCAAAGCATCATATACTTTTTTGGGGAGAAAAAATACACATATAGTTACATTTTTGGAGCAAAAATAACACCCACTATTAATGACCAAACGTCCGTTAGTGTGCCAAGCTTTGATTCGAGCATGCGTATTCATCTTCATCGAGTTCTTCATCACCGCCGCTCGGAACTCGAAAACCGCAACATCCAATAATTCCTAGCACATGTTGATTATGCTCTTCCTCTTGCCATCTTACAAATCGCCTCGTGGTGATCGTCACGTGTGGTCTCGGCTTTTCTCATCAAGCCCTTGAGGCGACTTCATGTTATTGTAGAGATTATTGTAAGTTCCTTGTCATACACTTTGTTTTATTCACTTGTTCATGTTTTTTCTGGTTTTACTCTCTTATCTGTTCAACTGTGAGCCTCATTTTTCAGCTACTTATTGTTTAATCAAAGCCATATCACTGTTCGGGAGATGTTAGATTTTGCTCTAAATAAAAACACATCAGCATATAAAATCCTCGCAGTGGAAGACTTAATTAATAATGAATGTCGGATTTCAATACTAGATATTTATCTAATGCCGCCGTGCTCAAGGAAATGGGAACGGGCTATTCTATTTTTTTTTTCTACAAATTCAGTTTTTGATTTGTGTTTGCGTTTTTCATATAAGAGGTAAGAGAAAGAGCAAGAGCAATTTGGATGAAAAAAGAGGGAGGAGGGGAGTACAGCTTTAGAAGCGGGCAAAGAGGCGGGTCACACACAATTCGACGAATATTGTGGGTGTGTGACTTGTGTCCGTATTTGTGTCTTTGTGCGTGTGGTGGCCCATCACAATCTATGGCCGACCGTGCTTGAGGATTGCGGTCAATAAGAGATGATGAGGTTGAGATCGAGTCCCTCAATCTATATCCAATTATCCATCCTTCAAAAAAAAAAAAAAAACGTGGGCGAATTAAGAGAGGATCTGTATAGGATTATAAGACTTTCGGATTCTTCTTCCCTGAGAGAAAGGTCTGTATTCTTAATCCTTGATAGCACCAGAGCCACAGAATGCTCCTTCTCCAAAGAGCATTGATTTTCCACTCGGATCCAACCACTGCCATAATTAAGGTTGAAAAGTCTCATCATCCTCTTGAAAATCAAATCCCCGTAAGAACAAATGATGCTGTTAAATTTATGAGTAATTGCATTAGCTTAGAGTCTAATAGAGAAAGCAAGCTCTCATTGAAATGCACGAGCTCCTCCGGGCGACACGTAATTCTCAAACAAACCGAAACCGGTCAGTACGCCACAAGAGTTCGAAGCTTCTTTGCATTCTCTCGTGGTTTTAGTTTTGTATCTAATGCAATTAATGCACAGAGAAGCGGAACCAAAGAACGAAAAGCAGAAAGCATGAACGTTGGAGCGAGGATTTATTACTATTAACTTGATATGTAACGGACGTTTGGTCATTAACGGTGGGTGTTATTTTTGCTCCAAAAATGTAACCATATGTATATTTTTGCTCCCCAAAAAAATATATGGTGCTGGGCGCTCCCAGGGATAAAGCACATGTGCATTTTTGCTCATTTACCCTATTTTTAATACCCATCAATACTTTAAAATATTAAAAAAATAAATAGTCAAGATTAAGTAAAATTAATAGTGTAGGTTTACTTTAGAGGGATGAGAAAGGATGAGGAGAAAGTTTGATAATTAAGTGGTTCTTTTCTCTCATCAACCTACACACTGAGGCTTACAAGTATGTTAATTATTGGAAGGCTCTTAGCTTGAGATTGGCTCTCCCGTAGTTTTCGCACAAAAGATAGATGGTGATGTGGTCGGTCAAGGTCAGCCTTTTCTTTAGGGTGGTCTGGTCTGCTGCTCTCGATGCTTCTCCCCGATTTATGACGTTTCATGGTTTTCTCAACGCTCGTGCCCCCATTATTTTATTCTACCACCAAATGTCTCCATGAATTATTATCACATTCCATACGCATCCGATATAAAAATAATTTAGAGGTACAACAGTACACATGAACGGTCCTCTCATCTCCTTAAAAACACAGTTAACGTCATATGACATACAAAATTAGCACTTTTACTTTATTTAAAAACATATATATTTTACATCCCTAAAAAAACATCTATTTTTCAACAAAAATAAAAAAGAAGTAAAATATAAAAGCGGTAACATTTTTATAATTATGTCCAAGAATTTTAACACATTGAGAGTTCTTTTAACCAAAAGGGACGCTAAAACTTGACTTTTAGTGTCCCTTTTTAAAATTGGGATGCCAAAAGTCTTACTTGTATTTGAAGTTGTTGGAATGATGTTCACTAAAAAGGAGAAGGGGTAGCAGCATTAGCGTGATCTAGAAGAACAAAGAAGAAGATGATTTGAGTAATGCCCGAGAACACTGTCCTATAGAGTTATTCCTCCCAAAGAGGAAGTGGTACTTTTTAGAATTAAATAGACTCTTCTTGAACAAGTCAAGGAAGCAGAACTTGAGGAAGGTAATAACAACAACAGCAAGAAAAAAACTCTGCAGAGGAGGAGAAATTAGAAAGTGGATGATCTGAGTCATATATGATAACACTATTCTAGAGAGTTATTTGCATGCAAAGACAACAAAAAGCCGAAAATTGAAAAAAAAAAACACGAGCCCTGATCGCAAAATTAGTGTCAGCCTAGACTATTTAGTTTTTTTTTTTTTTTTTTTTGATATAAGCCTAGAGTATTTAGTTCATTAAACTGAACAACCATCTCAGCCCAGAATAATCCTGTCCGCAAGTCAACAAAATTTTAGACCAGAATAAAAATAAAATTCAAGCCCGTGTCATTTATGGCCCAGATGATTTTATAAAAGAAAAGCAAGAAAAATAAAATTTCAAGAACCCAAAACGTGGCCCAAAGTGTAAATCAAAATAAAATAATTTTTTTTTAATATAAAAAATAAAATAATTAAAACTGAAAACCAAGTATGAAAGTCCCAAATGGTTGAAGCGCAAAAACGCTGCCCATTCTGTCATTTTCTTCAAATAAACCCAATTTCCCACAGCCCAAATGCGCCTGGCCCAGTCTTCAAAATAAGTAAACCTGTGCAATTCAATTTAGACAAAACTGTGCCTTTTTGGGAGGGGCTTCGATCTTGGAGTTAGTCGAATCTTTGGGGAGGCATTCTAGAGGTCTACGAAACAGTGGTAATGCTAGGCGGAGATGAAGGCATGTGTACTCTCTAACCCACTATTCTCTGTGGATTGGGCTCCAAGCGTCCTACCTTTGGATTGTGGGTGAGCCCAACCCCTTTCCTAAAATTTTTTTATCAAAAAAAAAAAAAAAAACTGTGCCTTTTTGGCTTTGTGACCACACAACACCCTTAATGGGTTTAAATTAATTTAAAACCACATGATGAAACTTTTTAACTAGCAATCTTATAATTTTCCTTGAAGAAGAACGACTACATTAAGAAATTCATGGTGGAACTAATTAATCAATGATTACTTAGCAGTCTTATATTCCTCCATGATGCAACTTGTTCAATAAATGTAAGTATGTAACGATGTATGACAATGTTTACTATTTTATTATTAGCACATCATACTAAACTAAACAAAGACGAGACAGTGTTCATTTTGTAATATACTTCATGACCACAGTTTTCCAATTATTATTCAAGCAATAATATGCTTGATAATGCTCCTAAAGCTTCCTTGCAATGACATTGCTTGTGTGTGTGCACATTCAAGCAAGCATGCACCTAGGAAATTAAATTAGAAGGAATACAATTAGATATATATTAGAGAAATATGGACAGTCTATTTGTATTTTCATAGCAACTACCATCTATCCTTAAATGTTCAAAAACTTGTAATCGTAGATTATTTTATGATATTCTCAAGTGTATTGAGAATTGTCTCTTTATATATTCTAAAAGAATACTACACTTAACCTAGTCATATTACAACTTTGAATAATGGTGATTTAGTTATGCGCAACACCTTATGTCAAAATTCATAAGCATTGAATGAATCTTCATCTTGTTCAATATAGATAATTCAAATCTCACTAATCTTGTGATATAAGCAGGACTATGATGCTTTCAACCTTATTATGTATGTGATTGCCTTGTAGCACCCAATGGCGGAGCTTAGTTAAGCAACAAGGGGCCATCCCCCCCCTAAAAAAAGTTCAGAATTTTTCTTAAAAAAATTAATATAATGTAAAAAATAATGTTATCTTATATATTAAACTGGTTAAAATACTTTTATTATACATTAGCCCGCATTGCAAGAATGATGTTAATGTGATGATGTCCTCTGTCTTCCCTGTTTGTTTCTTTACATAACACTGGTATCTTTGAGACTATATTGAGACCAACCTGTTTTTACAGATGAGAACACTTGCAAGGAACAAAGAAAGTCCTCGAGAGATGGATTCATGTGTCCTGGTGGGTGGAAGGTGCTGGTTGGGTACTACGATAGTTTGGCTCCCTCAAGCGACGGAAGACCCCACGAGGCTGCTCGTGCTTAGTTTGGTTTGAAACTGTTGTAAAATATTTGTTTTAGTCTGATTGGGAGAAACTTTCAAGCCTTCTTGATTTCTCCTCTTAATGTCCAATTCTGAGCATCTTCTGGCCCTACTTTATGAAAGGAAAGTACAGGGGAGGAAGCATTGGCTGAGAGAGACTCATACTATGCCTCCACCTGTAAGAAGTAGGGTCGGGCTATGGATAATAAGGAAATAAAGATGCCTCTTTAACTGTTAGCTATTTCCCCTTGTATCATATTGTGGGTTTTTCAAGGATAGTTTGGATTGTGGAGTTTCTGTTTTTTGACTGATCTTTCTGTATTGGTCTTGCATTTTTATACAAAGTGCACAAGTTATTGGGATAATTGAAGGATCTTTTTTGCCTTTGTCTTGCAATATTTGTGACCACTTCCATTCGGTTCTGTCATTTTTGACTGTTAATGCATGTTTAGGTAACTGATATAGTGAATAAAAACCATTGCTGCCTACAAGCTACAGTGGTTGGTTTGGTGTAAAACACAAGTTTAATTGAGACAGTTAAATGTTTTTTTGTTCCTGAGATATGGATAAAGCATTGACTTTTTAGTTTCTGTTCAAATATGAATTTTAGTATAGAGAGTGAGAAAAGAGAGGATCTAACTAGACTTTTTAATGATAAGTTTTTTGATATGAAATTACAAATGCCATTTCTATCATGTGGTAATCTAAATGGTATATTATTGCTTCAGTGTATTGTATCTCAATTACATAAAAAAAAAAAAAAAAAAGGAACCGGACTCTGTGCAACTCAATTACATTGTATGTAATATGCATCACAGAAAATGCCTACACAGTATAAATAATAAAGTAAATAAAGACAAATTCAACAACGTAGAGAAAAACATTAGTCACCGTGAATCTACTTTATTATTTTCTTTTTCTTTTTTCATTTGGTTTTAATAACAGACAAAAAGAATAAAGAAGATACGAAGAAAAATACACATAAACAGGGCATAGTAGTAATGACCAAGATATGAATCTATTTATTAACATCAAATGCTTACATTACAATAAACCAAATAATAGCAACAAAATAAATAAAGAATATTTAATTTACAATATAATGAAGCAAATGTAAAGATTTAAAAGGCGAAACAAAGAATTTCAGCAGACAACATCACTCAAAGAATTTTAGCAGACAACATCACTCAACATAACCAGCTACGAGCAAGTTTTCATTGCTTCTTCATGTTTAGGAAACTGAGCAACGGTCTCTCTGGCACTGGAATGAACTTGACAACCCAACCAAGAGGCCAAGAAATAACTGCAATTATAATGCATGCACCCCACTGGCCCCAATTCAACCTCTCAGTATCTGCAAATTTCTTTAGAAACTCCACCATCAACACCTGAAGCACAATGGTTATCCCTATGATCCCTATGAATAACTTGTTCTTGTGAATCCCTTGGAACACATTCTTCTTCTCCAGCTTCCTTGCATTGAACTCATTGAACACTTGGCATAACACAAACGTATTGAAAATCAAAGTGTCATTTACTTTTGAACTCACCCCAAATATAGCCTCACCCTTGAACTGTAATGTCAATAGAATTGTGATCTGGTATAGAGCTTGGGCTAACAGATTTCTCCACATGATGTTGGTGATGAGAGGCTCGCCCTACCCACCGGGGTTTATCTAGTAACTCCATTGTAGGCTTCTCTGTTGCTAGAGCTAAAGCACCCAAAGTGTCCATTATCAAGTTCACCCACAATAGTTGAACGGCTGTTAATGGCACTTCTCCTGCTGATACCGCAGCCACAAAGTTAATTGCAAGTGCGGCAACATTTACTGTAAGCTGAAATTGAATGAACTTTTGGATGTTGTTATAGACACATCTTCCCCACTTTAGAATTGTGACAATTGTGGCGAAATTATCATCCAAGATGACTATATCAGAGCTTTCTTTTGCAACTTCAGTGCCTTGAATTCCCATAGAAAGTCCTATATCAGCTTCTTTTAATGCTGGTGCATCATTAGTGCCATCTCCTGTGACTGCAACTACATGACCTTTCTGTTTGAGGCATTGAACCATGAGGAGCTTGTCAAAGGGAGAGGATCGTGCCATCACACAAATCTTCTCCGCTCTCTTCAGTCTTTCTTCATCAGACAAGTTCCGAAATACCTCTCCTTCGATGACTGTTTCGGTTGTGTCTTGATTAGGTTGGAGGATGCCACATTCTCGTAGCTATGGCTTTGGCTGTGAAAACATTGTCTCCTGTGATCATTGTGACACTTACTCCTGCATTTTGGCAATCTTGTACAGCTTTCTTGACACCAGGACGGCATGGATCCTTAATACCAACAAGTCCTAAGAGGGTGAGTCCTTCTTCTTTTACCTTTTGGTTTCCTCCAACTTCTTCTTCTGCCACTTCTGTATGTGCAAAGGCAATACATCTAAGGCTGCTGGCTGCCATTCCTTGAATGATTTGCTCAAACACCAACTTCTTGTCATCGTCAAGAGTTTTGATATTGCCAAAAGCATCATGGTACTTTGAACACAATCTTAGTACCATCTCAGCTGCGCCTTTCCAATGTGCATGAACTTTGTTGTTTGCTTTTCTTCTAATCAAAACCCCACTCATCTTCTTCTTTGAATTG
Organism: Acacia acuminata; assembly: GCA_019022655.1. Taxonomy (NCBI): domain Eukaryota; kingdom Viridiplantae; phylum Streptophyta; class Magnoliopsida; order Fabales; family Fabaceae; genus Acacia; species Acacia acuminata. Next base: position 1,626,308 of record JAFJYI010000016.1, on the reverse strand, counting down.
AAGGCTTTCACATGAAGGATGGTGGAACTTTGCGTCAACTCCTCCATGTTCATGTTCAGATCAAGAACAGCCCAAGAAAGAATGGCCTTTTCTGTTGGACTACCTGAAAACTCATATTCCAAATTTGTTGATTTAGACTTGTAAACACTACCTGTAGTGTTAAGGGCAACCCCTTCTTTGATCAATTGAAGAACATCTGAATGAACTGATGATTCACGAGGATTTTCTTCCATAGGTTTTTGTCCAAGCCAGAACTTAGTCACTTTCATCTGATTAAGCGTGAGAGTGCCAGTCTTATCAGTACATATGGTTGTAGCAGACCCCATCGTCTCGCAGGCAGAAAGCTTCCTCACCATAGCCATATCAGCCATCATCTTCTTCATGGAGTAAGCAAGAGTCAAAGTCACAGCCAAAGGAAGCCCTTCTGGAATGGCAACCACAACAATAGTAACAGCAGCAGCAACAATATCCACAACTCCATTCATTATGTCATTAAACTTAGTGCTGCTTCCGTTGAACTCTTTGTTCCCATTCTCATCAGTTGTGTTCCCTGTGAAGTAGCGAACCAACATAACAACAAGAACAAGAAAAGCCACAGCCAAACCAACCTTTCCTATGGCAGAAGTAAGCTTATTGAGGCGTTCCTGCAGCGGGGTTTCTTCATTGTTGTCTCTGCTTATTGTACCCATCATCTGACCCCATGTGCTGTTCGTACCAACAGAAGTAACGAGCATTTTGGCAAACCCATCAGCCACCTTAGTCCCAGAGAGCAAAAATGGATTTTTGTCGCCATTAATCTCTACGTGGTCGCTCTCACCTGTCATGCTTGACTCATCAACTTGCAGGGAATGGCCTTCGAAGAACAAGCCATCAGCAGGAACCTGGTCTCCGATCTTGAGCCACACAACATCACCGACCACGATGTCATATATGGAAACATGTTGCCTGCGACCACTTCGCACAACATCGACTTGGATGTTATTGCTGACCTGGGACAGCTTGTCAAACTGTCTGCTCTGCCTGAAATTACTAATGGAAGATACGGCAATGACAAGAAAAACGGCGACGAAGATGCTTCCACCTTCATACCAGCCTTCCTTGATTCCCTTCTCCTTGATGCCGAAGCCAAGGGACAGAGCAGCACAAACTAAAAGAATAAGAATGGTGGGGTCCTTAAATCCTTCAATCACAAAATGAAAGAAACCTCTCGTAGGTGGTTTTGGATAGGTATTAGAACCAAACGCGTTGCGCCGTCGGAGGAAGTCATCGGGAGTGTTATCACCATCACCGCCTTTGACTCCATTTTGAATGTCGGTTTTCAGAGCAGAGGCCACACCATGGACCCCACCAAGAGTTTGCAGGGTTTCCACATTTTTCTCCTTCACGAGATTTGTGAGGGTGGTTTGGCTTACAGTAAAGGAATGATCTGTGTTTAAATCGATAACAGTGTAGGAGGAAGAAGGTGACAACTTTTTAGGCTTGTTGTTCTTGGCGCTGGTGGAGGAGGGAAGCAAAGTGGATTTGAAGTGAGACAAGAGAGTTCTGTAACAATAAATACTAACAAATGCAGAATGCCATTTTTTGTTGGGTTTGCTCAGATTCTTTGGGGCACTCAGAAGTGTCTGTATTTTCTCCAAATCGGTCACAAATGCCATAGCCAGATTTGCTCTGATAGGTAGAAAGTTGGCCACTTGAATGTGAAATATATTGCAAGGCTTATGAACTTTGATTGCTGCAAGGAAATGAGAATAAGGTTACTTATAAATAGCTTTGTACCGTAATAGAATGAAAACTCCTTGTAAGTTTCGAGCAAAAAAAAGAAAAAAGAAAAAGAAAACTTCTTGTAAGTAGGAGGTTACAAGCCGTTAGTGTTGCTCCTTTAAGCAAAAAACCAATGAAATATAGGAATGCGAAGTATGAGAAGTTTCTGAAACTAAAGAACGTCTGATGTGTATATATATATATATATATATATAGCAGCAGGTTGGTGGATATTCAAAGAGCTGAGGATCTTAAAGGCTTAATAGTATATATATCTATAAGATTGCATATATATATATATATATGAAACATAAACAATTATATATATGGGTTTAATGTTTCTGCTTTTGCTGCAGAAATATTTTTTCTGAACACTTTGAGTGAGTGGTCTTATTGTAAAAAATGAGAAAATATTAATGGGAATTCATTTTATACGAGGAGAAAAATATTACGCACCAAAAGAAAAATATTAAACCTTATGTGTGTGTGTGTATATATATATATATATAAAGATATGTGTGTGTGGGTGGGTTTGAATGCTATATACAAGAAATGAACGTAGGAGAGTTTATGGACCTGAATAATGTAAGGAGAGGTGACACGGAGCTTGAAATGCAGTAGTAACCTGAAAAAGTGAAAGCTTAATAAAAGAGGGTGGTGGAGACATATCCATGATACGATGGAAAGATGATATATATAGGGTGGAGTTTTTCGTGACGTCCAAGTGACGTGGAAATGAAGAATTCGTTATTGCAATATAGTAGTATTATTATATAAAAACGCACGGAAGGAACAAAAAAGGAACCTGCAACGTCAACCGACGTATTCGCGGCAGGAACGTTCCGAGAAGGAAGAAGTTGCGCGTGTCTTCTCGACCATTTTGCTTGTAAAGGCCGTTTTCAATTTCGATCTGTCTCCGCGGATAGGGGTCAAACAATTTTTACTTTTCCTTTAATTTCTCTTTCTTAAAATTTAACATGTATTTGGATTAATTTTTAAAAAATAACATTTAAAATTTACGAAGTGAAAGAATTTTTTATTTCAACTTACAACAGATGATGTTTGAAATCACGATTTTGTGATTTTCCAAATGGTCACTTATATTTATATTAAAATCGAATCTTTAATACCACAAATTGGAACTAGTATTAATGAGTATCAAGAACTATTCACTGTTGTGTTTAGATCTAATTTGAACAGATTAGATTGAATTTTTTGCTTTTATTTAGAATCTAAAATAAAAATAATTTTAACTATCAGTTTTTCAAAAAAAAAAAAAAAATGGTTTTTTGATCTAAAAATTTTAAATTGAAAATATTAAATTTACACGTTTCAAATTTTATTTGAACTTAGCAGATCTCACTATGATAAATATTTTTTGGTACAATTTTATTCTAACAGAAGGTATTTGATTTTCTTAGTGCTCTCAATAAAAATACTTTCATATTCATGTTAATTTGCCCTTGGTGGGCACAGTTCCAAAAATGCGATCTTGTTGGGCTACAAAAATACTTTTATGTTAGGGAGAGATTCTATTTCTTGGGGGAAAAAAGTATGTATGTATCTATGGATTTATGTGTTCGTGTACATATATATATTACAATAAAACAAATAATGTGTATGTGTGTGTATATAGTGTCACTATAAATTTTTTTTTTTAATATTTATTTCGTTCTTTCAAATTATTATGAATTGAAATTTATACTTAGTACATTATCATTGATTAACTTTAATTATCAGTCACTTAAAAGCTGGGTTAATATATTGATATAAATATATACTTTTAGGTGTATGTGCAACTTGATTTGAATTTTGTCACTATCGTATTCATCTGCACAAGTTTCTTCCCTCTTTGATGATTATTTGAAGATTTTATATATAAGATATTTTCTAAGTTAGATGATGATATTATATATCAAAAAAGAAAATGTTTTGGACGGTTAATTAATTTTATAATAAATGCTTGGTTATTTGTCAATGTCGCACTTAAATTTTTATATGTGATAATGTGTAAAGCGTGTTATATATATATATATATATATATATATATATATATATTTTTTTTTTTTTATCGACATTAGAAAGGAGAGACAGGGATTCATGCAGCACTAAAATGGCAATTCATTCCAACGCGTAAATAAACAAATAAAATAAAATAAAATCTCGGAAATATCCAATAAATTATATATATGTAGGAGAATCGTATGAATTTCATTCACTTTCAAAGTTCTGTAAAATAATTATAGGCAACCTACTGGCAACAAACATTTCTTGTTAGAATGCTTTCGAGTATCCAAGTAACTTACTCGAGTTTCAAATATTGCGGCACACGTGTCTCCTGGCATTATAAAATTTTTTTGGGTGTAAAAATATACATGAACTTTTTAAAATGAGAAAATTTTCTCTCCACAGAGTGGAGCTGACAGCCAAGCTACCCTTTTTCCACCAACGCAGCTCCTTCACTTTCTGAAACAACAAGATATATATATATATATATATATATATAAAGAGCTTCTTTTTTGACTTGTAGTAGAGTAAGTTTCCCATTCCAAGGAATGATTTTTCAACTGGGCTTTAATTAGATGGGTAGGCATTAACGGTCTGAGAAAACAAGCGGGATCAAACATGTGACCTCGTAAGAAAGTTCTCATATCACTAGACTACAAAGCCATATACAATATCAATACAAATATTTCGTTTTATTCAAAGCAAGTAAGTTATGTTTACACAAAGATGCGCATTGATATGTAGGAACACGCGAACACGCTTCCAGTTGTTGTTCGTGTAGTGAACATGTATGATTTCAACAAAGCTGAGTTTTATTTTTTGGGCAAGGTATAAAGCTGATGGGAATATGGTTAGAGTCTTTGTGAACCCACGGCAATTTGTCCACTATTGCAGAGAGTTTATTGAGAACATGTTGTACGTGTTGGTATAAAGCTGATGGGAACATGGTTCTTTCATTTTGATTGTATAAAAGCATTCATTCGATTACAAAGACAAAGAGACTAGGAGGCCTTTTTGGTGCTCGAGAGTCTCTTTTTTAATGAAGTAAGAATCAAACCTAAGTCCTCCTCTAACCTTGTTATCTAGCCGATTCATTTTAAATTGTTTATTAATATTTTTATCTCTTCCAAAACTTATTTGTGCTGTATGCTCTTTGGAAAAAGCTTTATTCATAAAATTACACCTTAAACCTTAAAAAAATTATAACGTTAAACTGGTTTTGCTAAACTAAGTTTTAGAAACTGTGTTCCGGTTTCGAATCAATTTTTCATTTTGTAGGAACGCCATGGAGGCCTAAAAAAATTTCCCTGAAGCTGCCGGAGTATTCTCAACGTTTACTGGGGACTTTTAATTTGAACACGATCCATCAATGAGAAATTTACATTCAGACAATACGAAAATGTGCAATCGTACAGCTTCAGGATCAAAGCAGTTCTCTGTTTTTTTAAAGAAATTATTTCATTAATTCCCGTGATGCTCTCTTGTCTCTTCCGTGTGATCATAAACATGATATTGGACTTCGTAGGAAATTTTTATGAATTTTCTGGAGAAAATATTGTTAAATATTAAGAAATAATATCACATTGGGGATGAAATATAAAAGATTGATTAAACTAAGTTTGACCGATCATGTTGACCAATATAACTTAATCCATAATCTACTTACAAGCTTTGATAACCTAATGCTTGCCACTATATGAACATCTATATAGGTGACGTCTACAATTTTTAATGTCTTAATTTTGAATGACTTTGATGTTCAAATCTCAGTTCTCTTGACATTTTCCCTTCACGATAAGCCACGTTACCGAGTACCCACGTATAATCAAGCATCTGGTGTAATAAAATTACTTGAGGTCAGATTAATAAAATTTGATTCTCTCCAACCATATATTTTTGGGTTAATAATATTGTTGATACTTAACGTTTAATCGAATTTTGAGTTTGATACTCCTAGGTTGTAGTTTCAAATTGCAGTTTTTAGCTTCTAATTTTATAAATACTTAGTCTGAGTTTATTGGCGGTAAGTTTAGTTTATGACGTTAAGCATAAGAATTAAAAGCAAAGTTTTTTAAGGGTATAGGGACATTCATATATTTTTTATGAGTTTTGATTTTAGTTGTTATACTTAACGACTAATGCTGTTAAACTTAGACCAAGCTTTTATAAAACCATAAGGATTGAAAACCACCATTTGAAACTATAAAAATCAAAACTAAAATATGACCAAACTATATAAGAGCTAGGCTGATGGTTCTAAATGTAGGTATTAACCCCATATATATTTTATGGAATACGCCTCCGTTAGTATATGTAGGGTCTCGTTTAGTTAGGGGTGAATTTTCGTCTTAATGTAAGATGTTATTTTCAATTTTATCTTTTACATTTATATTTTTTTTTTCTAATTTAATATGTGTAACTTGAAAAAATGATATTCTCTCCGGCTCTTATTATATGACATATTTCGGGGTTGCTTTTAGTCCTAAATATAAAACACATTTTCTATATTTTTCATTAACTTTTTCCTAATGTATCCCTATTGATGTTCCCTCAACAATAATAAAGGAGGAGGGGAATGCCGGAATTAAAGAAGATGACTATGATGTTTTAGAAAATACATGTCATATATAATAATTTAACTAACTTCCTTATTAATGTAATTAAATTAGACAAATATGTCTAATATTATGGATGGGGGAAGAGAGAGAGAGAGAGAGGGATAGCGAGTGTACTTTTGATTGGAGAATAATCTTATATACTAGTAATTAGAACCATTGTTGTCAAACTTGCGAGTTGACTTTTTGAGTTTACTGTTGTTAGTTTTATAACTTACAAAAACGAGTTGAGTTATTGATAAATGTAAGACCTTAAAATACCTACTTATAGTGAAAGCCATATTTTGACAAATACTACATGTTTAATAAAGGAGAGTATGTTGTCTCTAAATTTTGAAAATTTGTTAACTATATTCTAGGCAATTTTTCTCTTGGAAATTTAAAACAACCAAAGGCAAATCTTTAGGCCACATTTAAGGATCCTAAAATACAAATGATTATTATAATAAACTATGGTTCTTGAATAATCAAAAAGAGGAAGATAATGTTATGAATATACTTAGAGATTTTTAAGGATTAATAAGCAATTAAGTCCCCACTTAATAATGGTGTAAACCTTCATGATTAATTATGATGCATAAAGCTTGATTTAATTAAATGCTAAGTCTCCATGTTTAACTAACAAATACAATTAAGGGTTAATTAGACTTTGCTAATGACACTTAAGCTTTTATGAGGTCATCAAAGTGACATCACAAGAGCTCATGCTTCATGGTGTAGGGCCAAGATTTAATTTAAACAACACAAAATCTAATCTAATGGGTAGGGATCAAGATGAGAGGATAAAAGAGTATTTAATAAATCAAGATATTATAATTAAATTAGCACATGGGCTCATAAATGCAAATTGGAAGAGGATAATATAAGAATTTAGGATAATACTTAAAATAGGATAAATACACAAGCACATGGGACCACTTGTGCAAAAAAATGCAAGGAGACAAGAGAGAGGGAGAGGGAGCACGGATGGGAGGAGGAAAAAGGAGAGGAAGAAAAAGAGAGAGAAAGGGAAAGGAAGAAAGAGAAAGAGAGAGAGAGAGAGAGAGAGAGAGAGAGAGAGAGATAGAGTGATTAAAATATAATATTTTTTTCCACACATGTTGAATTTAATTTTGGAAATTAAGATAATTAGCTAAATCCTATGTTATTAGAATCAACCAATGAGAGTGTTTTCCTTACCAAATTAAGTCTTCATGAAAGCACAAATTAACAAGAGCCATTGATGAGAAAAGTTGATCAAAGGGATAAAATTCATGAACTTTTACTATAAATAGGGGCCTTACCCTCATAATTCTTCACACCAAATCGAACTCCAAGAGTTGATTTCTAATAGAGTAGAGGCAAGAAGGAGGAGGCAAGCAAGAGGCTTCAAGAGGTAAGCTTGTCTTTAGTTTTTAGTTTTTAGTCTTTAGTTATTATAGTTCTTAGTAGTTCTTAGTAGCTTTAGGAGAATTGTTAGTTTTAATCTAGGAAATAGGTAAAGTAATTTTCCATAATTGTTTTCAAGCCTTATTGCATCGAAAGATGCCCGACAAGGTGGAAACATGTTGGGGAGTGACTTCTAGGATTAATAAAACAAGTTAGAGTCGATGGGAATTGTGGGGTGTTGCTGAGCAATGGGAGTCAAGCAGTTAGATAGTGATATTTTATATGCAAAATCATCTTCATAAATTCTGGAATAATTCATGAGTGTAGTAGACATGTATAGCTTTCGATTGATATAAAATATACATCAATTAAGGTCTGTAGAGGGAGATAAAAATTCTGGAAATAAGGCTACGTTTTTCTGGAAAAATTCTGGGCAAAGGATGAACATCATCAAACTGGCAATGAATCACAAATTCTGGGTGTAAACCAATATTTTTTCTCAAAAATAGACATGCTGAGGTTTCCGGGAAATTTTACGGATCCTCGTTTCGAGTTTTCTAGAATTAATTATGATTTTTCAAAGTTAGACGAAAAATCTGCCCAGAAATACTGTACCAGCGTTTTTCTACGAAATTTTGGAAATAAGTTGAAAAATAAATTCACCAGGGGTAAAAAGGTCATTAGTGACTAAGATATCTACTAGAATATTATTTGTGAATTAATAAATGTGATATTACCATTATAGGATATACGTGATCACATTCCGATCGACGAACGTACCAATATCACCAACGAAGGTACGGACGCTGCATCGACTCGATGCTTATTGTATGCTTATATGTGATAGATAATTTCATAGACTAAGACTCGATCTTAGATCACTGTTTATACATTCAACTTTACACGGTTTATAGTCTTAATAACGCCATAGGATTGTTTTCCTAGCGCTGAGGACACGACATGCTATCGTGGCACTGGTTAGTGCAAATGTGTGTGACTTTACATGTGCTGTGTGCTATGTACTGCTGATATGGTTAATCTTGCATCTGCTGTGTGCTTATGTATTGTTTATTGCTGAAATGTCATGAATATCTCATCATACATATCTTGTATTACTTAAGCATGAGGTTAACCGATTACCCGAGGTCCGATGGGCATTGGACCTCGGCTCTTCTTGTAGCATCAGTGCGGAGGACCAAAGGTCATTGACAAGGGTAAGCAGCCCGCTTGAGGACCTGGCCGGAGTTTCTTTCTGTTTTTGGATTGTATAAATATTTTGAATTATTGGGATGAATGTACCACTACTATAACAAACCATGATTGATATTTTGTAATTTACTCATCAGTACTCGCTCTTTTGAATTGCTCCGATGTGCTACTCTGATAAAATCATATTATTCGGCTTTTGAAAAATGAGGTATTATAATAAACTCGTGTTAGTTGTAAACTTAGTGAAATCACGAGTTTATATACCGAGTTTATCATTTTTACGTTTCTAGTTTATAAAACTGTATTAACTTTCTCTTAAACTCGTCTTAACTTTTTTTATTTGATTATGCTCAACTACTTTGTATATAAATTTTATAGAAATTTATTTATTAAATATGATAAATGATGACTATTAGATGGATTTAAAATATATTTAAATCAAATTGTTTTCATTTTTATATTTTAAGTATCTAATTATACACTAGTAATACATATTTAATAATAAAAGTAAACTCTCATGAGTTTACTGATAAATCCCTAATTTTGCATATTTTATCCCGCATTATTCATTTATTTTGGGGATTATTTTAGGCTAATTTGGATATAGTAGATAATATTCTGATTGTTAGCCAATTTTAGGAAATAATATAAACATGAATTAATTATGAGATTATTAAGCTTAAATTATTAATATCCTGATTGTTATCTTGTGATTAAATAATATTTCTAAATATGTGATAGATCACGATTTTATCGTATTAGAATATCCTATGGTGCATAATTTTTGCAGGGAAGCTAAAAAGAAATCTAATAGTGGAATTTGATTGGGTTTCTTATATTTTAATGGGCTCAAGTTGGTACCCTAAAAGCTCTCTCTTCCTCCACATTAATTAACCTAGCAGCCGCCAAGATTAAGGGACGCTCTCATTGAGAGCCGACAGCCGCACACTCACGTTCAGATTCAGGCATTCACGCAGCCGCAAACACGCATAGGAGATTTAATTGTCAACTATTGGAGATTTGGCATTGTTCAACTATTGCTATTTCTCTATTGGTTTCCTTTCTTCACGTACTCACGGACCCACCACTGTTGAATCTTCATCTCATATCCAATTGATTGACTTCTCCATTCATCAATTTCCATGGCCGTGAGCTGCATAATCGCTAGAGGAGGAAACGCATTCATGGTAGCTTAAGCTCTTTGAGGAGGTAACTTGGGAGGAGTATGGAAGAAGTTAAAGCCTAGGAGCTTGCACTTGAAGACCACATGAGAGTGTTTTTCCTTTTATCGATTTGTTTGAAGACTTTGAAATTATTTAGTTTTAGATAATTTTGAGTTTCTTTCTTAAGAACAATCTAGACATATCATTTATTTCGGATTTAATTGATAATTTGGATTTAAATTGTGCTAAGATATTTGTTGGGATTTTTGCTTGCAAATTGTTTAATTGTCAATTATATTAATAATTGAGTTTTCATTATTGATTTAATTGTCAATTTAGGTTTATCCTCTTGGTTGTTTGATTAGGTTGGTTAATTGTCTAGTTGTTTAATTAGACAATTGTGACCATGATTCCCAAAGCTATCTTGGACTATTTTAACTGGTTTTAATGAGTTTAATTAACTAGCATTTATCCCATTATGAGTTTTCTAGTGGATTAGGTGTTATTGAATTTGAGGATTTCTCATGCTTCAATTAGTTAATTAAAGTCATTAATTCCAATATTTCATTAATCCCTTTGGTCTAATTAATTGATCTGGGCTAAGAAAGTTAACTCCATGTGAATCCTAAGTTGTCCCCTTTATCATCATAACTAAACTAGATTTTCGTTGTTTGATTTGATTTTATTCAATTTTCTCTTCTTAGGATTTTAATTATTCTCTCATAACAACCCCCAAAAAAAAATTTGCATCGGCATCTAGATTAGTTCCAGTCTCATATAGGTTTTAGAGTCATTATCATCTTGCATTTAGTTAGTTTAGTTTTATTTCATTGCATTTTTTTATTACCTAAATTCAACTTAAAGAAAAACCTACATATTGCTCATTGGGAGAATGATCTAGGTTGACCATAAACTGCATAATTAATTAGGACCTAGTTTAATTGATTGCTTTAGCGACAAAAAGCAATGCATCATTTACGATTCAAGTTCATGATACGAATTTACGTCACTGTCACAAATTTATTTGAATTCACAAATTTGACAACCTTAATTACAACTCACAAGTAAAACTATATTCCTAAAGCTATCTATTTGGAAATGGCAACATTCAAAACTAGCTCACCTACAAAAGAGAAGATAAAAACGAAAGTAATACAATTTGACCATTAAAAAAAGTGTTGTCCCTTATCTGCTATAAAGTCAAAAGAAAGAAATAATTAGTACTGAAATTTACGTAGAAATAAAATACATATTGCGGTATCCCCCCCCCCCCCAAAAAAAAAAAAAAAAAAAAAACACTGCAGAGTACCATGCAAATATGGATAATCTCAATTATATCGAGAGATATCAACCAAAGCATTAGATTATGATCCAATGATGTTGAGATCAGCATTTCTATTTTTCAAAAAACAAACTTATAACTCTATTCATCCTAAGTGACATTAACCACAAACATCTCGGCCAAAAAATGAAAGACCACAAGTTTTTTTAAGGGAAAATTGCACCTGATTCCCAAATAAAGGAAAATATGATAAAATGATCTTTTAAATTCTCAAAATTATGATAAATTTTTGTAAGACTTTTTTGTACTATTTTTCATATGTGAAAAAACATAAATGCTCCCATATACCTATGTTGACAAACCTATGAGACTATTTTGATAAGTCTATGTACATGTGTTGACAAGTCTATAAACCTATTTTGACAAGCCAATGAGCATGTTTTGACAAATCTATGAGTCTTCATTGGGGCATTTGTGTCTTTTCAAATATGTAAAATATTCCAAAAAGTCTCACGAAACTTCACTGCAATTTTAAGATTTCAATGGATCATTTTGTCGTATTTTTTCTTATTCGGACTTAGGTGCAATTTTCCTTTTTTTATTAAAAAAGGGAAAAAAGAGAGAGATAACAAACACGCCTGGAAAATGTGGGCAATAAATACTATGTGTTTGGTAGTAATTTACGAATTCACATTGGGTGCTTTTCTTTTACGTGCTTCTTAGGTGCTTTTTCTTCTAATTAGAGGAATTAGGCATTTTTTTTATTTTTTATATATTCTATTTATTGAGATTAGATTATATGCTACATCCTGAATTTTTTTTTTTTTTTTTTTGCACCCATATCTCAAATTAATTAATTTTCGGGATATTGGGGTTACGGGAGAAATATTTCTTGATGCGGGAGTGAAAATTAATTAATTTGAGATATTGGATGCAAAAAAATTTTTAGGATCCAGTATATAATCTAGTATCAATAAATAGAATATATAATTTTTTTTTTAAAAATGCCTAATCCTTCTAATTAGAGGGAAAAGTACCTAAGAAGCACCTAAGAGAAAAACACCCTACGTAAACTCTTAATTTACACCAAGTTTCTGTAAGATCATTCAAGATTGACCTATACGACTCAATCGTCAAAGTATTCGTTGATTCCTATTATTCTACAAACAATTCTTCCGAGGAAAAGAATCTGTACTCTATTATTGTTAAAGACGATTCTTTGATCAAAGCATTTTACGTGGAAATAAAACTCAATATGTAATAGTTTTACTTTTTTTTTTTTATTGAGAAGAAAATACCAAGTGATGCTCTCCAGTCTCTTTTGTCTGACAAATATTGGGAATATGTTGGATTTTGTAGGAAATTAGTGTTGACAAATATAACTTAATCCATAATTTAGTACGAGTTTTGATAACCTAATGCTTGCCAATATATCAACATCTATATAAGTGACGTATACAAATTTTAATGTCTTAATTTTCAATTTTTTTGATGTTCAAATCTCAGTTCTCTTCACATTTTCCCTTCACGATAAGACACGTTACCCAGTACCCACGAATAATCAAGCGCCTGGTTTAATAAAATTACTTGAGGTCGGATTAATAAAATTTGATTCTCTCCAACCATATATTTTTGGGTTAATAATATTGTTGATACTTAACGTTTAATCGAATTTTGAGTTTGATACTCCTAGGTTGTAGTTTCAAATTGCTGTTTTTAACTTCTAATTTTATAAATACTTAGTTTGGGTTTGCCGGTAGTAAGTTTAGTTATGCATAAGAATTAAGAGATATGATATTGTCACTATCATCTTTTGTCACTATTACTTTTTCACTGTTAGATTAGAATCTCATCTACCTTTATTATTTCTCTCTCATATTAAGATTCTAATTTAATAGTGAAAAAGTGGTAGTAATATTAGATAGTGACATAAAATGGTAGTGACAATATTCTAACCAAAGTTTTTTAAGGGTATAGGGACATTTATATACTTTTAATGAGTTTTGATCTTAGTCATTATACTTAATGATTAATGCTGTTAAACTTAGATCAAGTTTTTATAAAACTATAAGGATTGAAATCTACGCTTTGAAACTATAAAAATCAAAACTAAAATATGACCAAACTATAAGAACTGATGGTTCTAACTATAAGTATTAACCCTATACATTTTTTATGGAATACTGCTCCGGTTCTATATGTAGAACCTGATTTAGGAGTGAATTTCAGTCCTTATGTAAGATCTTTTTTTTCAATTTTATCTTTTTATATTTATCATTTTTTAATTTAATATGTCTAACTTAAAACCTGATATTCTCTCTGATTCTTATTATATGACATATTTTGGGATTAATTTTAGTCCTAAATATAAACATATTTTCTATATTTGTCATTAATCTTTTCCTAATGTACCTTTATTGATGCTCCCAATTAAGGAGAAGAGGGAAGCAAGAATTAAAAAAGATGACTATTATGTTTTAGAAAATATATGTCATATATACTAAGTTAATTAACTTTCTTAATCTAATTAAATTAGGTAAATATGTCTAAAATTAAAGATGAGGGGGAGAGAGAGAGTGTATTTTCCATTGGACAATAATCTTATATACTAGTAATTGTAATTACAATTTACAACTTACAAAGAAAGAAATATTTTGAAAGCTATCTATTTGGAAATGGCAACATTCAAAACTAGCTCACTTAGAAAAGAAAAGATAAAAGCGAAAGTAATACGATTTGACCAATAAAAAATTGTTGTCCTAAAAAGTTGAAAGAAATAAATAATCAGTACTGAAATTTACATAGGAATAAAATACAGATCGTGGCATTCTGCCGAAAATTAAAAAAACAAAAAATGGAAAACAAGAGAGAGATAAGAAACATGTCTGGAAATTGTGGGCATTGAATACTATGTGTCAGGTAGTAATTTACACCAAGTTTCTGTAAAGATAGTTAAAGGTTGACCTATACGAGTCAATGGTCAAAGTCTTCGTTGATTTTATGTTTCTATTATTCTACAAACAGTCTTCCGAGGAAATGAATCTGTACTATATTATCGTTAAAGACTCCAGATTCTTTGATCAAAACATTTTACGTGGAACTAAAACTCAATATGTATACTTTTACCTTTTTTTCTGCTTGAGAAGAAAATATTTCATTAACCCACGTGATACTCTCTAGTCCCTTTTGTAGGAAATTAGTGTGGATGGTCTGAAGAAAATATTGTTAAATATTATGAAATAAGATTACATTGGGGATGAATCCAATTGAATCATGTTGACCAATTTAACTCAATCCAATCTACGAATTTTGATGACCGCTTGACACTTCATCGTCGTCATAAAGTGACGTCCACACATTTCATAAATGTCTTAATTTTCAATAAATTTGATGTTAAAATTTAAGCTCTTCACATTTTCCCTTAACCCCAAGCCACGTTGACGAGTTCTAACCCATTATTTCTTCCTTTGGTATTTAATATAAAAGCATAATTGGAGAGTTGATATTAAAATTAAATACAAAATATATTTATCAATTTTTTTTCTAATTTATTCACATTTATATTCTCAAAATAATAATCAATAAGAGAGAGGTGGAGGGAATTAAAGAAGATAATTTAAGTGTTTTAAAAAAAGAATATGTCATATTAACTAACTTAAATAATTTTGTTAATCTTATCAAATTAGATAAATAGATCTTATATTAAGAACCGGAGGGAATATTAAGCACTTGGTTTTGATAAAATTACTTCAGGCCAGGTTAATATTATTGTTGGTCTTTAAATTTTGATCCAATTTTGATTTGGCATGTTATTTAAAACTCATGTTTATTTTCACATCCATTAAAACTTTATGAAGTGCGATTTTCGGAAAACATTACAAGAATATACTTGGCCCACAAGAAAAATTGATCTTCGTTATTAAGGAAAAAAATATAAGCTCTTTCTACGAGTGCAATTTTTAGTGGACCAAAATGCAATTTTCATACTGAAAATACAAATAGTTCCCTTTTTGTTCTCGCAAGAGTGGGTTCATCCTCGGCAATTTTTTGAGTATGAGATCTCTAGTCATTAGATAGGATAGATCAAGGTCTTAATGATATTGTTGGTGTCCACTTCCTTTAGCTCTTTCCTAGAGGGTGTTTTTGACACAACACTGCCATTAGGATCTTGATACATCCACTATATATATATATGTATGTATATATATACATATATATATAAGCTGCGTTTTTTACTTGTATAGTATAGTAATTTTCCCATTACAATTAGGAATGATTTTTCAACTGGTGTTTAGTTAGCAAGTTTACTGTGATTTTTCTTTTAATTAAATAGATAAGCACTAACAACTTCGATAACAAGAAGGATCAAACACCCCGGCCTTTTAGTAGCGCGTGTGGCATGGGAGCTTGGCTCCCTTCTCCCATGTCCGGGTTCGAATCCCGCCCTCCCCTACTATGTGTATCAAAAAAAAAAAAAAAAAAAAAAAAAAAAAAAAAAAAAAAAGAAGGATCAAACCTGTGACCTTATAGGAAAGTTCTCATGCTACTAGGCTATAAGGTTATAGGGACGATTATTACAAATATTTTGTTTTATTCAAAGAAAGTAAGTTATGTTTACACAATTAGATGTGTATTGATGGCAAGATGAGATTAGATACTTTGATCAAAACATTTGCCCTCGGAATGAAAAGAAAAGAAAAAAATTAGGAAGGAAAAAACATATTAGGAGGAATATACTTCCAAAAATAGTTTTTTGTTTTTACTATTTTTAAAAGTTTTCCATTCCTAATGTATTTCCTCTTGCTTTCCCTTCCATTCAAGCATAGCCTTCATGTCTAAATAACTAATATTATCAGGTGTTGTTCGTGTTGTGTGAACCCACGGCAATTTATCCACTTTTGCGGAGAGTTGATTGAGAACATGTATGGTTTCAAATTGTGTTGGTATAAGCTGATGGGATATGGTCCTTTATTTTGATTGTATAAAAGCTATTCATTTGATTACAAAGACTTTGAGACTAGCCGCGGAGCTAGGAATTTTAAGGAAGGTGGATGAAAATAAAAGTAGTATATCATAAGCAGAAGTATCTGAAATACAATACATACCTAATATATAAAAAATTGAAAGAAATATATCATATAATTGCCTCACTTGCATTGGGCTTGAGTGACCCTAATCTACTAAGAATAGACTATGTATATTCCAACAAATTACTTCATTTGATCCATAATATAAGATATATTTAGAGAATTAATTTTTATTCTAAATATAAGACATAGTTTTCATATTTGTTAACAATAATCAAGGAAGATAGTGAATGAAAAAAATTAGGGAAGATAATGACCAGTGTGTTTTAGAAAATATATGTTAAATTAACTTACTCAACTAACTTCCTTAATTTATCTAAATTAAATAAATATGTCTTATATTTTTTTCCAATCATATATTTTTGCGTTAATTATATTGTTGATACTTAACGTTTTTAATCGAATTTTGAGTTTGATACTCCTAGGTTGTAGTTTCAAATTACATTTTTTAGCTTCTAATTTTATAAATACTTAGTCTGAGTTTATTAGTGGTAAGTTTAGTTAACGACGTTAAGCATAAGAATTAAAACCAGAGTTTTTAAAGGTATAGGGACATGCATATATTTTTAATGATTTTTGATTTTAGTCATTATATTTAACGATTAATGCTGTTAACCTTAGACCAAGCTTTTATAAAACTGAAAGAATTGAAAATCAGGATTTGAAACTTTAAAAATCAAAACTAAAATATGGCCAACCTATAAGAGTTGATGGTTCTAAATGTAGGTATTAGCCCTATTTTTTTTTTTTTTTTTTTTTTTTTTTTTTTTTTTTTTTTTTTTTTTTGGAATACTCCTCCAGTTCTATATGTAGGACCTGGTTTAGGGGTGAATTTTGGTCCTAAAGTAAGATTTTTTTTTTTTTTTCCAATTTTATCTTTTATATTTATCATTTTTTTTTTCTAATCTAATATGTCTAACTTAAAAACTGATATTCTCTTCGGTTCTTATTATGACATATTTCAGGGTTGATTTTAGTTCTAAATATGAAACATATTTTCTATATTTGTCATTAATCTTTTTCTAATGTACCTCTATTGATGCTATCTCAACAATAATTAAGGAGGAGAGGGAATTCGAGAATTAAGAAGATGACTATGATATTTTAAGAAATACAAATCATATATACTATTCGATTGGAGAATAATCTTATATACTACTACCTCCGGTTTTATTCGGAATGCTATTTATTTGGAAATGGCAACATTCAAAACTAGCTCACTTACAAAAGAAAAGATAAAAACGAAAGTCATACAATTGACCATTAAAAAAATGTGGTCTCTTATCCGCTAAAAATTTGAAAGAAATAAATAATTAGTACTGAAATTTACGTATGAATAAGATACATATTGTGGCATTCTGCCAAAAAGAAAAACTGACAGAGTACCCTGCAAATATGGATCCGATCCTGTTACGGATTCATATATCAGGCCTTGATATGGGGCCGGCCCAACACACATGCACCATTTTGGAGGCCCTCTTTAAACAGGCAAACGCTAATCACACTTTAAATAAGGCACTAATCTCGGCAGTATAGGTAGTGGAGCAGGGGTGCGTCAGATAGTGGAGCAGGCATTTGCAGAACGTGGGTATGCATATTGCCTAAGGAGCGGACGCATGACCAGCAAAACGAAACCCTAGGTAATCTCTATAAATAGGAGATTACCCACAAGGTGCACATATTTTGTTGATATCCTTTTACTATTTAGTTACATTGTGCACACACCCCACCCCTCTGGCTAAACGCCATTCTCGTGTAGCACAGTGATCAGGAGATATTCATTGGTGTCTTCCCCATAGACATCACTAAGCAATCTTCTCTTCGGTGTTCACCTTCCTTATAACCTGGAGAGATCATCGGATCCTATATTAACCTAATACTAGCCCACTGTGGTTAGACATCTATGTTCATAAGACAAAACATTGGCGCTAACCATGGGGAGAGATAAACTTCGATTCCCAACTATAGAAAACCGCAAACCACAAACATTGAAATGGACGCAAGCACCAGGAGCCGTAGTCAAGCAACACGACATGATCAGTTGACGGAAGGACAATCACAGCAGTAGCCGTTTCAAGAGCAAATGATCCAGTATTCGGATTCGGTGGTTCCAGATCATAACAACGTCTCCATAAGGACTGAGGGTGAAACGGAAGACACCGCAAATTCCTCTTATCCAAGCCGAGGCCACAGCTGGTTCAGCCTCCTCCTCTTGAGATTCAAATTGGTCATCCTGACATCAAGATATTGCACAACACTATAGAATTAGTGCTACACCAAATATAAAATATAGAGATTCGGGACCGACTTCAGAGAGAGGAGGATATCAGGTGGAATAAGGAAGATATGGACCGTCAAAATGCAATATGGCGGCAGGAAGAGCGGCGAAGGATACAGTAGATGCTGGAAGAGCAAAGAGGACAAGGATAGAAACAAACTCAGAATATAGGTCAGAATGGTGCTGGCCCGAGTCGGTTCACTGTCTCGACTTTGGTACACACCAACATAGAAGAGCCTTTTGAGAATCATGGGGAAAAGAATTTGGTCGTCAACGACCAGGAGAAGGTTTCTGAAGGAGAAAGTAGGAAGATACAGTTGTTGGAGGAACACATAATTATACTGGAGAACTCTTCCCGCAACACAGTAGGGATACCAGCAATCCTAGTGATACAACTGCTATTGAGGATGACATGGACGTTCCCCGAGTTATACCATTCGAGTTAGCTCAGTCCAAAGGAAAGCAGCCGGTAGAAAATTTGGATACTGGAAAAGAAGATAGTATCCCTGAGATGTACACTGGGGGACGTAGTGGGGATCGAATCCCGAGCCAATTCTCAGATGAAATTATGACTGCCGTCTATCCCAAGGGTTTAGATTCAAGAGAGCTTTCAAAGTATGATGGGAGTCAAGATCTGCTAACCACGTTAATAACTTTAAGATGTCAATTATGGTAAAGGGGATTGTAGGGCCCGTCGTACCCCGATTGCCGCACAGATATAGTTTCATTCCTTGCCATTGCACTCTATTTAGAACATGGAGACCTTGGAGAAGAAGTTTCTGTTGAACTTTGCTACTAGTCGGAAGCACCCAAAGATAGAGTTCCAACTCGGCCAAGTAAAGCAAGCGCCTGGGGAAACTTTGCAAAAGTATCTGGAGCGCTTCAAAGATACAGCCCTGCAAGTACCAGGATTGAAAGAGGATGTACATCTCTATTGTGCCATAAATGGTTTAGAAAATTCGTCTCGATTAAAGAAATCCATCATGAAACGACGTCCAGACACGTTGACGGATTTTCGCAACCAATCGAAGTAGTACCTTGAATTAGAGCAACTGGAGATGATGAGCGATACGGCAAAGGACGCGGGAAAAAGCTCACCGGGGAAGGAGAAAGAGAGGCATGGCCGTTCCAAAAGGGGAAGGACGAACTTAGCAGTCATAAGCGCAATTTTGGTGGGTGGATCTTGGATAATAAACAGCGGGGAGATAGAGGTGGTATGATGGCAAGATACACAAATTACACCCCGTTGAATGTACCACGGGCACGGGTCTGGAAGGAAGTGGCCCAGACTGAGATGAAGAAAGTAGAGCGGCCTCGACCCTCTCACAAGATTCTAGGGCCGGACCCATCTCGGTATTGTGCATACCACGATGGCCCGGGACACACCACAGATGAGTGTTATCACCTTTGTGATGTTATTGAAAAATTGATCCGGGGGGTAAGCTGCGGCAATACGTGGTGGATGTATTGGGCAAAATAGCAAGCATAAGGAGCTGAGCCGTTAAGAGAGTCTCGCCTGAGAGTAAAAGAAGACAAGAGAGAAAAGAAACAAGGCCGAAAAGGAGGATGATGAATATCCAGAGGCAGACTTTGAGTGCAATTGAACGAATTTTATGATGCATTTATTTCGGGCCTTGTGTTGGGCGGGTTTTGTAAGGATCACAATGCTTTTCTATTAATGATATTTTACTTTCTGTTCATAAGCGGAGATACGAGGAATACTGAAATAATGGCTAAAACGTACTCTTCCGCGAGGCAGTAACGCCCAGACAAAGGTTCAAACGCAATCCATCAAGAGGCGGTAAACACCAGCATAAAGGTGAAGCCGAGATATGGCAGGACTGAGATAAAGCCTAAAACGCACTCCACAGGATGCGGTAACGCCCATATAAAAAGGAGCATGGATTTGTCATTCTTCAAACTCAGTTTTACTGGGTTCCAAATTGATCATGGGAACGCGGATTTAACCGTTCTTTCGGTATTACCGTGTTCCAATCATGAAACACGGTTAGTTTATCCGAGGTCCCATTAAGAAACGCGGAGTCAATCGTATAATTTTCAGTTTATCCGGGGTCCAATTAAGGAGCGCGGAGTTAACTGGAAAATCTTTAGTTAATCTGGGGTCCAATTAAGGAGCAGGATTTAACTGTATTTGCATGGAGCCCGGTTTAACTGTATCTTGTATAGAGCCCAGTTTTTAACTGTATTAAGTATTAAGTATAACTGAGGTCTGCCTTATTTTTGCTTTTTGCAAAACTTTACTCGGAGCTCGGGTTCTAACTGTATTAAGTGTAACCGGGTCCATCTTCTTTCTCCTTTAGAGGTGGACTCCTCCGCTTTTCTAGATTTGCTTATCCATGTTGGGTGTCGTAACCCAGAATTTGTTTTGTCCGTGATGGGTGTCGTAACCCGAAATTTGCTTCTCCGAGATAGGTGTCGTAACCCGGAATTTGTTTATCCGAGATGGGTGTCGTAACCCGTTTTTTGTTTGTACGTAGAATTCGGATCTAACTGTGATCGGTTTAAATGAGTTCCGCCTTTGTTCCCTTTTGTAGGAATGGACTCCACGCGGAACTCAGATTTTAACTCCAATAAAGTCACTTTATCAATGTTCCAAACTCAATAGGTACTCAGATGAACAAGTTATGCAGATTCGGTATAACTGGGGTCTGGCTTCTTTTTGCTTCTCATAAAAACCTTCCACGGAGCCCGGATTTTAACTATAATCAGTGTACCCGGGTTCCATTTGATGACTGGGCCAGAGTGAAAAATTTATTGCGCAAGATATTCATCTGGTGCACACCAAGACTTATATGCCCCGACACAGTTGACCAGGAGTAAATCCGGAGTACATCTCGGTTTTACTGTGTCCCGAAGGGAGCACGTTTTAACCATTATCTCGGCTTTACCGTGTCCCAAAGGGAGCACGTTTTAACCTTTATGTGGGCGTTACCGCATCCCGGAGGAGTACGTTTTAGCCAACATCTTGGCTTTACCGCATCCTAAAGGAATACGTATTAGCCTGAACATGAGTTTCAGAAACGGGTTTATGTACGAGGGTGATACTCATCTGGAGTACGTTCTTCATTTGCTCGTTTGCCCTGCCTCAAAATAACTAGATCCGGAGAAGGGAAATACAAATCCCAGCCGAGAGTACATCTCGATATGCACTTAGAGTATATCCCGGCATTCTTTGGATCTCGGCATATAACAATCTCGGCGTACCTCGGCGTCTCGACACCTCCTCATCTCGGCGTATCATCAACCTCAACTATCGCGATGGAATCGAGACGCCATAGGCGTTGAATCAGCCTCGGCTTAACCACAACCTCGGCTATCTCGATTTGCTTGTTTGTCCTGCATCCCTGAGTCGTGAAAATAATCCTTTGAACTAAATGGCATGGAGAATGCAAATGTTGTGGTTGCTTATGATCCAAATAGGGCATCTAAATTTATGCCATATTTGAAAAGTCTGGTTCCCGAGGAGAGAGATGACGATCCCGGGTTCTCGAGGAGAGAAGATGATGATCCTTCATACTATCTTCTCGTCATGTGGAAGCTTATGGTCCAAATAGAGCATCTAAATTTATGCCAGAGTTGAAAAGTCTGGGTTCCCAAGGATAGAGGAGAACGATCCTGGGTTCTTAAGGAGAGAAGATGATGATCCTTCATACTATCTTCTCGTCATGTGGAAGCTTATTTATGCCAAAGTTGAAAAGGTCTCGGGTTCCCAAGGAGAAAGGATGAGGATCCCGGGTTTTCGAAAGATCCAAATAGGGCATCTAAGTTTATGCCGAATGAAGAGTGTCACTCGTTTAAGGACTAAACGTATGGTTTATGTGCTTCTTGATACACACCCCCTCTTAAAAGAATTCCCAAAGAGAGAACCTAGCGATCCTTCCAACTATCTTCTCGTCAGGTGGATACAAGGAGAATTAAAAGAAGAACCATGTGAAGTAGCTCAAAATCACAGTCGTTGCTCAAATCGGGTTTCCAAGGATAAAGGATGAGGATCCTGGGTTCCCAAGGAGAGAGAATGACGGTCCTGGGTTCCCAAAGAGAGAACCTGGCGATCCTTCCAACTATCTTCTCATCATGTGGATACAAGGAGAATTAAAAGAAGAATCATGTGAAGCAGGTCAAAACCAAAGTCGTTGTTCAAACAACAATTGTTTCTCTGAATCCCTTCACAGGCTGCTATGGTTCTTGATTTTGCTACAGTGGATTTTCAGGGGCTACCCGTGCAAAGGCATCTGACCCTACTACTTCTGGTGGTGACCATCTTTGGTCATGGGAATCGAAATTTACGGTCCCCACTGACGGCGCCAATGTTCTATTCAAGAACAGGATTTATCGGACTTGACCTAGGAGCAATGCCTAGGACCTACGTACCCTGTAGAGGGATCAAAGTCCACGTAGTTCGAGACACGCACAGGCGTTTAGCCAAAGGGGTGGGGTGTGTGCTCTGTGTGACTATATGTAAATAGTTCAGAGTTAGAACCTAGAATGTATGTACCTTAGGGCTTGACCTCTGTATTTATAAAGTTTACCTTAGGTTGAATCGCTTGGGTCTGGTAATTTGAGGCCCCGATATCCTAACTACCAGATATACATTTAGATATACCTGGATTGTAGATAAGATAGGATCCCCCTATATTATAAGCAGATCCTGCTATTAGAATATTCCCTGTTGGGCCTTACATTGAGTATGGGCCTTATGCAGGTTCGTAACAGAGAGATATCAACCAAAGTGTTAGACTATGATCCAACGATGTTGAGATAAACATTTCTGTTTTTCAAAAAATAAACTTGTAACTCTCTCGATCCTATGTGACATTAGCCACAAACATCTCGGTCGAAAAATGAAAGGCCACAAGTTTTTTTAAGGGAAAATTGCATCTAGCTTCTGAATAAGAGAAAATATGATAAAATAATCTCTTGAAATCTCAAAATTGCAGTGAATTTTTGTGAGACTTTTTTGCTATATTTTCCACATGTGAAAAGACACAAATGCCCCTATGTGTCTAAGTTAACAAGTCCATGAGACTATTTTGATAAGTCTATGTACATGTGTTGACAATTTTATAAACCTGTTTTGACAAGTTCATAAGCATGTTTTGACAAGTTTATGATCCTCCATTGAAGCATTTGTATCTTTTCACGTATGAATAATATAACAAAAAAGTTTCATGGGACTTCACCACAATTTTCATATTTTAAGGGGCAATTTTGTTGTGTTTTCTTTTATTCCCATAGCTCAATCGTGCCACGAGAGGTGCTGGCCCCATATAGGCGGGATATACAAATATGGTATAAACAAAAATATATAGTTATACAAAGAATGTGATATTAAAATTACTACATGTTGGTCTTACCCACAAAACACTTTCCTCTAAGTTCTTTTCAATCTGCTTGCAGTCTTTCAAGTTTGGTTAATTATCTCTTCCTATAACTAACATATATATGGAGAATGAGTCATTAATTATTCTAATCTTAATATCATAATTAAGATTATGTCTATTCTAGACCCACCCCAAAATATTTGTCTTTTAATATCCTAATGATTATAGATGTATATATACCTATTATGACTTATCCAATTAAGTACTATTCACTATGAGAATAAATATTATTTCAACCATTTAACCTCCAACTTATCCAAAGAAATTATCTATTTAAAGGTTAGACACAATCTACTACTTATGTGGTTATTCTCAGACTTTTTAGACATTGAACTTCAATTTTTTTTTGAAAATTTGAAAAACTCATAACTTAAATAATACAACTCCAAATGGAGTGGTTGCAGTTTATACTTATCAGTACATCACCAAACTTCAGTGGCACTGAGATCTTTTGCGAAGCTGCCCCTTCGTTATTATGGGCCCTTTCCTATTGCCATTTTCAGGTTGGAGATTGGGTTTTCATGAAGCTTCAACCACATTGCCAAACTTCAGTGGCACGAAGATCTTCTGTGAAGCTGGTCCCTCATTATTATGGGCCCTTTCCTATTGCTGCAAGAGTGGGCGAAGTCGCTTACACATGGAGTTTCGGGATCTTCAAGAATCCATCCCACCTTCTATCTTTCTCAACTGAAACACAACCCAAACTCCTATGTTCCTATACTAGTCTTAGTGCCTTCACCTGATTCTATGGAAGGAGTAGCTGCTCCAAGAGAACCTTATGCCATTTTGGATCACCGTGTAGTTCCTAGTTCCTAAAAACAATAGAGCTATCACCTAGGTTCTTGTGCATTGGAGTTTTGAACTGCTCGTAGAGTCAACTTGGGAAAATTGGAAGCAATTATCCCAACGTTTTCCTTCGTTTGTATCTACGCTTAATGATAGGACAAAACTTTATAGCCTAAAACTCCGCAAGTGCACAGTCGTATCAAGTAATAAATAGTAAGTAAGATATCGCTCCCACGAGGACTTAGTACCCACAACTTTAGTTAAGCCTTAATTTTACACTTTTGTTTAAGTTGAGCAAACCAAATTAAATTTAATTATGAGAAAACTAAAATCAAAATAAACTAACTACAAAAAATAATCAAACGAGTAACCTAGAGCCACTAATCCCTTGTTTGATTCTTAGATTTTATCCCCACTAAATTAACTTTGACTTAACTTAATCAACTAATCTAAAGTATTAATGTCTATAAATGCCTTCCGGTCCACTTATATACCTACCTTGATTAATTATGCGATGTCTCACATAACTAAATAAGATGTGTTTTATGTCGGGCTTACTCTAATTTAATTATGCGGAGCTTCTAGGTATATTCCTATCCTAGACGCAAATTAGATTAAAACCTAATTCCCCATTAAATTTAAACCTAATTCCACATTATTTAATCCCAAGGTCAATTTAGGATTCCCTCTGTAACACCCCAAATTCCATACTTCAAAGTGTGTCGGTTGACACTTAGTTTTAAGAAAATCAACAGAGTTTGAGATGCTACCACTCAGAGTAATGCGGAACGGAGAGCATGCACTAACGTTTGGACAATGAGTAACTAATATAAAATACCCATGCATAAGCTGGTATATTAAATATTTCCCGAAGGAATATTCATGTGATACAATTACAGAACTTGTGTATAATTACAATTCTTTGATAGTAACTATACATCCTTATACCAAGCCTTAACTAGACTTGTAGCAATGAACCCAACTCAGTTAATCAAACAATTTGGCTAGGTAGGTGTTTAGTGGAAGTCTCCCCGTCTTTCACGGTGACTTATTGACTGAACCACATCGACTACCCTTGCCTTCGACACTAAACAGTTTGAAGTAACTTCGTTAGATTCATGCCAGGAACTAGTCTCTAGTGACCTTCATCAGGCTCCCCTCTCGATCGGTGCCTCTTCATTGTTCTGTCCATCAGTGCCTCTTTTCGGCTCCATCCTTCGGTGCCATCTCAGATCCAGGTTCCTTTCCTGAACTATTAGTCAAGGCTAAGATTCAATCGAATTGAATCTCAGGTAACAGTTAACCTCTATAGCAGATATAACAATATATGACAGATATTCATTAAATATCAGCATCAACCATACATAGCACATAACATATGTAAGGTTGCAACAATACATAGCACATAGCACATAGCACATATAATGCTAACAGAACAACAATACATAGCACACAGCAGATGTAATGTTTGCAACGTTTGCACTAACCAGTACCATGACAGCTCCTCGTGTCCTCAGCGCTAGGAAAACAACACTACGGCGTTATCAAGACTATAACCCACACAAGCTGAATGTATATAAACTGTTAGATACGATTAGTTTTGATGATGTATTATATAGATGCCATTCTTAAGAGCAAAAAGGTTGCATACTACATTTATCTTCTACTTTGACTAATTCTTATATTTAATGTAGATGCAAAGTTTAATAATAGAAATTGATCAAGAAAGGAGACTAAAGAAAGAAGAACTTGCACAACATTCAAGTTCTTGTGATACATGAAGTTTCGATGATCAAACAAAAGTTGGAATGAAGCATCGACACATGAAATTCGAACAAGTTCAGCATAGACTTGGCTTCCTGGATATTGAAGAAGGTAGAAGCTGCAAAGAATGATGAGCCCAAGTTAAATGATGAAGAATGATCAAGTTGGGAGATGGAAGAAGAAAGAACTTGTTAAATGGAATGAAGATATAATTATTCAAGTTCTTATGTTGAAGCTAGAAGCCTCCAAGATCATATGGAAGTTGGAATGACTCAATTCGAGTTAAAACAAGCAAAAATGAGGTTCTCGATGAGCAAACTCGAGTCTCCAAGTATTAAACTCGAGTTTACCACCTTACTTGTAGTATTTTGCCTCTCGACATGAACAAACTCGAGTTCAGGACCCCAAACTCGAGTTTAGGACTTCAAACTCGAGAAAGGAATCACAAACTCAAGCCAATAAGTGTCTTCAGCATTTCTGGTGTCTTTGGACTAGGCAAACTTGAGTCTATAACTGCAAACTCGAGTTTACGGTCATCGACTTCAAGAACTCGTTTCATGTTCAGCTCGGGCGAGGTCTGGTAATTCGACGATATCTCCTAAACCAGAGATCAGATTGAGGTGAAACCAGTGGCATATGAAACTAGACTCCCAATGCGTCATTTTGATATAAAATTCAAGCCCAAAGGAGTTTAGATCAAGGAGATATAAATTGTGGAATTTGATAGAGAAATCCAAGCCACACAGAAAACCAAGCTTCAATGTTTTGAGTGTAAATCACAATCTACAAATCCAATTGAGCTGAAATAAGTGGCATATGAAAGTAGATTCAAAGGGCTTTCCATCACGCTTTGCACAGACCAGAAAGGAGTTCGGACCAGGGAGATATGGCCTTTGAAAGTTGACGAATTTGCAAACTCAAGCCAGGCCAAGTCAGAAGCAACCAAGTCACAGTACAACTTACAAACTCGAGTTTATCAATCACAAACTCGAGCTCGAGAGTTCCAGAAGAAGAAATGAACATTTGGAAAAAGCCAAACTCGAGCCTATAAGTGAACAAACTCGAGTTTAGCCAAACAGAGCAACCAGTCCCGAAGAACATCCAAACTCGAGCCTATAAGTAACAAACTCGAGTTTGCGGGTTACGAGAGCAAACATTGGTTTTAAAGAGAACCAAACTCGAGTCTATTAGTTGTAAACTCGAGTTTTGGCCAACCCGAGAGCATTTCAGCTTTTAATGTGCTGAAAACCTCGAGTTTAGACTGAAAACCTCGGTTTTAATGTTCTGGACTAAGATCAACTTTTCACATTAAAGATCAACTTTTCACATTAAAGTCCAAACTCGAGTTTGGAAAAACAAACCTCAAGTTTGCATCACTGAATCTGAAATTCAAATTCGACGATTTTGCAAAACCTTCATGATTGATCTTAATACTTTCCATTATCATTCTTCTATGTTCCTAGATATGTTTAATCACTTTGTTGGTGAGTTTCGATGATTTAGAAGATGTTTAGTGAAGGTTTAAAGCAAAAGCAAAAAGTGACGTCGACTTTAAAAGCAAGACCTAAAAAAGATGCATACTTTTGGGTAATCCTTCCGCACACGTTTACAAGGAATTAAAGAATGCTTTCTACATCCAAGCAGCTGCCATTCCAACGGATCTATTGTCAAGAAGTCAACTCGAACTTCGCACAAACCGATTAAGCATAAACTAGAGAGAGAAGAAGACCAAAGCTCAACCCAAACCTTGTCTGATATGGGCAACGGCTATAAACGATCATATGGTATTCTCTACCTATAAAAGAGGATAGATTCAAGCAGAAAAACGTGGAGATACAAGGCTACACTTTCAACATGCTGATACTCGCTTTTACATCATTTACTCTGCTTTTTTCATGTTTAGATAACTTAGAGAGTGAAGTGATTTGTATTTGATCTTCGAGTGTTTATCTATTCACTTCTAAGAGAGGAGATTTATTGTAAAAACATTATCTTTCTATCTGCGAGTTACTCAAGATTGGGTAATCTTGAGTGGGATATACATTGTGTTGATTACAGCTTGTAAGGGGGAGTGAATCCTAGTGAGAGGATTACTTCGAGTACAGAGTGTGTAATCAAGCGAGGTGTTGATTACGAAATGTAAGAGGGAGTGAATCCTAGTGAGAGGGTTAATTCAGTTACAGAACGTGTAATCAAGTTGAAAGAAGATAGTGGATTGAAAATCCCAAGTGAGACTTGGGGACTGGACGTAGGTCAAGGATTGGGCTGAACCAATATAAATCAGTTTGCACATTCTCTTCCCTTATCTCTTACATTTCCAACATTTATGTTTGAATGACTGTCAATTAATTTATAACTCTTTTCTATCATACAAACTGAATTTACTGATTTGCGAAAAGATTTTCAAAGAATCTAAGTTTTTATACTTCACCCAATTCACCCCCCCTCTTGGGTTCAGCCAGTACTTACATAAACAAGTGACCTAAGTCCCATAAACTTAGTCACAGTGCATGACCCAAGACCCAGTCTTGTCCATCACTTCACAAATCAATCAACCATATACAGTCATACAAGATATAGGCGATTAAAGTTACTAGTACACGAACGTACCTTTCACTGTGTAATGGCCAACATGCCTGACCTTTGAAGCCGACTGCGGACTTCCCGGATGTCCTATACATTATCGTCGGATTATTATATGATATTGTGATAAATATCATATTGCTTAGAATAATATCCTAAAGGCTTAATTTACCTTTCTACCCTCGGTGGATTAATTATTTCATTTTTACCCTTACATTTTCTCAAAAACGCAAGGCTCAATTTTCTGGGCAGATTTTTCTGCAACTTTGAAAAATCATAATTAATTATGAAAAAATAATTTTTGAGTGATTCAAAATTCCTCATGACCCTTGACATGCCTATTTTCAAGGAAAAATATTTCTAGAAGCTAGAACATCAAGAATCATTCCCAAGTTTTAAGTTTCTCAATGCTGTTCCAGATTAACTTTCAGGAAAATGGTCTAAATTTAACAAATTTTATCTCCTTCTGTAGAACTCAAAATGCTTCATATTTTATATATTTGGAAAGCCCTACATGTCTAATTTATTCATGTAAAATTTCATGATTTAATGACTTAATTAGCTACATAAAATAATAGCATCTATTTTCGCTGCCAGCAAAGGATTTACACCGGCAATTTTTCCAAACTTTTATCACAATGATCTATTAATTCTAAAAAATTATTCCCTAACATGTTTTCCACTCCATTTTTTGTTTTAAAAGCAATGAAGACTTCCAAATATGAAAGGGACTTTTCCTAATAATTTTATAGATTAAACTACTGTTTTATCAAAAACTAAAAGCTTAAACTCAAGAACTTCAAGAACTCTCACTCTCTCAACTAGGATCAGCTGAGTTTGTGATGTTGGTGTGAAGAATTTTGAAGGGAGGAGCTCTCTATTTATAGGCAAAGCTCAAAGACACAAATGACAATTAAATTTGACCAAAACCCACCTTAACCCTTGGATTAGAAATGCATTTTTTGAAGTTTAATCCCTACTACTCATGGCTTGGTCGACAGGCATAAACCAATCAGCCATTTATTGTGTTTTTGTTTTAATTAGCTAATAGATTTGATTATTTCATATTCAATTTCATCCAAAACTCCTTCATGAATGATGCGCCACTTTTGTTGAATTTTTTACTATAATATACAATGTTAAATTCTCTCTCCCACATGCTGAATGAAACATAGCATTTTTTGGCCACTTGAATTGCTTTTTATGTGTCAAATTCCTATGGTTCAAGTGTTCTCATTGGTCCAATTAATTTCACAAGGATTTAGCTTAATTAGGTGATTAATTAGGACCATTGGATTTGCAAGACATGTGTCACATCTCAACCATTGATCTCAATTTGCCTCTAATCATTATGCAACTAATCTCATATAGTGCAAGCTTAATTAATTGCCAATTAGCATTTTCTAATTGGTTATAATTTAATTACTATTTTATGTGCTATTTATATCACATTAAATAGCCCCTAAATAATGTTTCATAATTAACCATTCGTTAATTAATTCCAAAGTGAAATTTGCACAAAAATATAATCAATAGATAATATTTCTTTGAGACACATATTCACCTTTGTATTTTGCTAATTATTTTCCAAAATACAATGTTTATAAGAATTATAAAAATTAGGGTATTACACCTTCTTCCAAGTTCAACCTTAAATCCTCAAAACATGCTCAATGGTGGCCACTCAATAAGCAATAGCAATAAACACCTGGATTAAATAAACTGAAATAAAATTAAGCAAAACTAACCCGTGAGAATAATCTATAAAACTCAAACAAGTTCATAGGTTCTCTAGGTTAAAAGAAAATTTAGCCACACATGGCTATAATAAAATCCATACCAAAATGATAGGAATTCAGATTTAAAGAATACAAAGAGAGAGAGAGAGGAAAGAAAGCAAGCTCCTCCGTCGCCTCTAGAGTCCTTCCGTGGAGATGATGAAGAGAACCGAAACGCTCAGCTGCTACTCTTCTGGTTTTTCGTTCCTTCTCGTTTTGCGTCTCTCAATCCTCCTCTAGCTTCTTCCTTTCTTCATATATATAATCTAAATATAACTTAGGCCGTGGGTCACTAATTCTCCTTTTCTTATTAAAAAGATATCTTATATCTTGTAATCTACTCCACCAGATCACACAATTGATTTTATTTATATTTTTCTTGCGTGGGAGCACCGAGTTTGGCTAATTGCATATCCTCTTAATTGCTTTTCTACTTCTTTCCAAATCAGCTAATATTTCTTGCAAAATATAATAGGAAATAAGTAGATTTTATATCAAAATATTTTCTTATCTTATAATGATCGTAAAGTATATAAAAGATAATTAAATAGATATATAATATCAATAAATCCAACTAATTCTCATAAAATATATACCTATTTAATTATAAAATATATACTTATCAGTTAATTCTTGAGGACAAAGATTACGTCAAGGGGTATTGATGTGTGCTTACTACCACAGAGGGGTAGAACTGTACTTTTCAAGTCATTTTATTGGGTATTTTGTCTTTTCATAAGTAGGTAGTTTCCTTTGCACGTATTTGAGCTCTCATGTACACTATGTTTATACATGAATGAACAGTATCAGATTTCTCTCAACTTCTTCTTCTGTAACCTCTGTAACTTCTGTTTCCTTCTTCTTTGATCCTTCTCTTCTTTTATCCTTGGTGCCTTTCAGAAGAACTCGATCTTGAATGAGAAAGAGGGAGGAGAGGAGATCGACACCTGCACTCTTCACTGCCACCTCCGCCACTTAGGCCATCACAACCTCCGGCTGGTTTGTAAGAAGAGAGCGCAATTGTAAAGTCTCGACGGAGGAGAGAGCCAGAGCTTGAAGGTCGCGACTGTGGAGCGAGCTTGAAGCAAAGAACGAGAGAGAGATTGGAGGAGGAAGAAATGACCCACAGCCACCACCACTACACCGTTTACCACTGCCGTCGATCACCTCTCTTACCCATCATTGTGCGTTTTCGACCGTCGGAGTTCTCATCCGTCATCACTATCGGCGTTCTCCTTCAGTCAGTCACCACTGGCTACCTCCTCTGTTCACCGTCAATTTAATCATCACCAGTTTCTTCTTCTCTCTCTCCACTATCAGCAATAGTTCGCCTATTCTCAGACCACCACCATCTATTTCCTCTTTTCATCTTGGCAACCCACGCAAGTTCACTGTTATCTTCACCATTGCCACCGTTTTTCCTCTCTTCATTACAAGCAGCCAATTCATTTTCCTCCATTTCTTCACCAAAGAATCGACAGACCCATTCCATATCATTCTTCATCTAATTCGGCTTTTTTCAAACTGGTTCCATGGAAATAACTGCTGAAGAATATATGGTTGTGCTTAACAGTATGAAAGGCTAAACTACTTGGGTTTTTGTGGCGAAGAAGGTGCCTAATGCTCCA
Organism: Acacia acuminata; assembly: GCA_019022655.1. Lineage (NCBI taxonomy): Eukaryota > Viridiplantae > Streptophyta > Magnoliopsida > Fabales > Fabaceae > Acacia > Acacia acuminata. The sequence goes on along the minus strand of JAFJYI010000016.1, from coordinate 1,593,597 downwards.
TTGTGCTTAAAGGGCTTCATTAGTTTTTGTTAGCTCATTTAATTATATTATATGGTGATCTGTTTGTATTAATTCTGTATTGATACATGCTTATGAGACTTAGATAAATATTTATTTGTCTATGTTGGATTTGTATTGAATATATATGTTTTTGAATTGTGATACTAGTGTGTATGATGAATTTGTTTCAATTTGAGTGTGGCAATTGTGCTATCATTTAAAAAGAAGCAAGTGCATTAAAATGATTTTTAAATACACATCAAGTGATTTTTAATAATTTATCTAATAAATAACTATGAATGCGATTGTATGATTACTCATTAATTAGGTAGATTGGAAGATTTTTTTAGGGTTTTCAATTAGACTTGATGCAAAATTAACTCCCAAATTATTTTAAGAAGCTAGGAAGACTCATTTTATCATATCATCCCTTTTTAATCCAAAGCAATTTTTCATTGTTTTCCAAAAATACCAAAAAGAGTATAAATAGTTTTATTATATGCATTTTAATTTAGAGAAAATCAATTTCAAAACCTCCCCTTTAACACTTAGTCTAACATAGAGAATTCAAAATAAAATAATCATTGATAAGATAATGATCCCAAGTTTTTTTGCACTATATTGCATTATTGCTTGTCATTAAATTTGTGATTTGACTCCCAAGGCGGCTAAAATTGTGTCAAATCAATATGGTTAATATTATTGTTGGTGGTTCTTATAATTTGATCAAATTTTAGTTTTATTCCTTATGATTTCAAATTATGGTTTTTAGTTTCTGTTGTTTCATGGCTTAGTCTAAGTCTAACAACATCAAATGGAATGACCAAATTCAAAACGCGTTAGAAGTATAAAAGTTAAAATCAAAACTTGTATGAACCATAACTGAAACTTATTTGAAACGAGATTTGGGTTGAGTTTTCGTTCTAATCTCTATCCTGATAACAAGACTTGGTTTTAATCTCTACATATACTTAAGAACCTTAATAAAAGTTAACACAATTAAACTTATATTAAGTCCTTATAAAATATAGAATAAAAACCATAATTTAAAACTACATGCCAAATCAAAATTTGATCAAAATATAAAGACCAACAATAATATTAATTTAAAAATATATGATTGGAGAGAATCAAATTTATTAACCCGGCCTTAAGTAACTTTATTAAACCAAGTGCTTAATATTCCCTCTTGTTCTCAATATAATATCTATTTATCTAATTTGATATGATTAACGAAATTAATTAATTTAGTTAATATGAATTTTTTTTATACGTAATAAGATATATATTTTTCTAAAATACTTTAATCATCTTCATTAATTCCCTCCATCTCTCTCTTGTTTGATTATTATATATGAAGATAATATCAATGTGATAAATTAGAAAAAAATTGATAAATATAATAAATATGTCTTTTATTTAGGATTAAAATCAACTCTCTAATTATATCTTATATTAAAGACCAAAGGAATAATAATGTGTTGGCACTCGTTACCGTAGCTTAGGATGAATGGAAAATGACTGAAATTTTAACATCAAAGTTATTGAAAATTAAGACATTTATAAAATGTGTGGACGTCACTTGTATGACTATGATTAAGGGTCAAGCATTACGTCATCAAAATTCGTAGATTGGATTGAGCTAAATTGTTCAACATGATCCAAGTGTATTCATCCCCAATGTAATCTTATTTCATACTTAATATTTAACAATATTTTCTTCTAACCATCCACACTAATTTCCTACAAAATCCAACATATTCCTAATATTTGTCAGACAAAAGAGACTAGAGAGCATCACGTGGGTTAATGAAATATTTTCTTCTCAAGCAAAAAGAAGTAAAAGTATACATATTGAGTTTTATTTCCACGTCAAATGTTTTGATCAAAAGAATCTCGAACCTTTAACAGTAATATAGTACAGATTCATTTCCTCGGAAGAATTGTTTGTAGAATTATAGGAACATAAAATCATCGAATACTTTGACCATCGACTCGTATACATGGGCGGATCTAGGTTGAGAAGGGGGCATACTTGGTTAAATTTTTTGTTAAAGATGTATTTAGTGCCTCCTTGAATTTGTCTCTTCCAAAAATTTTTTTGTTAAAGATGCATTTGATAGTATTGATAATAAGGAAATTATAATGGAATTCTAAAAAATAAGGCCTAGAAGGATGACATTGTAATTATTTTTATTGTAATATACTTTTATTATTAAAATATATGTACTTGAACTTATTGAGTGTTCACCTTTTATTGTAATTTATATAGCTGTATTTTTAACAAAGACTTAGTAATTTATGAATATTTTTTGATATTCTTTTATTTTCTTTTTTATAATCTTTTATTTTTTAATGCGTTTAAAACTTTCCCGTAAAAAAAAAAAAAAAAAAAAAAAAAAAAAAATTCCAGGGTGCTTTGTCCCCCGAATCCCCCGCCACTAGTACCCCTTAAATAATTTTCTAGATCCACCGCTTTGGTATAGGTCAATCTTGAATTATCTTACAGAAACTTAGTGTAAATTACTACCTCACACATAGTATTGAATGCCCACATTTTCCAGACATGTTTGTCATCTGTCTCTCTTTCCTTTTTTATTTTAAAAAAAAATCAATTATTTTTGGTTATTAATTTACCCAAAATGTATTTCCTAGCGCTAAGATATTTGAAATCATTTAATTATTGCTTGTATTACAAGCTGCATATGGAATGTAATACTTGTTGTTTGAATTTGAATTCTTTATATGCTATGTGGACTACTCTGTTTGGTTGATTTACATATATTGTATATGCTAGAATTTGAGATTAACCTGTTACTCTGATATTCATTCATTTCAATCTCAGAACTTTCTTTAAATTTAGGACATGGGCAATCTAGTAGGGAATGAGGAAGAGGTAAGGGCATAGTTATTGTTTGAGTCCTAGAAGGTGCAGGGGCTGATTGGCAGCTTACTTATTTTGTTATACCTTCTGTGTATAATCCTTATGACTTAGTTAATATTTTGACTTAGATAATATTTTGAAATAGCCATATATAGCTACTGGGATGTATTTTATGTAGATACTATGATCTGATAGTAGTAGAACGTGTATGTATTGTATTCTTTGCGGGGATGAGCGTGTATATCACGTGCCCATAAATGAAATGGATGGATAAGTGGATAGTAGAGCACTAGGATAGATAAAATAAATAAGAATTACTCTGATGAAAGCTAACTAGGACTAAGGATAGATACAGTTTTAATAAAGAGTTTGAACCACGATTAGATGCTTTCGAAAGTTTTTAATTTTTTTTTTTTTTTTGGAAAAGCTCATTTGAACTATAGTTTTGGAATTCACGAATGGGTTAAATTTTTCAAAAAGGTTTTTATTTATTTATTTATTTTTTATAACTTTACAGGATCAAACTTGGCTTGGCAGTTTAACTTCTTTATTAATTAATACATCTAATGCATGATAAGAGAAGACATCACTTTGTTCTGGGCTCATAACAAGGGGGTGTTGCATAATGCATAATAAAAAAAATTTATCTACAATTTATTATACAAGAAAATAAGTTTTATGTCGTTTGAATTGACCGGTTATTGGAGCCATTAGTTCATGGAAGAAGATCCTTTCATGAGCACTTTTTCTCCTCATCTCTCCCCATCAGACCGTTGATTGAAAAGATGAGAGAAAAATTAAAATAGTATTGTGATATTTTAGATTGATTGGATGAATGTGATTTAGAAATAATGAGAAAAGGATGATGAGAGAAACCTATCCCTTCATTCATATACAAAAGCAACACTAAAGTCTAAGATATTGTAATTTAAAAAAAAAAAAAAAAAAAAAAAAAAAAGCAAGTATGACCATCTTATGATTGAGGATGACAATAATTTTGAATTTATTTCTCGCCATTTCTCCTGTTACTCAATGAGCATGAAGTTTCACTAAACCCCAATATCGTCCAATAAAAACCGTGCAATGTCTCATGACTTTTGAATGATAAGTGATGAGTAAAGCCTGGAAGAGGGCGAGATCAGAAAAAGCCGAACTACGCACACCCACTCGGTTGCAACATACATATGGCGCACGATCCATTATCTATCCTTTAACAACAAACGAAACTAGAGATTATCGTTTCCATGATTCTTACAATTCTGAAGGCCCTTAATTTGATTCCTCTCCTTCGCCTCAGTATCTAGCTATTTTGTTCTGTATATAATCATGCAAATGAATAACGTAGCTTATTGGCCAATTAATTATCATGAGCTCATCAGTATTAGATGTTGTTTCTAATGTATTGAGTACGTAGAAATTGAATATATAATAAACATAATATCATAATAAGAATCTGTATTAACTAAAAAGAACATACAGAGAACATTCAACAAGTCTGTATAATATAGAAAAACTATAAAATGAACTCACAAGACTGCCGTATTTCGAATGAACAATGCAGAAATCCGGGCCCAACTTTCGTTGTGTCCTTAAGACAATTTTGCTCCCTCAATACGGATGCCAAAGGTTTGCTGAGCAATTGTCTCCCGGATAAGAGCGGATTATTCGTTTCCGAAAGATGGCTCGTCCTGCATCAAACCCAAGCGAATCCAACGAGTGCCGCTTTGAACGCACGGAATGTATATGCGGAGATGCGACGAGAGAGTGTGCGAAAAAACGTAATCTAATCTGTAATAGGGCGCCCTATTTATAGACTCTGAAAAAACATGATCAGATGAACTCGTCTGTTGTTGCAAACTGGTGCATTGTTCAAACAGACGCACTGAACGATCAGACGAACGGGCGACTGCAAGTCTGTTGTCGGCGAACTGGTGTGTCGTACGAACAGACGCACCAGAACGAAGCGAACGATCCGAATGGATCGCCAAACACAGCTGCTGGTTGGAAAACTCGGAGAGGCACAACGGAATTATTTAAACATTCGGAAATTCAAAAAAAATTATTTAATAAAAAATTATTTTTTAATCAAAAAACTAATTTAATAAAAAATTATTTTTTTATTTCACACGCGGGCCGATCGAACAGCGGGGCGACCGATCAATCGAGCCGAGCTAGTCGGACGACGGCGGTGGCGCGCCTGTGTGTGTGCGGTGGACCAAGGGTCACCTAAGTCTTCACCCCTCCACAAAAGTGGGTTGGCCCAAGGGTTCAATTAGTAGGAGCCAAGTTGGGGCTTATATACCCTCCAACTTCTCTCCAACTAAGCAATGTGGGACTATTCTCACACACACACATTCCTTCTTACTTTTTCCTCTTCTTTTCCATCCTTCTTCTTATTCATAACCCATGGGATTTTCTCTTAAAATTCCAACAATCCCCCACATGGATAAGAAGTTAGTCCATCATGACCAAATGCAAATGTTCATGTATGCAAAGTGCGGTTCCTCTACGAGAAACAACTGCATCGAGAAAGGTAGGGGTTACCTTTGAACTTTCTCTAGTAAAAACCTATCGGATATACTGGTCAATCGGTGGACGCGCTGTCTTGAACCGTCGAACTTTTAGTGTATACCAAGACAATAGGAGTTACACAAGTTGCTCCTCTAGCATCGTTGGTTCTCATGCTTGTGTCCATTTTGGCCCGACACCGCCTCGTTCTCGTGAGTGTTCTAGAGAATCGGCCGTTTTAAATTCTCATAGAAGCGGCCCGCACTTCACACTCACATAGGTGATTCCTTGTGATGTAAGTCAACATACATCATCTGAACACATCAGACTAAGAAACTATTAAAAGCTTACGAGCTTACCCTAATATATATGTACTGTCTTGTCTAGGAATGAGTATGATTCAAAAAACTCCACAGTGTTAACAGTCCATCATCACTTAGTTGTCTCTTTGAACCTAGTTCGTGGGATCTCCACTCTCCTAGGTAGAGTTACCGCAATAATCAACAATGAATCCACCTTAAACCCATTCCTTTGGACAATTTCCTAACTATCTTTCTAGGAATCCCTTTAGTCAATGGATATGCTATATTCTCTTTTGATTTCACATAATCAATTGAGATGATTCCATTCGAAAGTAGTTGTCTGACGGTATCATGTCTACGACGTATAACGGTATCACCTAAGTCCTCACCCCTCCACAAAAGTGGGTTGGCCCAAAGGCCCAATTAATAGAAGCTAAGTTGGGGCTTATATACCCTCCAACTTCTCTCCAACTAAGCAATGTGGGACTATTCTCTCACACACACATTCCTTTTTACTTTTTCCTCTTCTTTTCCATCATTCTTCTTATTCATAACCCATGGGATTTTCTCCTAAAATTCCAACATTAGAACTAGTTAATAGCTACTACATGCGTGTATGTAGGTTGAGCAAACGTTTTTGATTGGGATTTGGAATGAGAAATGATCGGAAAATTCAATATAATAAAGAAATTAAACAAGTTTAGCCATATTGATGTTGGCCTGGGATAGCCCACCGTACAGGAAAAGGTTGGGGATTTGACGGGAAAACATGGTGCCAGGCTCGCAAGTGCGTTCTAACTCAACACATATAAAGGAAGCTGATACTCCACTGATGACTACTATTCAACTTATATATACGTCGATATTGGCACATTATTTTCGAGATGCTACTAAAAGAATCTTTTATTTTGTGGCGGTTTAATGCGAATTGAGTTAATTAATCAGAGAGCATCATATATGTGTCTGTGTAAAAAGCAGAACTTTTATCATAAGCAAAGGGATTGGGATGCTTATCCAGAGGCGCTGGACCTAGTGGGTTAAGTGCTGTCTATAAAAGGAGCAAGTTACGTTGTAACACACGCAAATTAACTTGGTGTATTGTGTTGTGAGGGAAAAGTGAGTAGAGGGAGAAATATGTGGGGGACGAGCAGTTTTGGTGAATATATGTCTCGGTTTAATGCGAATTGAGTTAATTAGTTAGAGAGCATACGGGCCCACGGTTGTGGGGATCAACTCCCAACATCATTTTCTATATTTTCATGCTTTGAATTAAGGACGTAATTAAGGAAAAGTAAGTCCATCATCTAAAGATGGAGCTTAGTGTAGAAAATCCCCCCCCCCCCCCCCCCCAAAGTGTTCAGAATTTTTTTAAAAAAATTAATATAATGTAAAAAAGGTATGTTATCTTATATATTAGATTTGTTAAAATATTTTTATTATATATTTACCCCCAAATATTTTTTTAATTAGTTAATAAATATATATTTGACCCCCAACTTTTTAAAAAATTAGTTAATGAGTATATCTGACACTTCAAATATTTTTTTAAAGATCAGCCACTGCTCTTATCATTTACTCCCAACAGATGTTGGTACAAAGCTAGCCTCTTTTATTTTTTATTTTTATTTTTTTGGTATAAACGTAGGCATAGCCTTTGAATTAAAAATCCGAAGATGGGGAATGACTTCCTAAGCAGTCGTTTAACACGAGTCCTTAAAAAGGAAGGACATGAATCAGAAAGGCAAGAATGAGATAATCCTTCCTTAGCTAGCCTATCCGCCACAGTACGGTTCTGTTCTCTGGCAATGTGAATAATCTGCACTTCCCAGTCCAGTACCAGTAACTGTTTAATCTGGAACACCATCAAACTTTGCATATTAATATTAACAGCCTGTGTAAGGACAGTAATCAGGTCTCGAGAATCAGATTCAATGATAACCCTCCTGAATCCCCTTCTTCTTGCAAGTATAAGACCTTTCAGGAATGCCCATTCCTCAGCTTCCAATAGGTTACAAATACCCAGCTGATAAGAAAATCCTGCAATACAAATTCCTTTTGAATTAATCAAGACTCCACTAAATACTGCACTGCTCCTTAATGATGTAACCGCGCCATCAACATTCACTTTAATCCATTCAGAAGGGGGTGGCTGCCAACACCTATTATCCTTACCCTCTTTCGAATCCATCAGAGACTTACCATTGTTAACGGAACAGAGCTAGCCCCTTGATGTGACGAGTGTATGGTAAATGGTGATTTTTTTTTTTTTTTTTGATATAACAGATGGCGAAAGCCAAAGAACAAGCTGAAAGGGAAAAATTACACAGGAAGGGGAGTGAATCCCATACACTCTTAGTCAACCAAGGCTCCAGTAAATGGTGATATGATGATCCAATTGTCGCCCTAAATTAATTTGTTGTTGCCAATGAGAGAGCCCATTTGCGACGGACGATAGATGTGGCCTCTCCTCTGCTGGATCCATCATCCATGCATGTATTGTGCTTTATATCTTTCCCGTTTGAAAACGGACATTCCTTTTTTTTTTCCTTCCAAAAAGCCCAACTACTTACTATGTAGGCTGCCCACTATTATTAGTATGGATCTTAACATTCACTTTAATTGGGTGCATGGCTTTCTTTTAATCCAGGCACTACTGCTTCATGCATGGTACCTTATTATCCAATTAAACAATTTACTCTTCCTGGCATATATGCAAGCCTACGAATATTTCCTTTTAAAAAACACTTTTTTTTTTTTTTTTTGCTGTTGCCAAATAATTTGGTTTTTGTGATTCATTGGTGCGTATCACGATCCTCCATAGGAAAAGTGAACATAACTAATTACATAGGAGTATATAGCTAGCATGAGGGTATAGGCAAAGGATTGCTATGAATCATCCCACGAAGCTGATGCTCCGAATGGCAGCATAATGACGATATATATATGGAATTATAATAATTAATGTTAAAAAGTGGCCTAACCCTACCCATGCGGCTTAGATCCTTTGCGAACCTTTGTCCGCTGCATCCCCTGCAGCATATATATATACGTTGCGGAAAAAAAAAAAAAAATCATACACTACTATATAGTAAAAAGATAATTTATGATACTAAATGGTACTAAGAAAAAAAAGTCTTCATGATCTTGAAAAATTATTTTAGGATCTTGAAAAAATATTTTAGATATTGAGTGGTACTAAAAATGATACTTCGTGATACGACCGACAATCGAAAAAAATAATTTATGATTTTATAAAAATTAGTATCGTGAAGTATCCTTCTACATCAAATCAAGACTCAAATATTTTTTCAAGATCTTGAAGAATTTTTTAGTGCTATTTAGTACCTTAAATTATCTTTTATACTATCCGGCGATCGAGCTAGGAATCAGGGCCGGCCCTACAAAAAGGCCTAAAATAAGGAAAACATCTGTTTTTCAAAGCCCTCACCGTAGTACCAGCCCGAGGCTGTGGCGGCCCTACGGGGTCGAAATTACTATTCCAAATTTTAACTATTTTTCTTCCGGGTTTTTTTTTCCAAAGAAATATAATTAGTAAATTGCAACCATTAAAGTTCTAATTTATCAAATAAATATTATCAATATTAATATTTAAACAATACAAATCATCCAAATAAATAAACACATTTATTAATTCGTAATAAAAAAACAAATCATTGTCTACAATTGCCTCACATAAAACGTAAGAAGATTAAACCAAGAACATTAAATAACTCACATAAAATATAAAAGATACCACTATCATTGTCAATTGTCACCTTCTTCATCACTATCATAAATTTAATAGATATTTGATTGTGTTTCACTTTGAGTAAGACTGCTTCACTCTTTGACTATTTTTTTTTTAAAAAATGAAAATGCTAAATGAATAATAAAATAACGGCCAGTCCGACAGTTCTGCGGGTCCTACAGGCCGGCCTGCATAGGCCAATTTCAAATTTCACGCCTATTTTTCAAGCCTCAATCCTATAGGGCCAGGGTTTAAACGGTGCACCGATTTCACTCTCTTGGGCAGTGCCTGAATTTTTTTTTTAAAATATTATTTTTTATTTATTATTTATTATTATTATTTTAAGGACCATGTGTGCGTGTGGCCCCCAAACGGCGGCGTATGCTGCAGGGGATGCAGCGGACAAAGGTCCGCAAAGGACCTAAGCCGCATCCAACAGATTCATGCCTTCTGATCTGTTTTATTTGTTTTAGTATTGAAATTTATAAGCACCCAAAAGAAGAAAGAATTGCCCGATCTTGGGGTACAACTGCCCTGGCCTGCCTACGCTGAAGAAGCTATAACACCTGCTGGAAATTGGCTGATTGGGGGTGACCTAGAGGTTATTGAACCTATCAATTACCCTGATGGCCTCGATCACTTTCGGCTTTTTGCAGCAGAGCTCCGTGAAGAGTTCACTAGGCGCAATGCTGATGCTGTGTTCGCTTTCCAGCTCCGAAATCCTGTGCACAATGGTCTTGCTTTGCTGATGACTGATACTCGCAGGCGGCTACTTGATATGGATTACAAGAATCCTGTCCTTCTTCATCCACTGGGAGGCTATACCAAGGCAGATGATATCCCACTTGAACGGCGGATGAGACAACATGAGAAGGTTTGTGTGCTAAAAACTTGTGAACTAAAAAGTGGCCCCTGAATTGTTAAGTCTATATAACTCTTAACTTCTGAAAATTAGGGAACACATGAGTTAGTCTTTAGTAATAACAAACTGTGTTCTCACTAATTTTCAAGGATTTAAGCTGAATTGGTTCTAAAGATTTGGTTATTGATAGAGTATATAACTAACCCCACCTAAGGGAGAGTAGCTTATCTGCTTATTGCAAAGTGAATTTGTTCTCCACGAATTTGTTAGGTTATGATTTTTGGACACAAAAGCTAACTTTTCATCACCTTGATCTTTCTAAAGGTGCTTGAGGACGGTGTTCTTGACCCTGAGACAACTGTGGTATCCATATTCCCTTCTCCCATGAACTACGCTGGACCAACCGAGGTACAGTGGCATGCAAAAGCTAGGATTAATGCAGGGGCTAACTTCTACATTGTTGGCCGGGACCTGGCAGGCATGGGCCATCCAGTTGAGAAAAGAGATCTCTATGATGCTGACCATGGGAAGAAAGTGCTGGGCATGGCACCTGGTCTGGGGCGTTTAAATATCCTTCCTATTAAGGTATTTTAAAAGCTTGGGTTCAAAACCAATAAGATTTGGCGGTGTTTTGATGTGATATGCTGATGAATTATTTTGCAGGTTGCTGCTTATGACAAGACTCAGGGTAAAATGGCATGCTTTGACCCCTCAAGAGCTCAAGATTTCCTCTTCATATCAGGCACCAAGGTATGCAGAGTGTTTGTTCAGTGACTGAGATCAAAATTATTGATAATACCCATATTTCATTCCCCCTTTATGGTTCTTAACAAATGTTTGTTATGTTAAGATTTTAGGGTAACACCTGAACACCTGGTTATGGAATAATATTGCTTATTTTATTAATCAATATTTTCGTATTTTGAAACTGTTTGGTCAAGGCATAATACTGTATTTAAATGCTTCCCTTACGAATTAGGGCCAGAATCCTTATTTACCTTTTCTCTGACAACAAACACCCACAGTGGAAATTAAAAACTACAAATATTTTGCAATCCAAAAACTCGTTCTTTTTTGTAATTTGACGGCCAAGGATGTGTATATATCTTAATAATGGGCAGATTTTCTTTCACTTAGGACATTGGGCAAAACACTTGTTAAATGAGTTGTCAAACATTAAAATACTGTGTTAAAATGCTTTGGAGAAAGCATGGAGAAAAGAAGCAGTTTTGAAATGAGCAGAAATTGAAAACAAAACCAAGCACGCATTGCAAGAATGATGTTAATGTGATGATGTCCTCTGTCTTCTCTGTTTGTTCCTTTACCTAACACTGGTATCATTGTGACTATATTGAGACTAACTTGTTTTTACAGATGAGAACACTTGCAAGGAACAAAGAAAGTCCTGCAGATGGATTCATGTGTCCTGGTGGGTGGAAGGTGCTGGTTGAGTACTACGATAGTTTGGCTCCCTCAAGCAACGGAAGACTCCACAAGGCTGTTCGTGCCTAGTTTGGTTTGAAACTGTTGTAAAATATCTGTTTAAGTCTGATTGGGTGAAACTTTCAGGCCTTCTTGATTTCTCCTCTTAATGTCCAATTCTGAGCATCTTCTGGCCCTATTTTATGAAAGGAAAGTACAGGGGAGGAAGCATTTGCTGAGAGAGACTCATACCCTGCCTCCACCTGTAGGAAGTAGGGTAGGGCCATGTATAATAAGGAAATAAAGATGCCTCTTAAACTGTTAGCTATTTCCCCTTGTATCATATTGTGGGTTTTTCAAGGATAGTTTGGATTGTGGAGTTTCTGTTTTTGACTGATCTTTTCTGTATTGGCCTTGCATTTTTATACAAAGTGCACAAGTTATTGGGATAATTGAAAGATCTTTTTTGCCTTTGTCTTGCAATATTTGTGACCACTTCCATTTGGTTCTGTCATTTTTGACTGTTAATGCATGTTTAGGTAACCTGATATAGTGAAGAAAAACCATTGCTGCCTACAAGCTACAGTGGTTGGTTTGGTGTAAAACACAAGTTTAATTCAAACAGTTAAATGTTTTTTGTTCCTGAGATATGGATAAAGCATTGACTTGTTAGTTTCCGTTCAAATTTGAATTTTAGTATTGAGAGTGAGAAAGGAGAGGATCTAACTAGACTTTTTAATGATAAGTTTTTTGATATGAAATTACAAATGCCATTTCTATCATGTGGTAATCTAAATGGTATATTATTGCTTCAGTGTACTGTACCTCAATTACATTTTTTTTTTTTTTAAAAAAAAAAAGGAACCAGACTCTGACTCTGAGCAACTCAATTACATTGTATGTAATATGCATCACAAAAAATGCCTACACAGTATAAATAAAGCAAATAAAGACAAATTCAACAACATAGAGAAAAACGTTAGTCACCGTGAATCTGCTTTATTATTTTATTTTTCTTTTTTCGTTTGGTTTTAATAACAGACAAAAAGAATAAATAAGATACGAAAGAAAAATAAATTAAACAGGGCATAGTTGTAATGACCAAGATATGATTCTATTTATTAACATCAAATGCTTATATTACAATAAACCAAATAATAGCAACAAAATAAATAAAGAATATTTAATTTACAATATAATGAAGCAAATGTAAAGATTTAAAAGGCGAAACAAAGAATTTCAGCAGACAACATCACTACGCCAACATAACCATCTACGAGCAAGTTTTCACTGCTTCTTCATGTTTAGGAAACTGAGCAACGGTCTCTCTGGCACTGTAATGAACTTGACAACCCAACCAAGAGGCCAAGAAATAACTGCAATTAGAATGCATGCACCCCACTGCCCCCAGTTCAACCTCTCAGTATCTGCAAATTTCTTTAGAAACTCCACCATCAACACCTGAAGCACAATGGTTATCCCTATGATCCCTATGAATAACTTGTTCTTGTGAATCCCTTGGAACACATTCTTCTTCTCCAGCTTCCTTGCATTGAACTCATTGAACACTTGGCATAACACAAACGTATTGAAAATCAAAGTGTCATTTACTTCCGAACTCACCCCAAATATAGCCTCACCCTTGAATTGTAATGTCAGTAGAATTGTGATCTGGTATAGAGCTTGGGCTAACAGATTTCTCCACATTATGTTGGTGATGAGAGGCTCAGTTCTACCCACTGGGGGTTTATCCAGTAACTCCATTGTAGGCTTCTCTGTTGCTAGAGCTAAAGCACCCAAAGTGTCCATTATCAAGTTCACCCACAATAGTTGAACAGCTGTTAATGGCACTTCTCCTGCTGATACTGCAGCCACAAAGTTAATTGCAAGTGCAGCAACATTTACTGTAAGTTGAAATTGAATGAACTTTTGGATGTTGTTATAGACACATCTTCCCCACTTCAAAACTGTGGTAACTGTGGCGAAATTATCGTCCAAGATGATTATATCTGAGCTTTCTTTTGCAACTTCAGTGCCTTGAATTCCCATAGAAAGTCCTATATCAGCTTCTTTTAATGCTGGTGCATCATTAGTGCCATCTCCTGTGACTGCAACTACATGACCTTTCTGTTTGAGGCATTGAACCATGAGGATCTTGTCAAAGGGAGAGGATCGTGCCATCACACAAATCTTCTCCGCTCCCTTTAGTCTTTCCTCATCAGACATGTTTCGAAATACCTCTCCTTCGATGACTGCTTCTGTTGTGTCTTGATTAGGTTGGAGGATGCCACATTCTGTAGCTATGGCTTTGGCTATGAAAACATTGTCTCCTGTGATCATTCTGACACTTACTCCTGCATTTTGGCAATCTTGTACAGCTTTCTTGACACCAGGACGGCATGGATCCTTAATACCAACAAGTCCTAAGAGGGTGAGCCCTTCTTCTTTTACCTTTTGGTTTCCTCTAACTTCTTCTTCCGCCACTTCTGTATGTGCAAAGGCAATACATCTAAGGCTGCTGGCTGCCATTCCTTGAATGATTTGCTCAAACACCAACTTCTTGTCATCGTCAAGAGTTTTGATATTGCCAGAAGCATCATGGTACTTTGAACACAATCTTAGTACCATCTCAGCTGCGCCTTTCCAATGTGCATGAATTTTTGCTTTTCTTCTCATCAAAACTCCACTCATCTTCTTCTTTGAATTGAAGGCTTCCACATGAAGGATGGTGGAACTTTGCGTCAACTCCTCCATGTTCATGTTCAGATCAAGAACAGCCCAAGAAAGAATGGCCTTTTCTGTTGGACTACCTGAAAATTCATATTCCAAATTTGTTGATTTAGACTTGTAAACACTACCTGTAGTGTTAAGGGCAACCCCTTCTTTGATCAAGTGAAGAACCTCTGAATGAACTGACGATTCACGAGGATTTTCTTCCATAGGTTTTTGTCCAAGCCAGAACTTAGTCACTTTCATCTGATTAAGCGTGAGAGTGCCAGTCTTATCAGTACAGATGGTTGTAGCAGAGCCCATCGTCTCGCAGGCAGAGAGCGTCCTCACCATAGCCATATCAGCCATCATCTTCTTCATGGAGTAAGCAAGTGTCAAAGTCACAGCCAAAGGAAGCCCTTCTGGAATGGCAACCACAACAATAGTAACAGCAGCAGCAACAATATCCACAACTCCATTCATTATGTCATTAAACTTAGTGCTGCTTCCGTTAAACTCTTTGTTCCCATTCTCATCAGTTGTGTTCCCTGTGAAGTAGCGAACCAACATAACAACAAGAACAAGAAAAGCCACAGCCAAACCGACCTTTCCTATGGCAGAAGTAAGCTTATTGAGGCGTTCCTGGAGCGGGGTTTCTTCATTGTTGTCTCTGCTTATTGTACCCATCATCTGACCCCATGTGGTGTTCGGACCAACAGAAGTAACGAGCATTTTGGCAAACCCATCAGCCACCTTAGTCCCAGAGAGCAAAAATGGATTTTTGTCGCCATTAATCTCTACGTGGTCGCTCTCACCTGTCATGCTTGACTCATCAACTTGCAGGGAATGGCCTTCCAAGAACAAGCCATCAGCAGGAACCTGGTCTCCGATCTTGAGCCACACAACATCACCGACCACGATGTCATATATGGAAGCATGTTGCCTGCGACCACTTCGCACAACATCGACTTGGATGTTATTGCTGACCTGGGACAGCTTGTCAAACTGTCTGCTCTGCCTGAAATTACTAATGGAAGATACGGCAATGACAAGAAAAACGGCGACGAAGATGCTTCCACCTTCATACCAGCCTTCCTTGATTCCCTTCTCCTTGATGCCGAAGCCAAGGGACAGAGCAGCACAAACTAAAAGAATAAGAATGGTGGGGTCCTTAAATCCTTCAATCACAAAGTGAAAGAAACCTCTCGTAGGTGGTTTTTGATAGGTATTAGAACCAAACGCGTCGCGCCGTCGCAGGACGTCATCGGGATCGTCATCATCATCACCGCCTTTGACTCCTTTTTGAATGTCGGTTTTTAGAGCAGAGGCCACACCATGGACCCCACCAAGAGTTTGCAGGGTTTCCACATTTTTCTCCTTCACGAGATTTGTGAGGGTGGTTTGGCTTACAGTAAAGGAATGATCTGTGTTTAAATCGATAACAGTGTAGGAGGAAGAAGGTGACAACTTTTTAGGCTTGTTGTTCTCGGTGGTGGTGGTGGAGGAGGGAAGCAAAGTGGATTTGAAGTGAGACAAGAGAGTTCTGGAACAATAAATACTAACAAATGCAGAATGCCATTTTTTGTTGGGTTTGCTCAGATTCTTTGGGGCACTCAGGAGTGTCTGTATTGTCTCCAAATCGGTTACAAATGACATAGCCATATTTGCTCTGATAGGTAGAAAGTTGGCCACTTGAATGTGCAATATATTGCAAGGCTTATGAAATTTGATTGCTGCAAGGAAATGAGAATAAGGTTAATTATAAATAGCTTTGTACCGTAAGAGTACCATGAAAACTCCTTGTAAGTAGGAGGTTACAAGCCGTTCGTGTTGCTCCTTTGGAGAAAAAAAAAAAAAAAAAAAAAAAATCAATGAAATATAGGAATGCGAAGTATGAGAAGTTTCTGAAACTAAATAACGTTTGAGATTGAGAGAGCTGAGGATTCTTAAGGCTTAATAGTATACATATCTATAAGACTGCATAAATATATGAATCATGAACGATTATATATATATAAATATAGATATGTGTGTGTGTGTTTGAATGCTATATACGAGAAATGAACGTAGGAGAGTTTATGCACCTGAAGAATGCAAGGAGAGGTAACACGGAGCTTGAAATGCAGTAGTAACCTAAAGAAGTGAAAGCTTAATAAAGGAGGGTGGTGGACACATATATGATACAATGGGACGACGATATATATATAGGGCGAGTTTTTCCTGATGTCTTAAGTCACGTGGAAACGAAGAATTCATTATTGCAAGTATAGTAGTATTATTATATAAAAACGCAAATAAATAATTAATTGGAGACACACGGAAGGAACAAAAAAGGAACCTGCAACGTCAACCGACGTACCAACCCTTGGGAGATTTCGCGGCAGGAACGTTCCGAGAAGGAATAAGTTGCGCGTCTTCTCGACCACTTTGCTTGTAAAGGCCGTTTTCAATTTCGATCTGTCTCCGCGGACAGGGGTCAAACAATTTTGACTTTTGCTTTAATTTCTCTTTCTTAAAATTTAACATTTATTTGGATTAATTTTTTAAAAAATAACTTTTAAAATTTACGAAGGGAAAGAATTTTTATTTCAACTTAAAACAAATGATGTTTGAAACCA
Organism: Acacia acuminata; assembly: GCA_019022655.1. Classification (NCBI taxonomy): domain Eukaryota; kingdom Viridiplantae; phylum Streptophyta; class Magnoliopsida; order Fabales; family Fabaceae; genus Acacia; species Acacia acuminata. The sequence continues at coordinate 1,576,544 of JAFJYI010000016.1, read as the reverse complement.
CGATTTTGTGATTTTCCAAATGCTCACTTATATTTATATTAAAATCGAATCTTTAATACCACAAATTGGAACTAGTATTATTGAGTATTAAGAACTATTCACTGTTGCAAACTGTTTAGATCTAATTTGAATAGATTAGATTGAATTTTTTGCTTTTTTTCTTAGAATCTAAAATAAAAATAATTTTAACTGTTTTTTTTTAAAAATGGTTTTTTGATCTAAAAATTTTAAATTTACACCGTTCAAATTTTATTTGAACTTAGCAGATCTGACTATGATAAATATTTTTTGGTACAATTTTATTCTAACAGAGCTATTTGATTTTCTTAGTGCTCTCAATAAAAATACTTTCATATTCATGTTAATTATATTTGCCCTTGGTGGGCACAATTCCAAAAATGCGCCCTTGTTGGGCTATAAAAGTACTTTCATGTTAGGGAGAGATTCGATTTCTTGGAAAAAAAAAAAATAGTATGTATGTATGAATGTGTGCGTGTATATATATATTACAATAAAACAAATAATGTGTATGTGTGTGTATATATTGTCACTATATATATTTTTTAATATTTATTTCGTTCGTTCAAATTATTATGAATTCAAATTTATACTTGGTACATTATCATTGATTAACTTTAATTATTAGTCATTTAAAAGCTAAGTTAATATATTGATATAAATATATACTTTTAGGTGTATGTGCAATTTGATTTCAATTTTGTCACTATCGTATTCATCTGCACAAGTTTCTTCCCTCTTTGATGATTATTTGAAGATTTTTTATATAAGATATTTTATAAGTTAGATGATGATATTACATATAAAAAAAGAAAATGTTTTTGGACGGTCAATAAATTTTATAATATATGCTTGGTTATTTGTCAATGTCGCACTTAAATTTTTATATGTGATGATGTGTAAAGCGTGTTATATAGGTGATCGACATCAGAAAGAAGAGACAGGGATTCATGCAGCACTAAAATAACAATTCATTCCAACGTGTAGAAAAATAAAAATAAAAGCAAAATAAAATCTCGGAAGTATCCAATAAATTATATGTAGGAGAATCCTATGAATTTCGTTCATTTTCAAAGTTCTGTAAAGTAATTATAGGCTTATATTATTTCTGCTTCCAGCAATTTCTATGGAATAGGCAACCTACTGGCAACAAACATTTCTTGTTAGAAATATTGCCTCACAAGTATCTCCTGGCATTATAATTTTTTTTGGTGTAAAAATATACACGAACTTAAAATTTTCTCTCTATAGAGTGGAGCCGACGGCCAACGACCCTTTTTCCACCAACGCAGCTCCTTCACTTTCTGAAACAACAATATATATATATATATATATATATATATATTTTTAAAGCTTCTTTTTTTGACTTGTAGAGTAAGTTTCCCATTTCAAGGAATGATTTTTCAACTGGGCTTTAATTAGATGGGTAGGCATTAACGGTTTGAGAAAACAAGCGGGATCAAACATGTAACCTCATAGGAAAGTTCTCCTATCACTAGACTACAAAGCCATATGCAAGATTGTTACAAATATTTCGTTTTATTCAAAGCAAGTTAAGTTTACACAAAGATGTGTACTGATATGTAGGAACACGCGAACACGCTTCCAGTTGTTGTTCTGTTGTGAACATGTATGATTTCAACAAAGCTGATTTTTATTTTTTGGGCAAGGTATAAAGCTGATGGGAATATGGTTAGAGTCTTTGTGAACCCACGGCAATTTGTCCACTATTGCAGAGAGTTGATGAGAACATGTATGATTTCAACTTGTGTTGGTATATATAAAGCTGATGGGAACATGCATGGTTCTTTATTTTGATTGTATAAAAGCATTCATTCGATTACAAAGACAAAGAGACTAGGAGGCCTTTTAGAGTCTCTTTTTTAATGAAGTAAGAATCAAACCTAAGTCATCCTCCAACTTTGTTATCTAGCCGATTCATTTTAAATTGTATATTAATATTTTTACCTCTTCCAAAACTTATTTGTGCTGTATGCTCCTTGGAAAAAGCTTTATTCATAAAATTACACCTTAAACCATAAAAAAAATGATAACGTTTTCCGTTAAACTGGTTTTGCTAAACTAGGTTTTAGAAACCGTGTTCCGGTTTCAAATCAATTTTTTATTTTGTAGGAAAGCGATGGAGGCCAAAAAAATTCCCTGAAGCTGCCAGAGTATTCCCAACGTTTACTGGGGACTTTTAATTTGAACACTATCCATCAATGAGAAATTTACATTCACACAATACGTTTTCATAAAATAATTTCAGAACGAAAATGTGCAATCGTCCAGCTTAAGGGTCAAAGCGATTCTCTGTTTTTTCAAGAAATTATTTCATTAATTCCCGTGATGCTCTCTTGTCTCTTCCGTGTGATCATAAACATGATATTGGACTTTGTAGGAAATTTTTATGAATTTTCTGGAGAAAATGTTGTTAAATATTATGAAATAATATCACATTGGGGATGAAATATACAAGATTGGTTACACTAAGTTTGACCGATCATGTTGACCAATATAACTTAATCCATAGTCTACTTACAAGCTTTTGATAACCTAATGCTTGCCACTATATCAACATCTATATAAGTGACGTCTACAATTTTTAATGTCTTAATTTTCAGTGACTTTGATGTTCAAATCTCAGTTCTTCACATTTTCCCTTCACGATAAGCCACGTTACCGAGTACCCACGTATAATCAAGCACCTGGTTTAATAAAATTACTTGAGGTCAGATTAATAAAATTTGATTCTCTCCAACCATATATTTTTGGGTTAATAATATTGTTGATACTTAACGTTTAATCGAATTTTGAGTTTGATACTCCTAGGTTGTAGTTTCAAATTGCAGTTTTTTGCTTCTAATTTTATAAATACTTAGTCTGAGTTTATTGGCGGTAAGTTTAGTTAATGACGTTAAGAATAAGAATTAAAACCAAAGTTTTCTAAGGGTATAGGGACATTCATATATTTTTTTTGAGTTTTGATTTTAGTTGTTATACTAGACGACTAATGCTGTTAAACTTAGCCAAGCTTTTATAAAATGATAAGGATTTTTTTTTTTTTTTTGGCCAAAACAATCAAATTTTATTACTATCAAAATAAGATCTACAATCACCAATAGTCGAAGCCAAACAAACACTCCACAAAAACCTATCATTACAACCTAGCCCACATCTTACCAAAGAAAAATCAACAAAGCAAGTATCCTACTATTACAACTAATCGACATCTTACCAAAAAATTCAATAAAGCAAGTAAAGCAAAGTCAACAAAGCAAGTAAAGCAACTACCTAACCATTGAAATTACCCCACACCAGTCTTTTCCTTTACCTCAGGATTACTCATATCATCCCTTACGTGCCTAGAGTCATGAAGGATAATATTGCTTAAAGGAAATGGAACTTGGTTCAACCATAGTGGCCGAAGCATCTCCTTTGTCGCCTCCGCGCCATCCAATCTGCTGCCCGAGTTGCCATTTCTAGCGACCGGTGACAACGAAACCTCCTCTCTCGCAACTCCAAAGCAAACTCGGGACTTCTATCGAAATCCTTACTTCTCCATTCACAGCCCTTTACTGTCTTTCCCTTGAGGAACCTTTACAACAATTCACAATCGGTCTTTATAACCAGTGGTATATTCTGAAATTTGCAACTATACATCAGCATCTTTTTCACAGCTAAACATTCTGTCATAAACGGAGACCATGATTTCACAGTTTCACCCAAGCCTCCGACAAATTCTCCCATCCCATTTCTACATACAATCCCTATGCCCGCCTTGCCACTAGCCTCATTGTAGGACCCATCCACGTTAGCTTTAATAGTTCCCTCTGGAGGTGCTACCCAAGACTTATGCCTCACTACATTTTCCATGAACACCCGCTTAGGAGCACCTTCCTTATGCACACGTGAGTGCCAAAATTCATCCACTTAGGCATTCACCAACTGTACTGTCTTTCTTGCATCTGGAAGCTCACCCCTAAACACCCAATTGCATCTCTTCTTCCATATCCACCAGCACATAGTGGTGAACCATGACTTCCCGTACTCATCTAGCGCCCTTTCACCATACAACATTTCACATAACACAGTCTCACTTCTAGTCATGTTCCACTTGCTAAATTTCAAACCTATCGGGCTACCAAACCAGCAGTAGCTCGTCCACTGGCATAAGAACAACATGTGTTCCACTGTTTCTTTCTCCTTCAAGCATAACGGGCATAAGGAATCAGTAGCACATTTACGCCTATAAAGGGCCTCTCTTGTAGCAAGGGCTCCTGCACCAACTCTCCACAAAAAATGCTGGATCTTGGGGGGAACAATGACTTTCCATATACATTTCCAGAGCTTTAGGGTAGTGAAAGAAGTACCTGGTCTCTTGGCTTTATCTCATCCAAGCATCCTTTTGTCACCGAATATCCAGATCTTACCGAGTACATGCCATCCCTATTTGCTACCCAAACTGCACAATCATTCCTGTCAGAAATAGGAATTGGCATCTTCAGAATCATACTTCTTTCCTCACTACTAATCCTTGACTAGATTGCACTCGTATTCCACTCCATTAGATACAAGTTCTTCCACCTTTAATTTCTTGTCTTCCTCCGAAAGTTCCCCACCGCATAAACTTGTATCCTTTTAAACCCTAGATCCATTGATCTTCCCATACACCGATTTGCTTCCCATTTCCCACCTTCCAAAGACAGCCTCCTTAAGCAAAAGATCACGCCCTTCTAAGATGCTGGTCCATCCCCAAGACGCATGGCTTCCTTTAGTTGTAGACAGAAAGTTGCCTTTAGGATAATAAATTCCTTTTATCACTTTGCACCATAGATCATTTGGTTGTACCAGAGCCTCCACGCCGTCTTTGCTAACAAGGCTTTGTTAAAACAAAGCAAATCTCAAACCCCAATCCACCATCATACTTCCCATCGGGCCAACTTTCTCCAACTCTTCCAATGGATCGCCCCTGAATTTTCCTTCTTTCCCCACCAGAACTGAGATATGAGCTGATCAATTTCCATACATGCCTTCTTTGGAAATAGAAAGCAAGTCATGGGGTATGTAGGAATGGCATTTGCTACAACCTTTATCAATGTTTCCCTACCCGCAAAAGACAGAAGCTTCTGTTTCTAGCCCTGTAGTTTCAAACCAATTTTATCTCTTACACACGATAACGCTGCCACTTTTGATCGCCCCCACAACACCGGCAAACCTAGATATTTCCCTGCTTGCTCAGAGTGCTTGATCCCTAGACAATCCGAGATCTCATTTCTGACACTCAAAGGTGTGTTTGCCGAGAAGAAAACACTTGACTTTGCAAGATTTACCAACCGACCGAGGCTTCACAATAGACATCCAAAATGCGTCTAATGACTTTACAATTTATCGCATCGCCCTTAGAAGACAATAGCGTCATCGGCAAAGAAGCAATGGGAGAGTATTGGTGCCTTACTAGCTAGTTTGATCCCCTGCAAATCTTTCCTTCTGATGTGTGACTGAATCATCAATGATAATACCTCCGACACCAATATAAACATATATGGTGAAAGCGGGTCCCCTTGACGCACTCCTCTCTCTGGTATAAACTCATTCACTTTCTGCCCATCTACCTTCAGAATATACCTTGCTGATGAGATGCACCTCATTATCCTTCTAACCCATCCAGAACAGAAGCCCATTTTTAACATAACAGCTTCCAGGAAATTCCATTCAATTCTATCATAAGCCTTGTTCATGTCAATTTTTAAGGCGCACTCCCACTTCCCCTCTTGTTCTTCTTATTCTTCGATAATGGAAAGCCTCGTGAGTTACCATTATATTATCCTTGAATCATTCTCCCCGCTATGAATGCACGCTGATTTGGGGATATAAGCCTATCCATCATCTCCTTCATCCTATTTGTCATTACTTTAGCAATGATCTTATAAGAAACATTGCAAAGTCCTATCGATCCGAATTGATTCACCCTTCTCGGCTTATCTACCTTCGGTATTAACACAATATTGGTGTCATTTATCACCGCAACTCGTCTCGTCATTAAAGAAGCTCTGAATTGCACTACAAACCTCCATGTTCACTTCACTCCAAGCTGCCTGATAGAACAAAGATGGAAAGCCATCTGGACTAGGAGCTTTAGTAGCCCCAAGTTGAAAGACAGCAGTCTCAATCTCCTGTTGTGTTACTTGAGACATCAGATGGCCATTGTCAGCTTCCGTTACAACCTCTTTTACATACGACGAGCCTAGCTCCATCCCTTATCCCACCAGCTGTGAATAGCTTCACATAGAAATCACTAAATGCTCTATTAATATCCATGCGTTCCTCCATCCACACCCCATCCTCATTCTTAAGCCTTAGAATTTTATTTCTGAGTCTCCTTTGTATGACCATGTTGTGGAAAAATTTAGTGTTCTTATCCCCAAAACAAAGCCATGATACTCTAGATCTTTGCCGGCCAATAGACTCTTCTTTCCTCCATGTTTCCTCTATCTCTGTTTACCAGCTCCTCTCGCGCTGCCGCCTGACATCTTCCTCATTCATTCTCCCCTTATAACATTCATCCAGTTTGTGTCTCAGTTAGGAGATAACTCTCCTAAAATGAGGAAATTCCTGTTTACTCCATTCTACTAATTTCTCCTGGCATGACTTCAGCCTTCGGGATAAGTCCACCACCTTTTCCTCTTCCCCTCCTTCCACAGCCCCCCAACCCTCCTTAACTACCAACAGGAAGTTTTCATGTTCTGCCCATACAGCTTCAAATTTAAAAGACTTGTCTCCTTTCACCTCAAAATAACAGCAATCCACTACTAAGGCATGATGATCAGATCCTATTGGCTCAACATGAAATACCAATGCTCGATCAAACTCCTCTCTAAACTTTACATTACCGAGGGCCCTATCCAAACGTTCCCTCACCATACCTTCAGGTCTTTTATTACTCCATGTAAATTTAGATCCCTTAAATTCCAAATCTAATAAATTGCAATCATATAATAGAGTTTGGAAGTTAATGATCTTATGTAAGGATCTCGGATTGCCTCCCTCCTTTTCTGCTTGTGACAGTAAATCGTTGAAATCTCCCACCGCTAGCCAAGACACATCTACATTTCTTGCCAACTTCCTCAATACATCCCAGATAACCCGACGTTCACCTTCCTTTGGGGGCCATAAATGAAGGAGACCAGTTGGGGAGCACTAAGACTATTAGATTCCACCACTACATGAATGATGTTCTTGGATTTATACAGGACAGAAATAGTAATTGAGTCTTTCCACCACAAAGTCAGGCCTCCAGCTAAGCCTCTAGGTTCTACCAATATCTCTTCATCAAAACCACACTTCCTCCTAATTCTCTTCAGCTTCTCATTCTTCATTTTTGTTTCCATAAGGAAGATAATTGAGGGATTAAACTTTGATACCATTTCCCTCAATTCTTGGCTCGTCGGGGCTCTTCCCAAACCCTGACAGTTCCATGATAGGAGCTTCATGTTGGCTTGGTGGCTGATAATGGCCAGCCACCAGAGCCTTCAGCTACACACCTTCTCCTTTTGTTTTCTCCTGCTTTGAATACAAAGCCCCCTGTCTCCTCAACTACCTCCACAGCTCCCAGTCTCATCTCTTCCAACTCCATGTCCTCCCCTTCAACATTTTCCTTAAACTCCTTTCCCTTGTGCTTGGCACTCCTTCGGACTTTAGCTCTAGTTTTCCTCAGATTTTATGCATAAATTGAAATTGCTGGCTTTTCTGCGACCTCCACCATCCCAGTCTTCCTGCGTTTTGGTTTCAGGATTTCCCAATCCTCCTCAGCAGCCCTCTTCAATCCCAAAACTTCAATTCTGTTTATTACATCTCCTAAAATTGCACCATCGTACACCACCATAGCCATGGGACCCTCCTTTTGTTCAGCCTGCTTCTCCAATAGTTGGTTGCAGCCTTTCCTTCCTTGAGCCTTATCACTTTCTACAGCTTTGCTAGAAGGTGGTCCCCACCTCTCCACATCCTCGCATACCTCCTTTGTCGTTTCCCTTCCATCTTCAACCTTATCAATTTGCTTACTCGTACTTGACAAACCATTAGGTCCCACACCACCTTTAGCTTTCCACTTACTATTATTGTTGGCCCCGCATCCCTTCTTTGTGTAGAATTTTTATTTTCTCCAAGATTCTTGTGTATTCGAATGATAAACGGCTCCTCCTCCCCGCCAATTAGAATTCGTTGACGACTTCTGGCTTTCTTCCTCTTTTTTACGCCTTAACGCCTCCTCCTTTTTCTTTTGCACATGTCTCGATTCAGGCCACTCGCTTTGGATTATCTCCACTATTTCATCACGATTGCGACTCATAGTGGTAGTAAGCCATGCTCCATAGCGAGGCATACACGGATCAAAGGCAGACATTAATTGCTCAGACTTACAGCTTCGATTATCATGTCCTATTCTACCACAATTGTAGCAGAAATCCTGTAATTTTTCATACCTGATCGGAATCCATGCTTTCTCACCTTCCGGCCTATCCATCCAAAAACCATAAGCCAGAGGTTTTTTTAGATCTAGCAACACTCTAGCTCTCATAAATCTGCGAGCATACTTGCCATTACAGATTGGATCCTCAGCCATCATGACCTCTCCCACATATCCTCCAATCGTCACTGCATTTTCCAAACACAACGCCTCCATCGGAGCATTATGCATCTGTATCCACACTGGTCCATGACTAAAATCAAACTCCTCACATGTCTTAAATTTTGATCTCTCCATTAAATTCAACAAAATCCATTAATGCACCATGGCCGACCTCTCGCACTGTTATATTCCTCTTCATCTACAAAATTGAACATAAATGCATTACCATTTATTTCAATAACATCAAAGCCCTCCGGTAGATTCCACGCTTTCCTCAGGGATCGACTCCATCGCCGCTCGTATATGTCTTCTTTGCTAAGACCTTCCCGATGAGCATCCTTTTTACATCCGATTCACGCCATACTAGCGGATCTAAAATTTTGTTCACCTCCATTTGAGAATGAACACCTTGGCGCCTAATCGCATGCACCTGATATCCTCTTCGTTCCTCCTAGACCCTTCTCTTACTACTCCCAATCTATAGTATCTCACTCCGGCCACCCGCCGCTCCCTCAACCTCACCACTCTCACATCTGACGGAGAGAACTATGCTCCCACACGAGTGAGTGGGGAGAATAGTCTACCATTATAAAATGATAAGGATTGAAAACCACCATTTGAAACTATAAAAATCAAAACTAAAATATGACCAAACTATATAAGAGCTAGACTGATGGTTCTAAATGTAGGTATTAACCCCATCTATATTTTATGGAATACTCCTCTGTTACTATATGTAAGGTCTAGTTTAGGGGTGAATTTTGGTCATAATGTAAGATCTTTTTTTTCAATTTTATCTTTTATGTTTATAATTTTTTTTCTAATTTAATATGTCTAACCTAAAAAATAATATTCTCTCCGGTTCTTATTATATGACATATTTCAGGGTAGATTTTAGTCCTAAATATAAAACACATTTTCTATATTTTTCATTAATTTTTTCCTAATGTACCCCTATTGATATTCCTTCAACAATAATAAAGGAGGAGAAGGAATTCCGGAATTAAAGAAGATGACTATGATGTTTTAGAAAATATATGTCATATAGACTAATTTAACTAACTTCCTTAATATAATCAAATTAGGAAAATATGTCTAACATTATGAATGGAGGAAGAGAGAGAGAGAGAGGGAGGGAGGGAGAGTGTATTTTCGATTGGAGAATAATCTTATATACTAGTAATTATAATCATTGTTGTCAAACTTGCTAGTTGACTCTTTGAGTTTACCATTTTTATGTTTATAGCTTACAAAAACGAGTCGAGTTACTGGTAAACTCGTGTCATTTGTAAACTTAGTTAAAATCATGAGTTTATATATCGAGTTTATCATTTTCATGTTTCTAGCTTATAAAACTGTATTAACTTTCTCTTAAACTCGTTTTAACTTTTTTTTTATTTAATCATGCTCAATGGCTTTGTACATAAATTTTATAGAAATTTATTTATTAAATATGATAAATGATGAATGTTGATGGATTTAAAATATATTTTAATCAAATTGTTTTCATTTTTATATTTTAATTATCTAATTATACACTAGTAATACATATTTAACAATAAAAGTAAACTCTTATGAGTTTACAATTCGAGTTCATGATACGAATTTAAGTCACTGTCACAAGTTCGTTTAAACTAGCGAGTTTGACAACCTTAATTACAACTTACAAGTAAAACTATATTCATTAAGCTATCCATTTGGAAATGACAACATTTAAAACTAGCTCACCTACAAAAGAGAAGATAAAACGAAAGTAATACAATTTGACCATAAAAAAATGTTGTCCCTTATCTGCTATAAAGTTGAAAGAATGAAATAATTAGTACTGAAATTTATGTAGAAATAAAATGCATATTGCGGTATTCTGCCACCCCCCCCCCCCCCCCCCAAAACCCCCCCCCCCCCCCCCCCCAAAAAAACTACAGAGTACCATGCAAATATGGATAATCTCAATTGAGAGATATCAACCAAAGCATTAGATTATGATTATCCAATGATGTTAAGATAAGCATTTCTATTTTCCAAAAAATAAACTTATAGCTCTATTCATCCTAACTATAACTCTATTCATCCTAACTCCTAAGTGACATTAACCACAAACATCTCGGCCGAAATGAAAGACCACAAGTTTTTTCAAGGGAAAATTGCACCTAAGTCCCAAATAAGGGAAAATACAATAAAAAGGTCTCTTAAAATCTCAAAATTATGATAAAGTTTCGTAAGACTCTTTTGTACTATTTTTCATATGTGAAAAAACATAAATGCCCCCATGTGCCTATGTTGACAAGTCCATGAGACTGTTTTGACAAATCTATGTATATGTGTTGACAAGTCTATAAAAATGTTTTGACAAGTCTATGAGTCTTCATTGGGGCATTTGTGTCTTTTCATATATGTAAAATATTCCAAAAAAGTCTCACGGAACTTCACTGTAATTTTAAGATTTCACTCGATCATTTTGTCGTATTTCCCTTATTCGGGACTTAGGTGCAATTTTCCCTTTTTTAATAAAAAAAAGGGGGAAAAGAGAGAGAGATAACAAACATGTCTGGAAAATGTGGGCATTAAATACTATGTGTTAGACTGTTAGGTAGTAATTTACACTAAGTTTCTGTAAGATAATTCAAGATTGACCTATACGAGTCAATCGTCAAAGTATTCGTTGATTTTATGTTCCTATTATTCTACAAACAATTCTTCCGAGGAAAAGAATCTGTACTATATTATTGTTAAAGACTCGAGATTCTTTGATCAAAGCATTTTACGTGTAAATAAAACTCAATATGTAATACTTTTACTTTTTTTTTTAATTGAGAAGAAAATACCAAGTGATGCTCTCCAGTCTCTTTTGTCTGACAAATATTAGGAATATGTTGGATTTTGTAGGAAATTAGCGTTGACAAATATAACTTAATCCATAATCTAGTACGAGTTTTGATAACCTAATGCTTGCCACTATATCAACTTCTATATAAGTGACGTATACAGATTTTAATGTCTTAATTTTCAATTTTTTGGTGTTCAAATCTCAGTTCTCTTCACATTTTCCCTTCACGATAAGACGCGTTACCGAGTACCCACGTATAATCAAGCGCCTGGTTTGATAAAATTACTTGAAGTCAGATTAATAAAATTTGATTCTCTCCAATCATATATTTTTGGGTTAATAATATTGTTTATACTTAACGTTTAATCGAATTTTGAGTTTGATACTCCTAGGTTGTAGTTTCAAATTGCTGTTTTTAACTTCTAAGTTTATAAATACTTAGTTTGAGTTTGCCGGTAGTAAGTTTAGTTAAGCATAAGAATTAAGGGATAGGATATTGTCACTACTTTTTTTGTCATTACTACTTTTTTTGATCACTACCAGAGAAATAATAAAGGTAGATGTACCTTTATACCTTTATTATTTCTCTCTCCTATTAAGATTCTGATCTAACAGTGAAAAAGTGGTAGTGACATTGATAGTGACAAAAAATGGTAGTGACAATATACTATCATAATAATTAAAACCAAAGTTTTTTAAGGGTATAGGGACATTTATATACTTTTAATGAGTTTTAATCTTAGTCATTATACTTAACGATTAATGCTGTTAAACTTATATCAAGTTTTTATAAAACTATAAGGATTGAAATCTACCATTTGAAACTATAAAAATCAAAACTAAAATATGATCAAACGATAAGAACTGATGGTTCTAACTATAAGTATTAACCCTATACATTTTTTATGGAATATTGCTCCGGTCCTATATGTAGAACCTGATTTAGGAGTGAATTTTAGTCCTAATGTAAGATCTTTTTTCAATTTTATCTTTTTATATTTATGATTTTTTTCTAATTTAATATGTCTAACTTAAAAACTGATATTCTCTCTGGTTCTTATTATATGACATATTTTGGTATTAATTTTAGTCCTAAATATAAAACATATTTTCTATATTTGTCATTAATTTTTCCTAATGTACCTTTATTGATGCTCCCTCAATAATATTTAAAGAGAAGAGGGAATCGAGAATTAAAAAAGATGACTCTTATGTTTAAAAATATATATATCGTATATACTAAGTTAATTAAATTCCTTAATCTAATTAAATTAGGTAAATATGTCTAATATTAAGGATGGAGGATAGAGAGTGTATTTTCCATTGGACAATAATCTTATATACTAGTAATTACAATTTACAACTTACAAAGAAAGAAATATTTTGAAAGCTATCTATTTGGAAATCGCAACATTCAAAACTAGCTCACTTACAAAAGAAAAGATAAAATTTGACCAATAAAAAAAATGCGAAAGAAATAAATAATACTATGGCATTCTGCCAAAAAAAAAAAACAAAAAAAACAAAAAAATGGAAAACAAGAGTGAGATAAGAAACATGTCTGGAAATTGTGGGCATTGAATACTATGTGTCAGGTAGTAATTTACACCAAGTTTCTGTAAAGATAGTTAAAGACTGACCTATACGAGTCAATGGTCAAAGTCTTCGTTGATTTTATGTTTCTATTATTCTACAAACAATTTTTCCGAGGAAATGAATCTGTACTACATTATCGTTAAAGACTCGAGATTCTTTTATCAAAACATTTTACGTGGAAATAAAACTCAATATGTATACTTTTACCTTTTTTTTTTCTGCTTGAGAAGATAATATTTCATTAACCCACGTGATACTCTCAAGTCCCTTTTGTCTGATAAATATTATGAATATGTTGGATTATGTAGGAAATTAGTGTGGATGGTCTAAAGAAAATATTGTTAAATATTATGAAATAACATTACATTGGGGATGAATACAATTGGATCATGTTGATCAATTTTACACAATCCAATCTACCAATTTTGATGACCGCTTTACACTTCATCATAGTCATAAAGTGACGTCCACACATTTCATAAATTTCTTAATTTTCAATAACTTTGATGTTAAAATTTAAGTTCTTCGCATTTTCCCTTAACCCTAAGCCACTTTAACAAGTTCTAACACATTTTTCTTCCTTTAGTATTTAATATAATGCATAATTGGAGAGTTGATATTAAAATTAAATATAAAACACATTTATCAATTTTTTTCTCTAATTTATCCACATTTATATTCCCTAAATAATAATCAAGCAAGAGAGAGGTGACGAATTAAGGAAAATGATTAAAATGTTTTAGAAAAAGAATATGTCATATTATGTATAGAAAAAAAAATGTTATATTAACTAACTTAAATAATTTATTTAATCTTATCAAATTAGATAAATGGATTTTATATTAAGAATAGAAGGGAGTATTAAGCACTTGGTTTAATAAAATTACTTCAGGCGGGTTAATAAATTTGGTTCTCTCCAATAAAATATTTTTAAGTTAATATTATTGTTGGTCTTTAAATTTTGATCCAATTTCGATTTAGCATGTTATTTTAAACTCATGTGTATTTTTACATCTAATAAAACTTTATGAAGTGCGATTTTCAGAAAACATTATAAGTATATACTTGGCCCGCAAAAAAAAAAAAAAAAAAAAAAAAAAAAAAAAAAAAAAAAAAAAAAAAAATCTTTGTTATGAAGGACAAAAATATAAGCACTTTCTACGAGTGCAATTTTTAGTCGACCAAAATGCAATTTTCATACTGAAAATAAAATAGTTCACTTTTCTCTCTATAGTTCATTTTTCATGGAATGTCATTAATTTTTTTTCTAGTGTATCCTTATTGATGCTCCCTCAATAATAATTAAGGAGGAGAAGGAATGTAAGAATTAAAGAAAATGACTATGATATTTTAGAAAATACATGTAATATATACTAATTTAATTAACTTCATTAATCTAATTAAATTAGGCAAATATATCTAATATTAAGGATGAGGGAGAGAGTTTATTTTCGATTGGAGAATAATCTTATATACTAGTAATTACAACTTAAAAGGAAAAAATATATTCGGAAAGCTATCTATTTGGAAATGGCAACATTCAAAACTAGCTCACTTAAAAGAGAAAGATAAAAACGAAAGTAATACAATTTGATCAATAAAAAAATTTATGTGTATGTGTTGACAAGTCTATAAACCGGTTTTGACAAATCTATGAACATGTTTTGACAAGTTTCTAAGCCTTCATTGAAGCATTTGTGTTTTTCATATGAAAAATATTCTAAAAAAGTCTCACGGAACTTCACTGCAATTTTTAGATTTTAAGAGTTCATGTTATCACATTTTCTCCTGTTCGGGTTTAGGTGTACTTTTCCCTTTTTTAATAAAAAGGGGAAGAGAGAGAGAGATAACAAACATGTCTGGAAAATGTGGGCATTGAATACGGCTTTTTGACCAAAATAACAATTTTTAGTAAAAAAAATACCAAAATAACACAGTTTTGAAAATATTTACCAATGTAAGGTTGTTTTAGTCCAGTCCAGTCACCAAGTACGACGGGACTATTAGTACCGTGTGGCGTCAATATGGTGGACGCCACACAAAAGTGTGGCGTCAGCAGCATCAATTGATGCCATCGATGGATGGCATCAATTGATGTTAAAAAAAAAAATTTTAAAAATTATTTTATAATTATATTAAAAAGGTTTATTTGATAAAAAATATTATTTTATAATTATATTTAAAAATATTATTTTATCTGATAAAAAAATATAATTTAATAATTATATTTAAAATTAAAAATAATAATTCTAATTAATTATAAATAATAAAAAGAGTAAATAATAATTCTAATTAATAATTAAGGGAATTAAAATATTTAAAATTTATTATAAATAGGGCCCCACTATGTGAGATCTGAGTGATGGAGATCTTCCAAAAGATCTCGGACGCCGCCCTCAAACACTTATAATCTCGTGTTCCACACAATTTGTGATCGGTAATCGCAAATTGTGTGGAACACGAGATTATAAGTGTTTGAGGGTGAGGCGAGCCACAGATCTTTGGAAGATCTCCATCACTCGATTCACAGGTGAGGCGAGCCTCACATTTATAATAAATTTTAAATATTTTAATTCCCTTAATTATTAATTAGAATTATTATTTACTCTTTTTATTATTATAATTAATTAGAATAATTATTTTTAATTTTAAATATAATTATTAAATTATATTTTTTATAAGATAAAATAATATTTTTAAATATAATTATAAAATAATATTTTTTTTATCAAATAAACCTTTTTAATATAATTATAAAATAATTTTTTATTTTTTTATTTTAACATCAATTGATGCCATCGAATCGATGGCATCAATTGATGCTGCTGATGCCACACTTTTGTGTGGCGTCCACCATATTGACGCCACAAAAAAGTGTGGCGTCTTGTGGCGTCAGACTGTCTGACGATACTAATAGTCCCGTCGTATTTGGTGACGGGACTGGACAAAAACAACCTTACATTGGTAAATGTTTTCAAAACTGTGTTATTTTGGTAGTTATTTTACTAAAAATTGTTATTTTGGTCAAAAAGCCCATTGAATACTATGGGCCAGTTAGTAATTTACACTAAGTTTCAGTAGGATAATTCAAGATTGACCTATACGAGTCAGTGGTCAAAGTATTCGTTGATTTATGTTCCTATGATCCTACAAACAATTGTTCCGAGGAAATGATTCTCTACTATAGTACTGTCAAAGATTCGAGATTCTTTTTTTGGTTGCCCATCCGGTATCCAGAGCTTTGCCCTGATTAATCCAAATCGACCTGGGTCGCACACCGCTATGGTGGGTGTAGTCTCCCAATGGGCTTTTTCGCATTCACAAGGCTCGAACTCGAGACCTTGCTTAAACGACATAAGCTGCTAATCACTTGTATCAACCCCCGTTGGTAGATTCGAGATTCTTTTGATCAAAACATTTTACGTGGAAATAAAACTCTATGTTTAGTACTTTTATTTTTTTGCCTGAGAAGAAAATATTTCATTAACTCACGTGATGCTCATTTGTATCTTTTGTCTGATAAATATAAGGAGTTTGTTGGATTTTGTATGAAATTAGTGTGGATGGCCTGAAGAAAATATTGTTAAATATTACTCCTTTCGGTTTTAATTATATGAATATATTTGAAAGTTGATCTTAGTCCTAATTATAAGACCAAATTTTTATTTTTGTCAATTTTTTTCTAAAATACCATATTGATATTTTTCAATAATAATTAAACATAATAATAATTTAATAATAGACACATATATCCTATAAAGTAAGTAATGCTCACAACTCATTAATACCACATATACCTCAATTCTATTTTTTTTTTTAAATAAAATAATTTTGAACCATTTTTGTCATATTTTTCCTCCGTCACCCCCTACTAATACTTTATCCATAATAATTAATTTAACAACACGCTTATATTCTATCAAGTAAGATATTCTATTCTATTTTTTATTTTTAAATAAAATAATTTTAATATTTCTTTAAAAATATTTTCTTCTAACTATCCGTTCAAAATGATTGATTTTTTTCCAAAGTTCTCAAAACCGGACCGGTCACGAACCTAAGGATACTTGAGTTAAGGGTTAGTGGGTCAGACCGGAGTCAAACCGATATTAATTAAAAAAGATAAAAATATTCATATTAATAATAAAAAAATACTTTAAGTAAATACGGGAAGATGTGTCCTAATTATAATATTGATTTTTTAAAAGTAAAACTAAAAAAGAGATCACAAACTCTAGCCTAAAAGTGTCAGAGATTTTTCTTTCTTTATTCAAAGTCACGGGTCTATTGAATAGAGTAAGGGAAAACGTCGATTCAAATTCATTGTCGTGCATTAGGTTTCACGCTTTTCTTTAGCAAAGGGAAGTTGCCGCCACTTGGTTGGGAGTTAGGACCATCGTCACCTTCTTCACCAAAGAACGTTTCCTCCATCACTCTCAAGTCTCGCGGTGTAGATTCTCACTCTCCTCCCGCCTCCCATCACACACCAACAACATCTCCAATCTTCAAGTCGTCGATCTCTGCTATTGTCTACATCTCGTCATCAACTCTAAATCCATCTTTTCTGCAAGAGTAAGAAACGAACCCAGATCGCGATCTCCGTCTTCCATCTTTCGAACAAAGAAGCTCGGACCTTTCTCCGTCTTCCTTCTTTGAACAAAAGAAACTCTGACCTTCAACATTCGACGAACCAGATCGCGATCTGTCTTCCTCTTCTCTCTCTCCCCCTCTCTCTTTTTTTTTGAAAAAAAATTACTGGGCTGACTCGGTGACTGTCCAACTCGGCCGGTTCAGGCCGAGTTGGACGAGTTGACTCGGAGTCACCGAGTCAACCCGTATTTCCCCTAACTCGGACCGGTTTCCAGGCCGGTTCTCCGGTTTCCGGTCTGAACCGGCCGGTCCGGTCCGGGTTTCAAAACCATGTTTTTTTCCTAAGATAATCTAATAAGATATTAATTTCATTATCTTTTTTCCATGGCTAAAAAAATAACCTTACATTTGTATTATCCCCAGTTAAATCTAGACGTTCTCTTGATAGAAAATTTTTTCTTCAAAAAAATCCATAAAAAATATATGAAAAAAATATTTATATACATTTAAAATTCATTTCAAATCTTCAAAATTATTGGCTGCCAATAGAACCTTTACAGTGGCAGTCAAGCGGCTGGCTTTTGTTAAGGATCAGATGAATTTATATGGGCAAGGTCCAATAAGCAATGATTAAGAGCCTTTGTGACACTACATATTTTGTTGATGTCATTTTAACTAAGGGTATTTTAGAAAATGAATACACTTAACAAATTTAACTATTATCCTTAATCTCTTCAAAATCTAATAAATAGTTCATATAATTAAGACCGAAAGGAGTATTAAGCACGTGGTTTAATAAAATTACTTTAGTCTAGGTTAATAAATTTGATTCTTTCCAATCATATATTTTTAAGTTAATATTATTGTTGATCCTTATATTTTGATTTGGCATGTAGTTTTAAATTATGATTTTTAGTCTATATTTTATAAGGACTTAATGTAAGTTTAATTGTGTTAATTAACTTTAATTAAGGTTGTCAAGTATATTTAGAGATTAACACCAAATCTTGTTATAAGTATAGGGAATAGAACCAAAACTCATTCTTATACTCTTAACCAAGGTTATCAAACTCATGAGTTTAAGTAAACTCGACAAATGATGTAAACCGTATCATAAACTCGTAAGAGTTTACTTTTATTATTAAATAGGTATTATTAGTGTATAATTAAATAATTAAAATATAAAAATGACAACAATTTTATTTAAATATATTTTAAATCCAAATAATTGAAATTAAATCTACCAACATTCATCATTTATCATATTTAATAAAGAAATTTCTATAAAATTTCTAAATAAAGCCGCTTGAACATGATCAACTAAAAAAGTTAACACGAGTTTAAGAGTAAGTTAACACGGTTTTGTAAGCTAGAAACGTAAAAATAGTAAACTTCGGTACATAAACTCGTGAGTTTAACCGAAGTTTACAACTAACACGAAGTTTACTCGACTCGACTGCTTTTTGTAAGCTAGAAGCGTAAAAACAAGAAACTCAAGAGTCAACTCGCTGAAGTTTGACAACAATGTCTTAACAAGTTTCGCTCTACTTCATCCAAGTTTTGATTTTAATTTCTATAGAGTTTTAAATTTGATCTATAATTCCAATACTCTTAAGTCATGAAACTATAGAAATTAAACTAAGAACTATAATTTGAAATCATAATGACTAAAACTAAAATTTGATCAAACTATAAAAACTAACAATGATATTAACCATATTGATTTGACACAACCTTTGTAACATCCCAATTTTTTTGGAATTTGGCTAAGCAATTAAATTAATTATTATTATTATTATTTTTTATTATTTTTTTTAAAAAAAAACCTTATGCATTCTTTATTGGGCCCAGTAATATTTTGGCTCACGTGTTCTTTATATAGCCAACATGTAATCAGGGATTAGCAACAATCCAATTCTCTTTCTGATTCATCTTAGCCCAATATGACCGACGACCCATGAATCGTATCCAATCCATTACTCCTTAGCCATTTAACCCAATATCTCTTAGCTAAATAAATCAAATACTTCCTCTGTTACACATGAGCTGAAACACGAACTGAAACAAGCAAAAATTACATCAGCATCATCACTAAAATGCTGAAAGAAAGATTTACTCAGCGTCTTCCTCGGTCACGCAAAAGGAACACCTTACTTCTTGAGCCCAGCGCCTGCACCATACTCATCATCTCAGCAAATCTCATTGAGCCCAACACCAAAAGAGACCCGTTGGATATTTCTTCTCAGATCAAACCACCAGCCACTATTTATAACCCTTCGGCCAGAGGTAAACAAGAGGCAGAGAGAACACATAAGTGATAGGGAGAGGAACCAAGGAAGGAGAGATAGTGAGAGAGCTTAGCCATTTTCCTTACTCTGCGAAATGCACAGAAAATAAGGGTAGAGAACTGAGGACGAGAGGAAGCACTAGAGAAGGAAAGCAAAGATAAAAATAGTGCTCACGTCACAAACAAGCTTGAGTTTCAACCTAGGTGAGTTGTTGAGTCTATTTCCTTCTAGTTTATGCGATTTCTGCACATTGGTTTTTCTGTTCAAAGTTTACGTGATATGACTTTAGTTATGCATAACGACACTCTGTCTTTGGAAGCATAAATGATGAATGTTGTGTTGCAAAATATGTCTTTAAGTCACACAATCCATTAGAGCACAAAAAAGGAACTTGATGTTATATATACATCACGCTGGAAATATGTGCTGCACATATATTAATATGTATATATAAAAAAACGTGGCAAATGATAATTAAAAACCAAAATTTTGCTTGTTGTGTTGCATTGTTGCATATGGAGAGAGTAGGGAAAAACTTACTGACCATATATATGTGTGTGTGTGTGTTGCTACACATGGAATGAGAGAGAGAAACTTGCTGGTATTTGTTGTTGTCTGTTACATATTCGTATATTGGGCCTTGGTCTAACGTGGCCCAATAAAGACCCACTTAGGTAAAGGACCGGTTTAAGCAGACGAAGTGCTAATTGCCTTTTAATCAAGGTGTTAATCTCGGCAATACAGATAGTGGAGCAGCAAATGTCAGATAGTGGAGCAGGCATTTGCTGGATGTGGAGCTGCATGATGATCAAAGGACGAATGACCAACCTTCAGGACGAAACCCTAGGCAATCTCTATAAATAGGAGATTACCCTTAGGTGCACAACTCAAATTCACATCCCTTTATCTTATGGTTACACTGCGCACACACCCCACTCCTCTTGGCTGAACACCATTCTTGTGTAGCACAGTGATCGTTTGATATTCTGTGGTGTCTTCCTCATAAACATCATAGAACTATCTTGTCTCCGGGGTCCCTACATCTTGACCTGGAGAAAATCATAGATCCTAAACTAATCCAACACTAACCCTTGGTGATTAGACATTTATGTTCCTAGAATCGAACATTGGCGTCAACCGTGGGGATCTGTAGATTTCGATTCCCAAACCACGAAAGACCACGGATACCCATTTCAAATGGCCGCGAGTACTAGAAGTTGCGCTCAGATAGCTCGACAGGATTAGATGCCGGAAGAGCAATCTCAGCGGTAACTACTTCAGGAACAAAGAACCCAATTCGCTGACTCAGTTATCCCGGATCATGACCACGTTACTAGGGAAACTGAGGAATAAGCCGAGGATACTGGAACCTCTCTAGTCCCTAGGCAGGCAGATCGGCCGGGAGTCCAGCCACAAGATCCTCTCCTAGAGTTTCCGATGGAAAACAACGATATCCGTCATCTGAATGACACAATGGACTCAATGTTACAATAAATGGAAGAGATGGAGACTCAGCGACAACTCTAGAGACAGGAAGATATCCGGGCACAAGAAAACATAAACCAGCGTAATGCCCTGTGGAGGCAAGAGGAAAAGCAAAGGATGCAACAGTTGTTGAACGAGCGTACCGAAAATCCAGAGCATAGCACAAGCTAAGATATCGTTGGACCGAATCAAGGTTTTGTTTTTGTCTGAGATAAGGGAAAAGGTGTTGCTGGACCAAGCCGGGTTAACGGAGCAACATCGGCTCATATTGTTGGATATGATTAGTTTTGATAACATCTTATATAGATGCCATTATCTAGAGCAAAAAGCTTGCATACTACATTTATCTTCTACTTTGACTAATTCTTATATTTAATGTAGATATGTGAAGTTTAATACAATGAAGAATGATCATGAGTGGAGTTTGAAAAAAGAAGAACTTGTTAAATATCATGAGGATATCAATATTCAAGTTTCTGTGATCAAATGGAAGTTGGAACAGCTCAATTCGGAGTTAAAATAAGCTTCCTGAAGTCATTCTTGAATATGTGAAGTTTAATACAATGAAGAATGATCATGAATGGAGATTGAAGAAAGAAGAACTTGTTAAATATCATGAGGATATCAATATTTAAGTCTCTGTGATCAAATAGAAGTTGGAACGGCTCAATTCGGAGTTAAAATAAGCTTCCTGAAGTTATTCTTGAGTATGATGTGAAAATGGTACTGTTCATGAGTAATTCTCGAGAATCAGCATTCAATTCTCGAGAATCTAGTGTCAATTCTCAAGAATCAGATAACAATTCTCGAGAATCAATGTGCTTCAGCAATACTCTGTTCTGCTCTGTTTCTGGCGACCTTCGGTAATTCAACAATATCTCTCAAACCAGGAATCGGATTGACATGAAACCAGTGGCATATAAAACTAGACATCCAACACGTATTTGAAGTATAATTTCATGTCCAAAGGTGGTCAGATGAATTATCTATGAATTTTACAAGTTGACATAAAAATCAACGTCACAGTCAGGACCAAGCTTCGATGTTTTGGGTGTATCTCACAAACGACAAATCCAATTGAGTTGAAATTGGTGCCATTGGAAACTAGACTCAAATACCTTTCCAAAAACATCAAGAACACAAAAAAACTAAGATCAAATGATGGAGTTATGATGTTTTAAAGTTGAAGGTCTGTTCTGGATACTGCAGAAAACACTAATAAAATCAACCTCCATTCATCTGACGTTAATGGATGAAATATAACTAGTTTGGAGTTGATTCCTCTTGCATGGAAAGAAGACTTTAAAGATCTTAAGAATTCGAATCAGAATTAACTCACTTGCACCTCCATGTGAAATTGATTCCCGAGTATGTGCTTGGAATTCTTGAGAATGAGGCTTCAACTCTCGAGAGTTCGTGATTCTCCAGTACGTGATGGTTCACTTTCAATATTCATCTCCCGAGCAATTCTCGAGAATGGGTAAGTAATTCTCGAGAATGGTATGTGACAGAATCAACATCACAGAATACTCCCTGATATGATTCTCGAGAGTGCGTAAATTGATTCTCGAGAATGCGCGGTAAGAGTTGGCTGGTCTTGTATTCGGCTTTGTTAATTCTCGAGAATAGAAACATGATTCTTGAGAATACACGGTCCATCTTTGATCTGAAGACATGATTCTCGAGTATGGTGATATGATTCTCGAGAACGCTTGCTCTCTAACACATCTGATCAAACTATTCCAATGTGCTAATTCTCGAGTATTAGTAATACAGTTCTCAAGAATGCTTACATGATTACAAGCTCCTGCAATATAACATATACTTGAGTATAATCGTTCTCTCAGTGAATCTAATGAAGAACCCAGACGATACTTGAGCACATCAAAGAGCATACTCAAGTATGAGAATTTGGCTACTCAAGTAATATCAAGGATATGAGCTTCTGAAGTGCTTGTGTAGTAATGGTCGAGTATGAGCAAGAACAAAGCTTCTGCAATATCTGAACTACATAGAATCATCTACAAAGTTACTAAACTGCTGGATACTCAAATATTGGAGATTGGCTTCTTGAGTATTGATCTGAATCAAGTATCTTGAAAATCTAAACAACATAAATACTTGAGTATTGAGTAATGGATTCTTGAGTATTGACGAGGAGCTGCATTTACAAAACGATTCCAGTTTAAGGAATTCTTGAGAATAACTCAAGCAATTCTCGAGAATATGTTCCTCTCATTTTCATCATCTTCCAGTATCGCTGATCATCTGCTCGAAATCAACTGGGTCATTTTCTATTATGTGTTAATCATACTTAAACTCATCTATATCATATTTAATCATCTTTTTGATTGAGTTACAATTGATTAAGCTTGTTTGAATTGAGATTAGCCGAAATGCAATCCGACGTGGCAGAAGCATTTTGATTTTCACGGAACAAGGCCGACAAAATCAAGATGTGCCCATACCGCAAAAGCATCTGAATATTATCATAAGTCATTCTCTGACCAGAAGCACGTAGAAGGCAACTGGAAAGAGACCCACTAAGCGGACACCGATTGTGGTTAGCGAGAAAGTTGCGGATGTTTAAATGTTCTCAATGGACATACACGAATGCCACAGTGGATATTCAATGAAGCTGAGTAGGACGACATATCCAGCGAAGCAATTGACGAAACAAGCAAAATGACAAAGCATTTAAATTTGTCAACGACTATCTCCAACGGACCGATATTCAAATATGCAACGGTCACTATTCATATTCTACAACGGACGAATGCTACAACGGATTAATATCAATTGTCTATAAGTAGAAGACACATTCAAAACAGAAGGAGTGGCGAACACAGAGACACGAGCTTACATCTTCAATATGGCAATACTCTAATATTCATTTACTCTCTGTTTCTCAATGTTCATATAGTTTACCTTAGAGAGTGAAATGATCGATTTTGTACTTCAGTGTTTATTCATTCACTTCTGAGAGAAGATTTATCTGTAAACATTCTAGCTGAAAGTTACTCAAGATTGGGTGATCTTGAGTGGGAAACACATTGTATTGATTACGACTTGTAAGGGGGAGTGGAGTCTGAGAGTGAGTAGACCATCCTTCGTTTACAGAGTGTGTAATCAAGCGGGTGTATCAATTACAACTTATAAAGGGGAGTGGAGTCTGAGTGAGAGGACTATCCTTCGTTTACAGAGTGTGTAATTGTTCTTGAAAGATAGTGAAATCCTAGGTGTTCTGGGGACTGGACGTAGGTCAGAGATTTTGGACCGAACCAATATAAATCACAGTTGCATATTCTCTTCCCTTATCTTTTATATTTCCAAGTATATGATTATTTGAATATCTAACTCAATTTAGAAGTTTCGAAAAGATTTTTCAAAGTTCCTAAAGTTTTATCCGACACCCAATTCACCCCCCTCTTGGGTGATAGTCAGGTCTCTCACATATTGAGGTACCTCGATCGAACCACCAAGAAGAAGCCTTGGCGAAGTCCCGAAGGATACAGCTGTTAAGGGAGCGCCTCAAGCAACTTGAAAATTCCCCACGACATGCTAGCCGAGATACGAGCAACCCTAGTCGAGTTAGTATCACCACCACTACACAAACAAATGATGATAAGCAAAACCAGGATCAGGGCCAGGGGACTCAAGCAACGCACTTGGAGCAAGCAACGGGGGAGCAACCGCGCAAGAATCAGGAAGGTGGAAGGACCGAGGTAGCACCTCTGGCTCAGGACAAACCGGAAGCGCACTCTAGAAGGAGCAACGTTGTTAAAATCCCAAGTATATTTTCTGAGGAGATCATGACAACGCCTTATCCGAAGGGCTTAGATTCAAAGGACCTGCCAAGATATGATGGAAGGCAGGATCCGCAAGATCATGTCACTAATTTTAAAATGCAGGTTATGGTAAAGGGATTTGAAGGACTTGTCGTGTCCCGTTTGTTTACCGGAACTCTTCGGGGACCAGCCCAAATTTGGTTTAATTCCCTGCCATTGAACTCCATTCATGACATGGAAGATTTCGAGACGAAATTCCTGTTGAACTTTGCTACCAGTCGGAGGCAGCCAATGACCGAGTTTTAGCTTGGCCAAGTCAAGCAGGCTCCTAATGAAACTCTGCAGAAATATTTGGAGCGTTTTAAAGACATGGCCTTGCAGGTGCCGGGATTGAAGGAAGACGTGCATCTACACTGTGCCATTGCTGGCTTGGACAGTTCGTCCCGTTTAAAAAATTTCATCATGAAACAGCGTCCCCATACTCTGACCGACTTCACAGACCGATCTACGTAGTACTTGGATTTAGAGCAAATTGAATTATCAAGTATTACGGTAAGGTACGGGAGGAAGAGTCCGCCAACGAAGGAAAGGGAGAAAGGTGGCAAGTCTACTAAGGGAAAAGAGGAGCACAATAGTCACAGGCGGGAGTACAATGGGAGAGCACCGGACAATAGGTATCGGGTGGAAAAAGGAGGCCCAAGGGGGCGATATGAAAGTTACACTCCGCTTAATATATCCCGGTCACGAGTCTGGAGAGAGGTGGCCCAGACGGAGATGAAAAAAATAGAGCGACCCCGACCTTCCTACTGCCGATCTAGGGCAGACCAATCTCGTTTTTGTGAATTCCATGATGGCGCAGGACACACCACGGACGAGTGCTATCACCTGCGCGACATAATAGAAAAACTTGTACGAGGAGGAAAGCTGCGGCAATACGTGGTGGAAGCCCTAGGGCAGAAGAGTAAACGCAAAGAGCTAAGTAGGGAGCAGAGCCCCCCTCAGGGAAAAAGAAAGTCGGGAGAGAAGAAGAAGTCGGAAAAAGACGACGAAGAATACCCAAAGGCAGACTTCGAGTGCAATTAAGCAATTATTAGACGGTGTTAGTTTCGGGCGTATTGATATTTTGTCTTTTTTTCCTTGAATTTGTAAGCATGGTAAATGCCCGACTTCAATTAATGAAATTTTATGATTTCCTCGGAACTGTGGCTCCTAAACGAAGATGTTCTGAAATCAAAACATACTCCTCTGGGATTGATAATTCCCTTAAATGGTTAAAACGTGCCTTAAAGAAAACAGACATGTTTCCTTGAGACACGGTACCACCAAAAAGAATGCATGAATGAGATATCAGCTAAAACGTGTTCCTCCGGGATACGATAACGCCCACATTATGGTTAGTGCGTGGTTCTCTGAAGCACGGTGTAACTATTGAAGCCCGATGTGGCTTTGACATGTCTAAACTAAGGTAGCAGCATGTTAGTTATCAAAGCGACTCTGATCAAGTCGGACCATTTTGAGTTTAGTTACGATATTAAACCTAAACGTGTGATGAATGGCTTTTTCCTCCTGATTGATTTCTGGTAAGTCACTTAGGCAGGTAGCTTTTGCCCATGGCTGATCCCAGACCCACATTGTGCACATCCTCGAATTTAAAAGAGAATCTCAAGCCTGCTAAATGCGGCGACAATAATTTAAAGACCGAACTCAGAAGGATATTCAGAGTAAAAAGAGGCATAAATAAATTAAACAACTTTACGTCGAAAGGAAAAAGGAATTCCTCAGAATTTACAAGTGATGTATGTCGAATAACTAATGATTTTTAATAACTTGGTTACAAAAGTCGTTGAGGTTAAGAAACCTAGGAGTAAAATATAAAATCAGAGACCCTGAGTACTCTGAGGGTCAGGATCAACCTCTACACCTTCCTTAATCCTCTGATTCCCTTCCAAGTGACTTCCAGTAGCGACCTCAAAAGAAGGAAAGAGAGGAATAAGTCTACCCCCCGAACCACGGACAGTGGATCCATTCCGGTCGGGTTGAAATTAATGTGGGGATTTAGAAGGTGAATCTGAGCAAGAGTATTGTCAAAAGACTCCTCAACACACTTCACTATTGCTGCGTCCTTTTCTTTAATAGCGGAGTTAGCAGCATCCAATGACGACTGGCAGCGGCTCAGGTGACCTTGGAGCTCGTCTTGCTTCTTTAGTAAAGCTGCGATAGGGGACTTATCCCTAGCATGGACTTCCTGGTATGACTTTAGGTGATGAACCGCCATCTCCAAATCAGACTTTGTTTTCTTTGCTTTAGCCTGCATCGTCCTCATGGTTGCCTCAGCAGCCTTCACTTGATCCAAGGCGTCCGACTTAATGGCTTTAATCAAGGCTTGGTGATTTTCTACCTCAGATTTCATCTTTTGGAACTTAGCCTCCTAAGAGGCGTACTGTGCGTTCACAGCAATCAAGGTCTGAGCTAACCCGGAAAATTGAAGGGAGCCCAGTTCGAGGTCCTTGATTTTAACCATCTCGGCATCCCCATTCTTTGTAGGCTCAAAAAAGCAAACAGCTCGGACTTAGTTCAGGAGGGATATTTTGACTCCAGGCAACCCCAGGGGGAATTCTCGAGTTTGATTGCAGGGGTGGAGGAAGATTTATGAAAGCTAGAATAGAGGCCACCGGGATGGGAGTCGTCTTTGGAACAGTAGAAGCTTTTGATTGTTGAGAAGAGGAGGGAGTGACTCTCATTTTCTTGGCCAAAATAACATGGCCATCCTCTTTACGAGTAAGGGCAGTAAATGCTTGTGTGATTCTCTTTTTTGCCTCAGGCTTGGTAGAAGTTGGTTTTAACCAATGCCTGGGCGAAGGAGGGCAACTCCTCATCGGTTGTTTCCTCATCGGTCAGATTTGCCGAACGAAAACGTAAGGTTAGTCATCACCTTTAAACAAGCACCAACATGACAAAACAGAAGATCATACCTGTTGGTGGTAGCATAACGGGTGGAGGTCTGGAAAGCCGATCGGCTGGATTCAAGGGGTCATGCTCTATGACATGATGCTCCAGAATGGTTATTGTCTTAAGTTCGGCATCAGACATCAGGTCGGCATGAAATGTGAAGTCGACAGAAGAAAGCTTGTGGTGATCATTGGTCCAGCAGAGAGGAAATTTTTCTTCCACTGCCCCAGACTTGGCAACTTCAAGGAACCAAGGAAGTTTCTTGACCTCGGCAACTACCTTAAAGAAGGTGGATTTGAATTTTTGAAACGAGTGAGTTAGTGGTTTAAAAAGAGTGCGATCGAAAATATTCTGGATAAAGGTTCATTCCTTTCGTCGGGAAACATCATCATCGACATCCTCCATGGAATGTTGAACCTCAAAGAAGTAAAAAAAAAACAGGGATGGTGCAAGTCAAATGATTCAGGAGGTTGATTTGAAACTCGGTAAAAGGAAAGCGAATGCCAAGTCGAGAAATGCAATCCCGGTAGAAAAAAAGAAATGAGTATCACGCTCTGGATTTCGGAAGTTAGATACAGATTCATCGGCTGCAGGTAAACGGATAAAGTAATTCTCCTCGCCGTGAAGGCCGGCGTTCTGAAAC
Organism: Acacia acuminata; assembly: GCA_019022655.1. Lineage (NCBI taxonomy): Eukaryota > Viridiplantae > Streptophyta > Magnoliopsida > Fabales > Fabaceae > Acacia > Acacia acuminata. Next base: position 1,547,734 of record JAFJYI010000016.1, on the reverse strand, counting down.
TCCTCAATTGTCATGGTGTTCTTTGCAGTTAACACCTCTTTGGTGACCCATAGATCCGGGACTGTGGGAGATGCGGAAGGGACTACAAAGCCTTTATCTTTAGTCATTGACCATCTTACTTGGAATGGAGATGCACACATTTATACCTATACGTAAGAGTTTTAAAGTTAGAAACAGAGAATATACTTGAAGGAATAAAGTCATTAGGCGGAAAATGGTACAACACGTCAGAATAGTTCAACGCAATATGGGCTGGGATAGCCGTTGTGACGTTTCTACACCAAAATTCTGAGTTTGGCTCTGGACTACTTCGGATCATATCAGAAGATTGAAATTGTGGGGCCGGGATAGAAGTGGCGGGAAGGATAGAAACCTGGTCGTGGATAAAAAAGGGACCAACCAAAGATTCGGAAAGAGTAGGGTCTAAATAAGACAACAAAGGCGCGTGATTTTGTGGCCAAGGCTCAGGTCTAGGCTTTCGGGTTTGCGAAATAAGGCATCCTTCTTTTCTTCGTCAGAATGCGGATCGATCCAGAACCAAGTTACACGTCCATCAGGAAAAGATTTGAGCGTTTCCTTATCTATGCTAGGGAGAGAGCTATTGTAAGGATCAAAAGGTGGAAGATTGTTGGTATCCATAAGCCACTAGAAAAAGGAGTCGGGGTTAAGAAGGAGAGAACCTTGGGAGGGTAACTAAATTGATTGGGACACTTGAAGCCCAGAAATATGATAACCTAAACCTAGAAGTATGACAGCATGACCCAGAAAATCAATGAATTCATGATGAAGAAAAGCCCAAAGGCGTTTGAATGATTCAAACCAAGCAAGGGGATTTCGACATGTTTGCTCGACATTTCTCATTCAGAGAGGAATTACCATTGGTCATCACCATCATCCAACCAGTCGCATTTTAGTAAAAGAAAGCATTAAGGGGGAGGGTTGCTGGAAGCCTATACACATTTAAACCAACTAGAGAGATTTGAAATACTTACCCAGAACAGTTAGAAAGCTAGATATTTGAAGGAAGAAAGCGTCCAAACTAGAAGGCGCAAAGAAGCCGCAGAGATGCTAGAGTAATGAAATAGTATCAGGAACTAGAAGCCTAGTGAGGAAAAACAACTGAGTGTCTTTCGAGCGAGAAATGGCAGAGTATAAGACAAAGTGACAAGGAAGGAATACATATAAGCGTTACAGATTTGAAAAGTCGGGGAGGAGTACGAGATCTCATAAAAGTAATCATGATGGACATTAAATGCGCACGAAAATTGAAGACGGCTGGCACAGATGAATGGCTTTTTAATGGGAAAGGGAAGTTACTTGTTGCGATGCAGGGAAACGAACGGACGGAGAATTAAGCTCATTCATATTTCATTATGTTACAGGACATTCCAAGATAGGGGCAAGGTATACTGGTTGGATGCATGCAGGTTCAGTAACTCGGCTACCAAAGGCCAAACCTCGGTCTACATGGCTGGGGGCAGGATATGAGGGACTTAGCCGACTTTCTCGGTTCCTCGAAGACCAAGGATAGTGCACTGCATGAATTCGTAAAGCTAGTAATGGATGAGAAATGAGTTATAAGCATCACTTTAATCCTCATAAAAGTGGACAACCAATGAATGAAGAACCAAAGGCAAGTTGAGAGCCTGTCAAAGGTTGGAAAATCGACCCTTTATCTCGGACATGCGAAAAATCGGTGATAGGCAACAAATGTCGGGAATGGGCAAACTGGGCTATTAACCAGGTTGCTGGCGAAAGAGATGACTAATCCATCCCGGAAGCTTAGAGACCTAAACTACCGGGCTGGGGGCAACAGAGTGGACAACGAGTGTAGCACAAAAACATGATTATCAATAACCGGGATTAATGCAAACCGGAAGTCAAGAAATCAATCTCGGATGAATATTCGAGCTCAACAAGGACGAAGCAAGCTGGGTTACTTGCGAAGAAAGCAAGCATTTTCCATTAATATCGATTCGCTTACATGATATTAAATGCAGGAATATAAGCTGGACAATTATTCCGGAAAAAATTACTACAAGAACAAGCAAAGGATCCTATTTCTCCTCGCACGACCCGGATAAGCTGACAGTATCTTGGCCAAGTCCACGTTTCACATCAAACAATCAATACATCCTGCAGCTCAGAGACCTGAACTACCAGGCTGGGGGGCAACTGTTACGGATTCGTATATTGGGCCTTGGTCTAACGTGGCCCAATAAGGACCCACTTAGGTAAAGGACCGGTTTAAGAAGACGAAGTGCTAACTGCCTTTTAATCAAGATGTTAATCTCGACAGTACAGGTAGTGGAGCAGCACATGTCAGATAGTGGAGCAGGCATTTGCTGGACGTGGAGCTACATGATGATCAAAGGACGAATGCCTAACCTTCAGGACGAAACCCTAAGTAATCTCTATAAATAGGAGATTACCCTCATGTGCACAACTCGAATTCACATCCCTTTATCTTATGGTTACACTGCGCACACACCCCACTCCTCTTGGCTGAACGCCATTCTTGTGTAGCACAGTGATCGTTTGATATTCCGCGGTGTCTTCCTCATAGACATCATAGAACTATCTTGTCTCCGGGGTCCCTACCTCTTGACTGGAGAAAATCATAGATCCTAAACCAATCCAACACTAACCCTTGGTGGTTAGACATTTTTGTTCCTAGAATCGAACATTGTCATATGTATATGTGATATTTACTTGCTATCTTATATAGGTGTGTGTGTGTGTATTAAGAACCGAAGCTTGTTGTCATGGAAATATATATATATATATCGCTTCACTTGGAAAGAAAGAAAGGAAAACGTTGGTGCTCTGAATGAATATATATATGGATATGCTCTGCTAATGGATAATAAAACAGAGCATTGCTAAAGTTTAATGATTATATTTTGTGTGTGTGTATCTATATCACTACTTTGTATATATATATATATATATATATTTGCTGTGTGTGTATATAATATATATCAATTGTAGTTTAAGTAATAACCAAATCCAAGAAGGAAAAAAAAAAAAAAAAAAAAAAAATATTGTACGTGTGTGTGTAATGTACTATATATATATATATATATATATATAATATAAGAATGAGAAAAGAAAGAAAAGAAAACATGATAGGTATGCATGGCTATATATATATGTATGCATTTTGGCTCCAAACTGTATATATATATATGTATCTCTTAAGACTATATATATATATATATATATATATATAAAGAGAGAAAGAAGATAGGAAAAAACGTTACTATCATATATATATTGTTAGTCGTTGCATTTGGAAGGGGAGAATGAAAAAGAAGTTGCTTGTTGTGCACACATACTTACATATAAGTCTTAACGCCATACATATAAGAGTTAACTGGCATGAAGAAGTGTACATATACATATATAGTTGTTGTTAAAAAAAAAGACAAAAACAAAATAGACATTACATGGTATGGTATGTATACGTAAACCATTGTCTGGTACACACATATATACAGTATTATTGTATTTTTTTAAAAAAAAAGAAATAAAAAAGACAATAAAAAAAAAACTTCACTTTTGAATATTTTATATGATGCCACTAATTCATGAATTTTTGAATCATTTACTTCTACAGTCTCTATGCATGTTGTTGACTTGGTAATTTTTATATGTATAAATATATATATGTCAATGTAACCAAAAAGAAAATCTTGTTTACTATTTTCCATAAATGCATATATATGAAAAGCTACCTAAATATATAGAGTTAAATACCTAATTTGCCATGGAAGTTTTGCTAAGGGAGCGCCCGACCGGAAGTTTTTAGGGTACCAAATTTGCCACCGGGAACTATGAAAAAGGTAGCAAATTTGCCCTCCGTTAATTTTGACCATTATGTTTAATCGAGTACACACGTGGCATGCCACCTACACACGTGGCATGCCACCTCATCAATCAAAAGTATCATTTTTTTTCTTTGAAGAGCAATTTTGCCCTGGAAGTTTTCATTGAGGAGTTTACAAAAGTAGCAATTTTTCCCTTCTTTCTCCCAATATTAAATTTGACTATTAGATCAGTCAAAGACCACACATGTCATGCCTTGAAAAGGTCAAACTTGGAGTTAGAGAAGGAGATCCTTGACATGTTGAGCTCAAGGAGACCAGAATTTGTGAAGCCGAACTGGTCACAGGGACTAGAGCCGGGAAATCGGGCTGGGCCCGTTAGGCAGGCCCGTTTAAGCCCTGGCCCTACAAGGCTCGGGCTTGAAAAATAAGCTAGAAATTTGAAATTGGCCCTGCAGGGTCGGCCCTGGAGGGCCTTGGACTTAATTGGGCCGGCCCTGCAGTTTGTATAGACTGATCATTTGCTTAGATCATAAGTGATGGTTCCTGTGACCAGTTCGGCTTCACAAATTCTATCTGCCTTGAGCTCAACATCTCAAGGATCTCCTTCTCTGACTCCAAGTTCAACTTTCCAAGGCATGACATGTGTGGCGTTTGACTGATTTAATAGTCAAATTTAATATGCGGGAAAGAAGGGCAAAATTGATATGTTTGGTAAACTTCCGGGGTAAAATTGCTCCTTAGTGAAAACTTCGAGGCAAACTTGCTCTCAGTGAAAACTTTCGGGCAAAAATGATACTTAACCCTTATTGGGTTGATGAGATGGCATGCCACGTGTACACTCGCTTAAATTTAACGGTCAAAATTAAGGGCAAATTTGCTACCTTTTTCATACTTTCGGGGCAAATTTGGTACCTTTTTCATACTTCCATGACAAATTTGGTACCCAAAAAACTTCTGGGTACTGGACGCTCCCTTAGCAAAACTTACATGGCAAATTAGGCCTTTAATCCATATATATATATATATATATATGATATACTAATTCATTGTGTATTTGGAAAACCTTGAGAAATACATTAATTAGTAATATTAATTATGCACTAATATATAGGTGATAGTTTTGTAGAGGGATAATAATAAATAGTAAAATAATAATAATAATAATAATAAATAATAATAATAATAAGAGGAAAAATGAAAATAAGGCTAAATTTTATTCGTTCAAAAATTAGTTAATATATATCTAGCCTGGTAGCCTTACATTAAGCCTAGTGTCATAAAATTGGAGATTATGAGAAGTCTAGACAAATAATGACCTGCCGTCTATAAATGTATATTTATAGGACGCGATAGTTGCCGAGATAATTAAAAGGACGTGAAGCCAGTTGAAGATTTTGAAGCAGTCAGGTAGTAACTTAATCCTCACACACTCTGTATGGTTGTGTATGTCTATTTTAAATCATACATATGATTGTCACGTCCCGTGTGGGCCAGCACCACTCGCAGCTTGGATTAAGCGGAAGGACTAACCATGGATTACCTTCCCGGTGGACAGGATTAGGATAGGGCCTATGGGACGAAAGTCCTTAGGTGGCTAACCTAGTTGCATTCAAATGACTCGGATGCTCCAATTGAGAACTTTGGACATTCTAGAGGACTCTCGATAGGTCCTAATCTACTAATCCTTGTTGGGTGTTCCGATTGAGAACTCCGATGTACAAGGGGACTCTCGATATAGGCCACAAGGTATACTTAGCGCTATGGTTTGGGATCTGTGTTTAACTGCATGAGATCTACTCGGTGTTTACTGAATGCTATGCTATTGTGGACTACTTGTTATGATTGACTACCATATACTGTTTATACTGTACGTGAGATTAAGCGTGTACTCGTGATTCAAATTGAATCACAGATGTCCCTAAGAGCTCAGGATCCGGGCACGATCATTGCGGCAGATGAAGTTTCAGAGCAAAGGTAGCAAGTGCAGACTACTAATGGCTCCTATTTAGATTTTAATAGGCTTGGGAATTTACATACATGTTTTGGTTAATTCCCTTCTTGTAATTTTAATATCTTGGTGCCGATACATTCACGGATTACTATATTAAGAACTTAGTAGGTTATTCTTGCACACAACCAAGTATGTTTTATTTATCAGTTTACTATTCTATCCCTGTGTTGCTCACTATCATTCGCTGCAATACTCTAAAAAGTGTCGTACTTACAAGGGGTATTTCAACCTTAGCTATCTCAGGATCAAATCACAAATTTTACGACAAGTAAGAATGCAATATTATACAGACAATTTGGGATCATTCTCTCATCATTGAGCCTTTTATTTTGAATTCCCTAAATTAGACTAAGTACTAAAAACATAGTTAGAAAATTGGTTTTGAAATTGGTTTTCTCTAAATTAAAAATGCCTATAAATAAAAATATTTCTACTCTTTTTGGTATTTTTGGAAAACAATGAAGAAACGTTTTGGATTAAAAAGGGATGATATGATAAAATGAGTTTTAGTAGCATGGTGACTTTCCTAGCTTTTTAAAATAATTTGGGGGTTAATTTTACATGAAGTTTAATTGAAAACATTAAGCAATTGCATTAGGTCTAATCTACCTAATTAATGACTAATCCTACAATAGCATTCATAGTAATCTCTTAGATACTACCTCCGGTTCTAATTATAGGAACACTTTTGTAGTGTAATTTGTACTACAAAAGTGTTGTTATAATTAGGACCGAGGGAGTATATTGTTAAAAATCACTTTATGTGTATTTGGAAATCATTTTAATGAACTTACTTCCTCTTAAATGAGAGTATAATTTTGATGCTCAAATTAAAATAAATCCATCATACACACTAATAATAACATAAAATGCATAACTTCAACTTCATCACTTCAAAAGGAAATATATTCTATACAAAATCCAACACAAGAAAAAATAAAAACTTATCTTAAGTCTCAATAACAGATCACAGTACAATGAAATGAGCTCAGGGAAAGCCAATTAACTCCCATCCAAGCTCTAACACCTTCTTCACCACCAAAACCCACGAAGTGGAGGAATGATATGGATTGGGTCTGTCGATTACATGGTGAAAAAACGGGGCACTTTTTGTAATTTTCTTTGATCCTTTTCTTCATTGATTTACAGTTTTCAGAAATTCTGTGGTTTTTCTATAATTAAAAATATGACTGTTTTACCCCTAATTAAACTCATCTAATACAAATGTCTCTAATTCAAATTAATGCTTAATTATACAACAATGATTTAAGAAATAGATTAAATATCCCAAATTAATCATGAATAGACATATCAAAATATAGTTTAATATTACACACAAATACATTTTTTAAATATGGTAGTAGTATAAAAGGATGTGATTATCTTTTAATATAAAAATTTTAAATTAATTTATCTCTTTAATTTGTAATGCGTTTACTTTATGTTGATTAGTCCTTATAAAAACTTATAATTTAATAAGGACCCGGGTGGAGTATATGGAAGAGAACATTTGTTAACTAACAATAGTTGTTACGAGCGAAATTGACTTGATATTTTTTAAATAATTAAAGTAGTCATGACTTTAAATAATCTTATAAGAACTAACAAGGAAAAATATATCGGGACTGTTATCTATTTGGACATGAAACCATTTAAATCTCACCTACAAAAGATAGATAAAAAATAAAGTAGTACAATTTGACCAATAATAAATATTGTCCCTTACCCCCTAAAAAGTTGAAAGAAATAAACAATTAGTATTGAAATTTACGTAGGAATGAAATGCATATAGTGGCATTCAGCCCCAAAAAAAACACACACACACACAACTATCGCAACTCCTTTTCTCGCGGCGCGCTCTCTCTGCTAGGGTTTCACGCGGCGCACTCTCCCACCAAGGCTTCTGTCTCGCCGGCGGCCTCCTCTTGCTCTACATCTGTGGCAAAAGTGTAGATCGGACCTCAAAGAGTCAGGAGCAACGAGTTTTAGCTCGGAATAGAGACACAAAGCGGCGACCTTCCTTCTTCTCCGGCACTAGCTTTCCTCTGGTCTCCGTCCTCATCGTCTCTCCAGCTCCGGCATCCTTTTGTCTTTTGGGTGCAGCTGTGGTCCTCCCTCGTTTCTGGCGGTGGGAGTTTTTGTCTGGACGTCTCCCTTAATGGTGGTCTCCGACATGGCGGTGGTCTCTGGTGTGATGGTGGTCTCCGGTGGTGGTGTTTTCTGTTGTGGTTTGGATTTGTGATTTTGAGGGAAGAGTTCTATCGATGGTTGATAGTGTTATGCGCCTTACCTATGAGAGGACTATTGTGTGGTTTGTTCGATGGTGGCGAATCCAAAACACTAGTGTTAGCCAAAATTTGTTCAATGAGTGGTTGATGTCACCAAATTTGCTTCAATGGAGGAGCAAAAGTATTTTTCAGGACTTCACTTGTCTTTTTTCTGAGGTTGGGTTCTCTCTATCATTTGCCCCATGTCGGGTTGATTATGTAGCTGACCTATGTGCAACCTTTTCTTATGAGAAGGTGTGACCTATAGGGTGGGTTTTGCAACCAATACCTTCTTTTATATCACTTCTAACCTTGAATGTTCAGAAAGTCGATGGAGTCTTTGATGTTACTTTTATTCCCACCTGTTTGTGGTGATTAGTTTTCCTTACATTTAGTTTGTTCTTATTGTATTTGTTAGTCTTCTTGTTCGAGTTTTTTTTCATTTAGTGTCGGTTTGTTTTCACATTGTAATCGTCAAACTTTATTGTAACTTTTATTATTAGTATTAATATAGTTTCCTTTTGACCAAAAAAAACACACACACACACATAGTACCGTGCAAATTTGGGTAGTCCCGATTGAGACATATCAACTATTAGATTATGGTCCAACAATGTTGAGATAAATATTTTTTTCTTTAAAAAAAAAAAAAAAAAAAAAAAAAAAACCCTTGTAACTGTCTCCTAAGTGACATTAGCAAGAAAAATGTTGGCCAAAATACGAAAGGCAACAAGAGCTTTTTTTTTTTAAAAAAAAAAAAGAATAAAAAAAAGAATAAACTGGGGTATAACAAACATGTCAGAAAAATGCGCGTTGAATAGTGAATAAGATGTGTCAAGGGAATAATGTACACTAAGTTTCTGCAAAAGAAGTCAAGATTGACCTATACGTACGGGTCAATGGTCAAAGTATTAATTGCTTTTATTTTTCTATTCTTCTACAACAATTCTCATTTCTCCCGATCGAGGAAATGAATTCTTTGGATCAAGACATTTTACGTGGGAATAAACCAATCACCGTGGTTTATGCTAGCCCCTCCAACATAGCTCGGCGGATGCTCTGGGATAACCTCTCCCGTATGGCCTTGTCATTACAAGGGCCTTGGCTAATAGGTGGGGATTTCAACGGTACATTACTGTACTGTGAAAGGCGCTCTACCGCTACTTTCAGATGCTCTATTGACCGTGACTTTACATCTTGGATGGATACACATGAACTGAGAGATGTAGGATTTGTGGGCCCGGAGTTTACATGGAAACGGGGCAATACGGAGGCACGTCTGGATCGATGTATTGCAAATGACCAATGGATACATTTGTTTCCTAATGCCTCGGTTACACACTTGCCGTTCTTTAAATCAGACCACAGGCCTTTGCTGATCCGACTTGATTCTGTCCCAAATGCGGGTAGGCCCAATCGTCCTTTTCGATTTATTGCTGCCTGGGTTCTACACGAGGAGTTTGAGGAATTCGTTCGAAAGGCTTGGCGTCAGGATGTTCCGTGGGTGCAAAATATCTCTCAATTTTCTTCTCGTTGTTTCAACATGGAATAGGAAGTGTTCGGCATACGAGAGGGAGAAAGAAGCAGCTTTTAAGACGACTGGATGGACTTAATAGGGCAGTGGCCCGAGCTGGCCTACTGCCGAAATATGAGGAACTTCAGCTAACTCTTTGGAAAGAACTGGAGGATGTTTTACTACAGGAATCCCTGCTGTGGGCACAGAAAGCTAGAGCTGATTGGTCCGTTTATGGGGATCGGAACACTCGGTTCTTCCATGGTTGAGCGAATCGACGGCGAAAATCTCAACGGATTGAGGCAATTAAAAATAGGGAAGGGTCATGGGTGTATGACACTTCTGCTATCAAAAGTATGGCTACTAACTTCTTCTCGGACCTGCTTACAGAAGACGTTAGTAACCGGCCAGCCTTATCCTGTTCCATGACATATCCGTGTGTGGATGCAAGTCTACTCCAGTGGTGTGCAAGGGAGATCTCAGATTTGGAAATTCGGGAGGCTATATTTAGTATGGGAGCCTTAAAATCCCCGGGCCCTGATGGCTTTAATGCATTATTCTACCAGAATCAATGGAATACGGTAAGTGGGTCCGTGGTGAGCCACGTGAAACACCTGTTCGCTAATCCCCATGCTATTCAGGATATCAATGGTACGCTGATGGTTCTTATTCCCAAGAAAGAGCACCCAGAAACGATGGGGGATTTGAGACCCATTAGTTTGTGCAATGTTATTTATAAGACTGTTTCGAAAGCTATTGTGAACAGACTAAAGTGTATTCTCCCCCAGGTTATAAGTCCCAACCAATGCAGCTTTGTGCCGGGCCGGCATAGCAGTGACAATATCATTGTAGCTCAAGAAGTAATCCACCCAATGAGAGGCATGACGCAAAAGAAGGGTTTTCTGGCTATTAAAATCGACCTGGAAAAAGCATATGATCGCGTTAATCGGGACTTTTTATCGAGCCTTTCAGAAATGAATTTGCCAAGTAGCCTTACCAAGGTTATTGACCAATGTGTCTCAAGTTCGAGTATGCAACTCCTTTGGAATGGGGAAAAGGCTGATAGGTTTAACCCTTCAAGGGGAGTGCGGCAAGGAGACCCGTTATCACCCTATCTCTTTGTCATATGCATGGAAAAGCTAGCTCACCTCATCCAGGCTGCTATCCATGATGGTGACTGGAAGCCAATTCGTCTCACACGTTCGGGCCCCTCTATCTCCCACTTGTTCTTTGCGGATGACATCATGTTATTTGAAGCATCAATGGAGCAGGTACATACCATTAAGAATTGCCTTAAGACGTTTTGTGAGTGCTCTGGATTGCGGATTAACCAGCAAAAGACTCGGGTTTTCTTCTCTAAGAATGTACATCATGTTCGAAGAAGTGAGATGTGCGCGTCACTTGGTTTCTCCATTACAAGTGATCTGGGAAAATACCTAGGTGTTCCACTACACCACAAACGTGTCACAAAGGAATCTTTTCATTTTGTGGTAGACAAGGTCAAGACAAGGTTGTCAAATTGGAAAGCTAAAACTTTTTCTGCCGCAGGAAGATCAACCCTTATCTCGTCTGTCACGACGGCCATTCCTGGATATGTTATGCAGACTTCCCTCCTCCCGGCTAGCACGTGTGAGTCATTGGATCAGTGTAATCGTAAGTTCCTATGGGGAAGTACTGAGGAGCAAAGGAAAATACCTTTGGTTGCTTGGGACACTATTTGTAGACCAAAAACTAGAGGTGGTTTGGGCCTTCGTCACTCTAGCAATTACAATCAAGCCTTTCTAATGAAGATTGGGTGGAACTTAGTGGCTAGGCGAGATGAGTCGTGGGTTAAAGTTATTCGAAGCAAATATAGTTGTGGCACCGATATCTTGCCGAGGATTGATGTGACTAAACCGGGATCCAACTTGTGGAGGGGAGTTAAACGCATATGGAACAAAGTTCATGAGGGAATTGAGGTTATGCCGGATGGGAAAGCCAGATGGAAATGGAGTAAGGGCGGCATGCTTACTGTCAAGACCGCATATGATGCCATCACTCAGGAGGAGTCACCCCCTGATCCTATATGGGGTAAACTATGGAAATTAAAGGTTCCGAGCGCCGCAAGTTCTTCCTCCGGGCTGGTTCTCGCACAATCGACTTCTTACAAATGCTTCTAGATACAAGCGTGGATTAAGTGTTGATGCTAACTGTCCTGTTTGTGGGAACATGATGGAGGATCTGAACCATCTGCTGAGGGAATGCCCAGAAACTTGTGTCTTATGGCAGCAGGCTGTTCCTACTAAGCTCCGACGTAAGTTCTTCACGCTGCCTTTTGAGACGTGGCTCTTCTGGAATCTCTCTTCTGGACGTGCAAAGAAGGACAAAGACGAGTGGGTCCAGCTGTTTGTGACTACCTGTTGGTGGTTATGGAGGAGACGCAATTCGTCTGTTTTTGAAGGCAAGAAGATTTCCAATGCCTCCATCTTGGGTAGCGTCTCGGCCATGTTGAGAAGCATGAATGAAGCCATGAACCGAAGTGGTGGTTTATCGAACAGGAGGGATAGATCCAGAGACAGAGAGGAGAAATGGCGGCCTCCTCCACTGGTCAGGTGAAGGTTAATGCGACGGGCGTACTCACCGTCGACTCCGGAGTGGCTAGCGGCGGAATTATACGGAATGAACGTGGTGAGTTCCTTTCGGCGTTATGTTTAAAGGGGAGGGGGAGATTGCCTCACGGCTGAACTGCGGGGTTGTCTCCATGGAATTAAACTTGCGTGGGATCTAGGCTTTCGAAATATCCTCCCGGAACTGGACTCGGCGGACGCAATTGAGCTCATACAGACTCGGTTATGCGACACGCATGAAGACAATGGATCATAGCGAGAGATTAAAAGCATACTTCAACGGGATTGGGTAATTGAAGTACACCTCATTAGTCGGTGGATGAACCAAGCGGTGACAGATTGGCAAAATCAAGTCTTTCCTCTATGCCGGCTTTCAAACAGGTTCCACTTGGCGATATGGAGCTAGAGAGGATACGGCACGTGATAAAGTCTAGTTAATGATTGGCTTCTTTATTGTATCAAAAAAAAAAAACTTAATATGAAAATATAACATGTTGATAAAAGATATATTAAGATATAAAATTAATGTAGGGCAATAATACTTATCAATTATTACTTAGGTGTAATTTTTCTCACTTTAAATTCTAGTAATTTGTATTCATTTAATCATTTTCAAAATATTTTATTAAACTCTACTTATATTTCACGCCATCTTTTTTTGGTGCAAGTCCAACAATTTCACTTCACTCTTACAACCCAAAGTAACCTGTCGTGTGGCTATATTTTATTAAATTTTGTGCGTCGTAACAAATTTATCATTTTTTGTAGAGCTTTTCTTGGTCATCAGAAAATAGTTTTGTTAACTTTAAATATTTCCTTTTTAAAAAATACCACGATCATTAAAGGATATAGTACCTTGTCCTTATCCATTTATTTGTTGAAAAGGAGTAGTAGTTACATATGAATTTTTAATTCGAAAATACAAGCAAGATTTCAGAAAATGAATTATTCAACAAACATACTTAACAAGAAAATGTAGACTTCCAATAATATATGTTTACTATGTGTTAATTTTCTAATTGATGTCAATCCGTAATTTTCAGTTTTATAATAGGCTTTTATATAATATAATTTTAGAGTAAAAATGTATACCACCATTAGTCAGGAAACATTGATATGGAGTGCTATACGAAAATTGTTGTTCATTGCTTTAAAAAAAAAAAAAAAAAAAAAAAATTGCGGAGTTAGGAGAAGAGGGAGACAGTTACTAAAAGATTTGTCATAAATAATTATAGCCAATTTTAAATATGAGTTTATGTTAATCTCCAACTATAGGCTCAAAAAGGTTATTAGTCCGAGATGTGTGTGTGTGTGTTTTTTTTTTTTTTTTTTGTTTGGTTATGTTCTTATCTCAATAATATGAGTTATTTAGACAGGTTATGAGTTAAAGGACTTCACATAATATCAGAACTTGGTTTTTCTTATTTAACATCTATATATTGTTAACTCTGATACCATAATATTGTTACTAAAATTCAAATTGAAGCTGATGATGAAGAACTATGATTCAACTTGAGCCATATTCCTTTAGTCGCCATATGGGGTATGAATTGAGTTTGGAGTAGTAATTGAGTTTAGAGTACATCTAGCACAAAATTTTGCACAATGACCACGATGGTGATGAGGAAATTCACTCTTCTCTATATCAGTCTTAGGAAAAAAAAAAAAAAAAAATCATCAAGGAATCCAAATTCTAAATAACCAATTGCCACTTCTACTTTAAAATCAAAATCTGTATAGGGACCCTATACTTGTATGACTGTTAAGCCAATTTCATTTGCACAAATCCATATACACAACTGAACTCATTAAAGTGACTTAATTCTATAGAAATAAAAGCTCATAAAAGTGATTAAGAGAATATATCTCTTTACCCGTTGGCAAATATATAAAATAAAAAGAAAATATCTCTTTACCCATCGCAGACGTGCACATCAAAAACACTGAAAATGTGGATTGCAATGGTCACATAATCTCTCAGCACATAATCATTAACTTATCGTTTCAAAATAAACACATTATTTAGAAGAAGGTGAGGAGATAAACAAGACTGAATCTATAGTTTTAAACAACTTAATGAATTGAGTTTGATCAAATATGACATTTCCCACTAAAATCAGATACTTTTTTTTTTTTTTTTTTTTTTTTTTTTTTTGCCCTTTGACGGCTAACTGGACTTCACATGGTATCAAGAGTTAAGTCCATTTTTCTTTTTCTTTTTTTTTAAATAAATAATTAAAAAGGGGGGGGAGGCCTAGCGGGTCTGAATCTTGTTAAAAGCACTATTGGATAAAAATATTAATTGCTTAATGAATTTTGAAAAATAGTTTATAAATATAAAAATGAAAAGCTTTTAGAGGGTGACTTATAAAAACGAATTTCATACCTTAATGATAACTTCTTCAAACTTTATACCTCAGATTCAATTATAATTTAAACCTTAATTCCAAATATTTAGAATAATGTTTTTGCATATTAACAATGTAAGGCCCAATTTATGTTCACCATAAGATCTTTTTTTTTTTTTTGATAATAAAAAGTTTTGGAAGGGTTCGACATCGTCCCCACCAAGGCCAGGGCACGGCCCCGGGCTCTATGAGTAAATTGGGCTACATGTCCGTTGTTGTGTTTTTCCTATCTTTTTTTAGCTGTTCCCTCAATGTAGGTTAAGCCCAAGTTATGCTAGTTCACTAACTTTTTGGTATATTTAAAATGTAATGGTTTTTGCTTATTAAAAAAAAATGTAATGGCTTTTCTTTAACTTGGAAAAAGCATCAAATCAATAATGGACCTTCCTAAATTAATCTATCTTGATACATAATGCTATAAAACGAATAGACAAGACATAGGGATTTGATAAACCATATAGACTTAATGGTATTAATTGAGTATTATGCCACCAACATACATAAATCCCACAACAATGATGCTTAGCGAGCGCCTTAACTTTGATACTAAATTCTTAGAACATTTAATCCCACATGTGGATGCCATAAGCTACAATCATTTCAAGTTGTTTTTCTTTTTAATGTTTTTTACCCTTCCGGGCAACCTCTTGCTTTTTGGAATGAAAAGAAAGGCAAAGGGAAAACATTTTAATTTTTATTGTCATAAAAAAAGCGAGGTATGAAAAATCATTAAGGAAAAAATAAAAGAGAAAATATAGTACGTACATACACACACATACACTCTTATTTTTCTCTTAATGAACCTTTTCATCAAAATCATGGTTTTAAGAAGAACAAACAAAATACACTATTTTTCTCCAAAATCTATTTTTGGCAATGAAACCATGGTTTGGGGTGTGGTGGAAAACTATGATTTTCCCATAAACTTTGTTTTTAAATATATATATATATATATATATCAGAATTTGTTCTCTAAAATCACCTTTTCCATTTTTTTCTCCAGAAGCTACTATCAAAAAGCTAATCTAAACACACCCTAAAAACACATAATCCCATAAAATAAAAGTTGGTTAAACATGTTATGAATATATTAATTATATGGATGTCCATTGACTTTTAAACACTCATATTATAGTCAGCATTCATGAATAGTGGTTAGAAAACTAAAAGGCTACTCAACACACATTTAGATACATAAATGATATGAAGGATCATATAATGTACACTCATTTGTATTAATTGTTTGCATTATTTTTTTTTTTTTTAATCACAAGGCGTGACAGCACTAATGGCTTGAATTACAACAAACGAGATCGAACCCACAACCTCCCATTAATTGTGGAATACCAATACCACTAGGCTACAAAGCCTTTAGTTAATTGTTTGCATTAATGGTATCATTCATTATATCTTAGTGGTGACCCTCGGTGGTGACTTTTGAAGGCCTATAAATATAGGCCTTGTACAAAGTATTACAAATCATATAGAACACATAAGAAACTGAATGAGAATTGCTTCCACTTTCTCTCTTAAATTTTCTCTTCTCTTATCTCTTCCTCTCTTATCCCAGATTTCTTGTATTTTTATAACACGTTATCAATACAAAAGCTCTAACAAACTACCTTCTTTAATCGTATGTTTATTTGATATATCTAGGATAATCTGAATCAATATATGACATTAAAGAGCTACTTTTACCAATTGTTATAAACATCGGGTTTCATGTCTAAGATTGGAGATTATTACCGCTTTTATACATTGTTTTGATCTCATTTACGAGTTCTTTTATATTATTAATATTGTTATTTAAGTATGTCCAAAAACCATATACATCTAATTTCCTATTCTGAAACTATATGACGAAAAGTGATATAACTTCGATTCCTATTTTGATATTATATAGCCAAAAGCCTTATACCTATTTCTCTCTTACAATATGGCTAGAAGCTACATTCATTTGATTCCATATTATATGGCTAGAAGTCATATGATTTTTCATTTTTTTTATTGGATGTCTAGAAGCCATATTCAACTTTTATACTTTTTTTATCTTGAAGATAAAAACACAAAAGCCATTGATTCTAATTTCTCATTTTGAGATTAATTGGCCTGAAGTCATAGGAACTAAATTTTCCAAAGCCATATAGTTTTAATTTTGTTGTATATCTTACTTAATAAATTCTTTCTTTTCTTTACGAATTTTCTATTATTATTGTTTGTATTATTATTATGTTTTTTATTTCATATTTTATGAATTTTATTTTATTGGATTAAGTGTGAACTATGTTAAATCTTTTGAAATTTAAACTTGTGGTTCATTCCATTATTGGAAAGAACTATTAATTATCTTGCTTGATCCTTGATTTTTCTAGGCCATCGTTTGCATAAACACCTCAAAATTGAATATTTGGCCATAAAAGATCCCCTTGTTCCTTGGAACAAATTTAAAAAAAAAAAAAAAAAAAGTATGACCACCCGAGAAAATGGTTATTCTTCTAAAAGCTTGTTATAAATATATGCATCCAATTTATTCCCCGCAGAACCAATATTATGAAAGAGATTTTAAGAAATATGCTGAATTAATTTCTTGTCTTCATGTGGCCAAACAAAATAATGAGCTTTTGTTGCAAAAATCATGAGTCTCGCCTAACAGGCTCAACTTCATTCATAGAAGTGAATGTAGTACAAATGAATCTAATTGTGGTCGTGGTGGGGATTTAAATGTGGCTAAAGCCATGGGCATAGCCATGGTCATAATCATGGTGATTCAAATTCGCACTTGAGATGGGGAAAATTAAAATAAATCATGTTGATAAGGCTGATAATTTTGAGTATAGTGACATGGATAATACCCATTTGTACCTTGATGATTTCTTATTATAAATTATCTTTGTTTATTTGAACTACGATGCTTTAGCATGTTGCATTTTAATTATATGTTTCCTTTATTTTCATGTTTCTTTTAAAAAAGAATGAGTCTTATTGACATTAATCCTGAAGATTTGTGTCTCTTTGATACTTAACAATCCATACCATACTCGAAATATTAAATATGTTTCTTCCTTAGAAATGTGTGAAGCTAATATTCAGACTATATCTGAAGTATAAATCTAATTGAAGGTTCTCGAAAGAGCTAATATTTAGTTACCGGAAGGAACAAAATTATATATTAATAATGCATTTTACTCTACCAAGTCTAAGAAAAACTTGTGGAGTTTCAAGGATCTCCGCAGAAATGGATATCATATAGAAATGACAACTAAAAATAATTAGGAATGTCTTAATATTATGAATTTAGTTTCTGGTAGAAAATGCATATTACAAAGGTTTCTGACTTTTTCTTTTTGCTTGTACTATACATTTATAAGCACAATTGAAATGCATGATGTTGTAAACCAGAAGTTTATCAATGCAAACCTGAAGTTTGTCAATACAAACGAACAATTAGGCATTGTAAACCAGAAGTTTACTAATGAATTTAATGTTTGGCACGACTGGTTTGGCCATCCCAAGCCAATAATGATGCGAAAAATAATTGAGAATTCATGTGGGCATACATTGAAGTGTAAACAAATACCACAAATCCATGGTTTCTTATGTACTACATATTTCAAGGGAAAGTTGCTTATTCAGCCCTCACCAAAAAAAATTGGAAAGTGACTCCCGCACTTTTCTAGAACATATACATATAGATATTTGTAGGCTAATACACCCACCATGCGGATCACTTAGGTACTATATGGTTTTAATTGATGCATCAACTAAATAGTGACATGTTTGCTTATTATCTTCTCACAACCTGACATTTGCAAGATCACTTGCTCAATTGATTAGATTAAGAGCACATTACCCTAATTATCCTATCAAGAAAAAATGTCTTGATAATGATGCTAATTTACTTTTCAAGCTTTTAATGAATATTATATGTCCCTTGAAATTTATGTTGAACATCTTGTAGCTCATGTTTATACACAAAATAGACTTGCAGAATCATTGGTCAGACGACTACAATTAATTGCAAAACCTTTGCTCATGAGATCTGATCTCGCAATTTCTTCTTAGGGCCATGTAATTTTGCATGCAACAATGTTAATTCACATGAGGCCAACAAGTTATCTAAATCTTTCCTCCTTACAAATGATTTAGGTCAGGAATATAATATTTCTCATCTTAGAATCTTTGGGTGTGCAGTAAATGTGCTTGTAGCACCACCACAACACACCAAAATGGGTCCTTAAAGGAGGATGGAAATATACATGGGGTATAAATCTCCTTTGATAATAAAATATCTAGAATCATCTGCAGGAGATTTATTTACGGCTCGATTTGTTGATTGTCATTTTGATGAATCACTTTTTTCAACATTAGGGGAGAAAATAAACAGTTGGGTAAAGAGAATAACTAAAACGAATTATTATTGGCTCATTTTGATCCTCATGCAAAACAATGTGAACTAGAATTTTAAAAGATAGTTCATTTTCAGAATTTAGCTAATCAAATGTCGAAGTCATTTACTGACCTAAAGAAAGTGACAAAGTCACATGTCCCAGCTACTAATACTCTTATCATAATTGTTGTCCGTGAAGGATAACTTATTGTGAATGAACATAAAGCACATTGAAGCAAGCATGCCCATCGGTTTCAAAGAAAAAAAAAATTCGAAAGAGAAAATGAGTTAAGAATATAGATGGTCAAGTCCAGGGTAATCAAAAAATGTTAGTAGCTTCAAAATAGCCATCTCCTAAAGAGTTATTATCTTTAAAAGAGAATGTAGTGGTCGCGAAAGAGACCTGTGTACGTGAAATGTGTGAAAATAATGAGATCTCAATAAATTATACTATGAATAGAATCTGATGGGACTGAAATGAAGTCAACATTGATAGCATCTTTGTTTATAGTACAATATATCATAATGAATGATAGTGAGGATCATGAGCCACGATCCATTAGCGAGTGCCAGTAAAAAAATGATTGGCCCCTATTGAAAGATGTCACTAATGCAGAATTAAAATCATTTGCAAAACGAAAACTTTTTGGATCTGTAGTCCTTACACATAAAGATGTAAAGCATGTTGGATACAAATGGGTCGCTGTATGAAAGAGAAATGAAAAGGGTGAAGTTACAAAGATACAATGCACGTCTTGTAGCCAAGGCTTTACACAAAGACCCGGTAATGATTTTGATGAAATTTATTCACTAATAGTGGATTCAACTACTTTTCGTTATTTGATTAGCCTAGCCATAAATGAAGGGTTTGATATGCTTTTGATGGATTTCATAACTACCTATTTGTATGGCCAACTTGACAATGATATTTACATGAAAGTCCCAAAAGGACCTAAGGTGCTAGAAGCACAAGTCCTTGAAAGACTCAAGATGCCAAAGGCATTTAATTCAAATTCTTGAGAACAATACTCAATTAAATTAAGTACATCTCTTGTATGGCCTAAAGTAATTAGGGCGTATGTGGTATAATTGTCTTAGTAAATATTTGTTAAAAAAGGAATACAAAAATAATCCAATATGGCCATGAATCTTTATGAAAAGATTTAGATGTGAGTTTGTTGGAATTGATGTTTATGTTGATGATATCAACATCATTGGAATTCGAAAGAGCTTCAAAAGACAATTAATTATTTAAATAAATAATTTGAAATGAAAGACTTGGGAAGAACAAAATTTTGTCTTGGATTACATATTGAATACTAGAAAAATGTGACCTTTGTATATCAAGAAGCTTACACAAGGATAAGTCACATCTATTATGCACCCAATGAATATAAGGTCTTTGCAGACAAATAAAGACCCATTTAGACCGTGAGTAATGAGCGAAGAAGGTGATGAGGAACTACTTGGTCTAGAAGTACTATATCTAAGTGCTATGAGAGCACAATACATATTGTCAATCACACATGTCCTGATATGTCATTTGTTATTAACTTATTAGCAAGATATAGTTTTTCACCAACAAGAAGACATTGAAATGGAGTAAAACACATTCTTCGCTACCTCAAAGACACTCGTGGACATGGGTTTATTCTACTCAAATGCATCCAAAAATGAACTAGTTGGTTATACATATGGTAGTTTTGTTTGATCCAAATGATGATAAATCAAAAGTTGGCTATTTGTTTGCATGTGAAGGTGCAACTATTTCATGGTGATCTATGGAATAAACTATATCAACCACATCATCTAACCATGCGTAAATTCTAGCAATGCATGGAGTAAGTTGAAAATGTGTATGGTTGAGGTCAATAATGCATCACATGCAAATCATTTATGGTTTATCTTCAGGCAAAATGATTGCAATAATCATGTATAAGGATAATATTGCATGTATTGCCAACTAAAAGAAGGATATATTAAGGGCAATAGAATGAAACATATTTCACCTAAATTCTTCTTCACTTGTGACCTTCAAAAGGATAGTGAAGTAGATATCCGGCAAATCCGTTCAAGTTAAAATTTAGCATATTTATTCACCAAGTCACTTCCAAGTACAATCTTTGAAAAGTTTGTTCATGACATCGGTCTTCGCATACTCAAAAATCTCAACTGATATTGTCAGTAATACACATTGTATTCTTTTTCCTTCATCTAGGTTTTGTCCCATCGGGTTTTTCTAGAAAGGTTTTAATGAGACAGCACTAGACAGTATATCAATGAATGATGTACTCTTTTCTTTGGTTAGGTTTTTGTCCCATTGGATTTTTTTTAGTTAAAGTTTTTAATGAGATACGTTCATAATGGACATCCAACGGGGAGTGTTATAAATGTATTAATTATGTGGATGTCCATTGACTTTTAACCTCTCATATTCTCGTCAGCATTTTGAATAGTTGTTAGGAAACTAAAAGGTTACTTAATACTCATTCAAATACATGAATGATACGAATGGTCATATAATTTACATTCATTTGCATTAATTGTTTGTATTAATTGTACCATTCATTGTATCTTAGTGGTTACCCTTGGTGATGACTCTTGGAAGCCTATAAATAGTGGCATTGTACAAAGCATTATAGTTATACAGAACAAAGAAACTGAATATGAATTGCTCCACTCTTTCTCTATCTAATTTTTTCTTCTCTTATCGCATATTTCATTTATTTTCATAAGAAAACACAAATATTACTTTCGACCCTAGACAAGGAGATTCATTTTGGTTTTAAATATGAGACTCTAATCCAATTTACCTTCCCAATTTATAATTTTTTTGCCGAAAGTATCATTATTAATTGCACATATTAAATGTACTCTCAATTCCAATGTACATTATTAAAAATGATAGTTTAGATAAAGCAATTAAGACACAAATGTTACAAATAACTAATATTTAACCATTTTTATAATATTTCTAAATTAGTTATCTAACTTTTATATTAAAGATTGGAGGTAGCTATGATGGACTGTTATTTTCTTCATTCAAAACAACGCGGTTCCAGGATCAACAATAGGAAAAATATATAAAATTAAACTCTATCGATCCCATTAAAAAAAAAAAAAAAAGAAAAGACACTCTTAATTGGACTGGCTAAAGGATGATTTACCGATCCAATCTACTAACCGTAATTGTGTTTTTCTTTTTGGTAAAGAGCCCAAATTGAGTTTTAATATGACGTAAAGAGTTGTGAAGTTTATGAATAATTAAAAAACGAAAAATAATAATGATTCTTTGAAAAGTTCGGTTTTTCCCCTCCGTTTGCCAACTAGAAGTTCGGCTTTCAGTGAAAAGTTACGTCTGGTTGGAGGTTGTCATTCAGATTCAACCGGGTTAATTATGAAAAGCCTAAAGTATGAGGTTAAAATATACTTTTAATCCCTTAAATTTATATGAAGTATATTTTTAATCCCATAATTCTAATACCGTTAGTGTTACTAACGAAAAATGCTAATACAACAAACTCGAAAGTGATCCGAGTAGCTGACAAAGCATATTTAAATTTTAAATTTTTAATATTAAAACTTATTTAATTCTTAATATTTAAGTTTTAAATTTTATTTCTAATTTTTAATATTAAAAAATTAAAAATGTTTTGCTAACTTCTAAATCATCACTCAAACTTGTTGGGTCAACATTTTCCGTTAGCAAGATTAATAATGTTAAATTCATGAGACCAAAAGTATATAAAGTTAAAGAACCAAAAAAGATGTCTTATGTAGAACTTAAGGGACCAAAATTATACTTTTGGCATTATGAAAATGTTTGAATGAACTCTTGAAAATATCTAGGCAATTACATTAGAATTATTATAAGAAAAGAGTGATTTTTATACCAAAAATTTCTCTTTGAAAAAACAGAATTTCTCTCAAAATTTTCATTGGATTTTCTCTATAATTCATAGCTTTCTCTTAAAATTTCTCCTGGAAAACAGTTGCAAGAACACTCCAAGATAAAATTTGTTGAGGAATTTGAGAGAGAAATATTATTCTTAATCTCTTAATTTGAAAGAATATATATAGGCCTTTATATAGGCAAACCTAAAGCTAACCCTAGAATCTCATAGAATATAATCAAATCAAAATCAATCAAATATAATAGGAAATATCCTAAGACATAATATACCTATATCTAATCATAATAACAAGATATTAATCATAATAAATGCATAATATTCTCACAAAATTAAAGAGAAAACACATGGTAGTTGGCAAGAAAAAAATTTCATGAAAAAAACTAAAAAAGTACAAAAATTGTACAAGACAAGACATACATGAGAGAAGTGCTTCTTTCTTTAAAAAACGCTTACTTTGTAACTCACAAGATTGATGCATGCTGTGCAAATTTCTCCTGGGGTCATCAAATTCTAAAAGGAAACTTCATCTTCTTAAGAGGATCATTTATTCAAACTAGTTGAGAAAGGGGTTTAGGTTTAGGGCCTGTTAAAATCGTCAACTCAGCCCTGAAATTTGGAGTCATTTCATCATAACCCCCTTCATTGTTGTCCGCCACTCTCAAGGTTAAATACATTGACCTAGATTCGACAGGTATCATTAAGGAGCCTTACAATACCTTTTGGATTTGGAAAGCTATATTAGAAATTCTAGTTTAATTGTTCAGAAGTTAAAGTGGTGAGTTGGCAATGGCACTTCAATTCCAATCAATCACCACCTTTGGTGGCCCATGCAACAAGATCGTGCTTCACATATGAACATTCAATGGGTAGCAAATCTATTATTGCATTCCCTGTATCTATGGAATCTAGTTTCCTGGAACTTGCAGTTCATTCAGTCCCTATATCCACTTGATTCAGCTCTTGCTATTGCTCACACGCCTATCTCAATTCTGAACAATTTATATAAGCTAATTTGGAATGGTAATTCTTGAGGATCTTACACTGTAAAAGATGGGGTGACTTCGCTCTTAGGAGCTCAAATGAATACTTCAGATTACCCTTTCTAGAAATTTCTCTATAAAATTCAATTAACTGCTAAGCAATTGCTCTTTATTTGGAAATTGATGAATAATGCAATTTCATCTTCTGATATTTTGAATTTGCATCATTTTAGTGCATCAAATCTTTGTGCTTTTGGATGTGAAGAAGAAGAAACTCTTTCCCATCTTTTCCTTGAATGCCCCTTGGCAAGATCCCAATGGTTTGGTTGTTCTTCTATCAGAGTCCAGGCAAGAGACTTCTCTGAATTTAAAAGCTAATTGCAAGATCCCAATGGTTTGGTTGTTTGCTTGATCAATCTCATTTGAGGAAAAGAAAGTTGGCAATTCATCAAGGACTAGCAATCTCTCCAAAAGCAAGCTGTCATTCAGGAAGTAAAGCATTCAACCTCTTTAACCAAATCAGCTTTCTCTATCAACAATAATAAAAGGCAATTGCTTCCTGCTTCAGGTATTAACTTCTTCTGCCCTAAAGTGAATGGATGGGATATGATCTTTTTATAAATACAAGAGTTAGTGTTTGCATCATTGTCATGGGATTATTTGTTATAATGGCTCCACTTTAAAAGAATTCTTATGCAGAAATCAAGCAGTCCCATGTGATGTTTTATGTCAGTGTGTTTTAGAACATATCTCTATTGGTGCTTGAATTCAGGATTGGTTATGGAAGGATCAAAACCTCTACTCTCTGTTTACTATATTAATAACGCTTCCTCTAGATTCCTGCTACTACATCTTAGATAACTAGTATTACTTGGTTGGAAATTCTTTCACTTATTTATGCTTTTAATTTCCTTGGTGTTCAGACACTCATTTATTCTAGTTTTCACTCCTGTATTAAGTTTTCTTTAGGAACTCTGAGTATATGTAATTCATAGCATGTACTCTTGATATTAATGAATATCATTTTGCCTTGTTTAAAATATATGTATATAGAGGTTTTTTTTTTTTTTTTTGGGGGGGGGCTAATAAAAATAGGACATATGGCCAAAGCCAACCTGTTGTTGAGTGAGTGAGTCTCATAATAATAGTAAAGTAACTATCATGTATCATGAATACTTTGGTCCTAATCGAATGGGCTTTGACAACTTGAGTATGATGTTTTGAGTTTGAGTTTGTGCAAATGTAAAAAGATCGCTTTTTGAAAGGGCTATCTTTAATTAGATCTGACAATATTTAAATCTTTGACACAATTAGATAGCTCTTTAAAAAAAAAAAGGCTTCAAATTAAATAACATCAAAACCAACTTAATTATATTTTTTATCTTGAAAAGCAATCTTAACTTTTAAGATGTTTAATTATTCTTCGCATAAATCATAAGTTTCATTTTCTCAATAATTTAACACTTACAATGCATGATGATGAGCCCAGCACTGAACTGTGCCCTTTTTCGTAGCCTCCCAACTCTAAAGTACATATAAGTACCTCAAACCTAAAAAAATGCAATTGTCTCGGTGGGATCTAGTTCAGAAATTTTGTGTGTGTAAATCATATCCTCGCCAATTCTTAATGAAAAAGTAGCTAATCCCCATTTATTATTATATGGTTCAATGGGTCCTCTGTTTTCTGTAGTCACTTTCAGACAACCCATAGCTTTAGGCTCTGTGCAAAAAGAAAAGCACATGGACATCTTTTAGAGACTGAATATGTATAACCAGATGCTCAGAAAAGAGCAGCATAGTAGTAATTTAATACTCCCCTGTCCTTAACGTGGGACTTAAATGAGAGTTAATCTTAATCCTAAATGCAAGATCTATTTCTCATATTTATCAAATTTTTCCTATTTTCTATCGGTACTCCCTTAACAATAATCTAGTAAGAGCGAAGGGGAGTGAATTAAGGAAGATGATTAAGCTGTTTTTTTTTAAAAAAAGCATATTAACTACCTTAATGTAATCAAATTAGTTAAATAGTTCCAGAGGAGTAACGTGTAGGCAACTCTATCATCTTCTAAACTTCTCTCTTTGTGCCTGCAAGGTGTTTGTCGTAATGTCTGTGTGAAGGATTGTAACAGCTTGGTTACAATGCCCTATTATATGAGGAAACCAGGCTACTCATGAAGCATGGACCCGCAAGAACCTTATCATAAGTTTGTATACGTATAAATTAGTAGTGCCAGATATGTTCAAGTATATACTTTATGGTACCTACTTATTATCATTAGGCAGACATATGACTCAAAATAAGGCTTATGTTGTAAGCAATAGGGTGTTAGTGTCTGTTCTGATCAAGTATAAACACTCTGGCAATCTCAAACAACTCAAGGCTGTCCTCAGATGTTGAAAGCTGAGGGGCATGTGAGTTTCATCATCACAATAATGGTATGGTCTATGATGTACAATTGTGTTGGTCTTTTTCAGATATCAAGCTTAAAAGTTCTTTCCTTTGATGCATTCTTCTTTATTAGAAGGCTTACCAATTGTTTGAAGAATAGTGTATTATTTCTGAATCCTCTTCCCTGTTATATTGCAGGATTTGGCTAGTTGAGCATGGGCAATGAAATGGGTAATAACAACACAACATCTGCTCTCAATGGTATTTATTATTTATTGGGTTTGTTATTGCAAGTATTGGATTGAATATGGTGAGGTAGAGTCCTATCTTTTTTTTTTTTAAATTATTTATTTGATTATTTTCAATTTTTTGTTGCAGAGGAAGAAAATGCAAGTGAAGCGGAGAAAAAGGCTTTAAATGAGGAAGTGAGTGCAGAGACAATAGAAGAAGAAAATCAGAAAAACTCTGCTGCTAAAGGCAGTGATGGTGAAACAAAAGCTGAAGATGGATTGGCTTCAAAAGATAGGAGTGAACCAGGAAATGAGACATCGAAAGGCGATAATACTCTTGGAGATGGCGAGAAGGGAGATAATCAGAAAATGGAAGAGGCTGCAATGGCTTCTGATGATGCAATAATTGAACCTGGAAAATATGCACTTGAAGAAGATAGTCATGCCGATGATGAAAAAGGGTCAAATCAAATAATCCCAACGGCTGGTGCTGAAAATGTCGAAGAGAAAGCTATAGGATTGACTACTACTGTTGAATCAACAATCATGCTTGAGAATGATTCATCAAAAGGTGATACTCATGGAGATGTTGTAGTTGTAGAAAACCAAATGCCTCCTGCAGTTGAAGCTGAAGATGTTCTGAATGATGATACGTTACCGGGTTCTAATGATGTACCAAATGTTCTTGAAAATTCCACTCGAGAACTAAATGCTGGTGAAGATGATGAAAATGGAGGTCAACAAGATCATCCGTCCACCGAGGGCGAAATTGTTCAGGAAAAAGCTTCTAGGATTGATTTAGATGACAGCACAAGTGAGCTTCAAGACAAAACACAAAAAGAAACTCATGACAACGATGAGGTGACTGAAAATGCAACTGATCCTATTTCTGAAGACTTGGACGTTCTGAGAAAAGCTACCAACTTGTCTTCTGATGAGCAATCAAATGTCAAAGATTCCAGTTCTCATTCAGGTCAGTAGTTTCTTTTTATATGCTATATTTCAAGAAACTAACAAATATAAAGTATCATAGTTTTTATAAATATTTGGTATTCTGATCTGCAGGGCATCAAATAAGAGAGACCAAACAAGATGAAAAGTCTCCAAATGCTGGATTAGCAGACAAAGGAGCTGAGAGCTGTAAAATCCAGTCAAACTTATCATTGGAAAGTACTGAAGAATATCACAAGCAAATAGATTTATGCAAGGATCAGCTGGTTACAAATGATCATCGCCTTGATAAAGAGTCTCCAATCAAACAAGGTTAGGCCAATTGTTGATGTTTTCATAGCCTTGCTCCATCTTATATGATTATGACATGTTACATCTAATAGCTAAAAGCAAATTATTATAAGTGCACTTGCAAGAATCTAAATGATGACATGTAAATATGAATATTTTGACTTGTGACCTCTGTATTACCTTGCTTATAATCCCTGCAGAGGAAGAGAACACTGTCGTTTTAGCATCACATGATGTAGAACTTCAAGAATCATCACAAATACATTCTTCTTATGATGAGTGTGATAAAGTTCTCGAAGAACCATCACTTCAAGGCGGTGTCTCACTGCAAAGAAGTGAAGGTGGAGATGGAGATGATAGTGTCAGTTCAGATAAAGAAAAGGAAACCCAAGAAAACTTATTTTGTGGAGTCGTCACTGAAGGTGGAGATGGAGATGAATTAGGGAGTAGTGAGAGATATGCGTCAGAGACAACAATTACTATTTCTAGCAACAATGAAAAGAGAAACCTCAGTCTACTGGCTGAGGCCAATCATATTGCTGATCATTCTTTGGATTCACCTCCAGAATCTGACAACGTAAAAATGTGTAAGGAGCTTCAAGAAGAAACAAAATTGAACGTAAGCGGACCAGAAATGGAGAATTCCCAAGATTTTGAGGCTGACATCATCAATGAAAGGTCTAATGGAGACTTTAATGGAGAAGGAAATATAGTTCTTGCTTGTGGTGTTCTTGGCGAAACAGATCAAGTTGAGGAACCGAAGGTTACTGAGAATGGGCACCAATTTGATGTGTGCATTAATAACAACACAACTTCAGATGAAATCAGCACTACTACAGTTCAACAAAGTTTTATGGTACCTGAAGCTGAAGGAGATGGACTTATCCCAGGCTCAACAGTTAAAAATTGCAGACTTGAGCAGGAAGAGAATTATGAGGAGAAAGTTCTCGAAGATATAGAGATAAAGCCAGAAGCTTCACACGCCACGTTAAAAGTTTTCGATGGGGAAGATACGTCAGCACAATGTGACTCTCATCTTCTAACTTCAGGTCAAAAAGAATCTCACCCAGAGGGCAACCTTGATTCTTCAACTTTGACCATGCCGGCTCTGGACATGGTTGATATTGAAGCATTTGAGAAAGAAGGGAAAGACTATTCCGAACGAGCAGAAGCAACATCAGTAAAAGAAGCAGAAATAACAGCTTCAGAGGCGAATCAGTCTAGTGTACCACTTCTTAACAATCCTGGTTTTGCAAATGGAGGCAGCTATGAAATTATGGAAAGTATGACAAGTAGGTATAGCACAGAATCAAACCCTGAGAATCCTAATATATCTTCTCTGATGCAAAAATCTCCCAGTTTCAATCTCAATCTTCGAATAGAAGCGACAAAGAAAGAATCAGAGCACATTCCATTAATCCATCAGGCTAAGACTACAACTGAAAGCTCGTCAAATCAGAGCTGTCTAAATCTTAATAAGCCTTGTGCTGAATGTGAAGAACGCATATTACAGCATGAAGAAATGCCAGTGGAGGAGAAAATAGTAACTATGGAAAGAAGTTACTCTGAGAAATTCCATGCTCCATTCTTGGGTCTGTTGAAAGAAGAAGAAGAAGCTCATCTTCTAGTCATGCCAAAGAAACAGGAAAACCAAGATGGCACAGTGAAGAAGGAAGTAAAAGAAATGGAGTATGTTTCGCCTAAAGGAAAAGAAAAACGCAAGCCAAGGCCTTCCTTCTTCAGCAGCTGCATGTGTTGCATGACTTTGACGAACTAAACACACTCATACAAATTGCTTTGTGGTGCTGAGTTCTACTTCTGATTGGTTTCTTTTTCTTTCACTTATCTTTTCTGAAACTGAATTTGTAATGTGAGCTTCGAAGTTTGAAGAGATATTGGTTTGCAGTATGGTGAGATGAGTTGTTAAGTTTCAATTCTTTTGGGAGGCCGGCTTCAAAAAGTGGGAAGAAGAGTGGGGAATTTTCTTTTCTTTTTTTTCATATATACTGAGGAATCTTTTCTTCTTGTGATATCTGATTTTCATATTTGTACTTACAAAGGATATGCCATGTTTGATACATCTTCGAAATTTGTGGTTGTTTTTAAATTGTATTGAAGTTTTGCGATTCAGATAAGCACAATGTAATGAGTTTGAGCCAACGAATCTTGAGACATGCTTTTCCGTTGGTCTGCTTTTAAATTCTCATTGCCAAAAAAAAAAAAAAAAAAAAAAAAAAAAAAAAGATTAAGGTGCGATTTTAAGAACAAAGTTTTTCTGATAAGTGCCTAATACAAATAAATTTTGAAAGGGGCAAAAATTCCAAAAATCAATTTAAATGAGTGCAAATTCAATAAAACCATTAAATTTGATCAAATTACTCTTAAATTATAAGAGAATAAAACTCTAACAGTGTTTAGTGAAATTTAACAGTTTTAGTGAATTTGCACCCTTTTAAATTGTTTATTAGTATTTTTGCCCCTTCCAAAAATTATTTGTGCTAGGTGTCCCTCGAAAAAAACTTTATTGGTAAAATTATACTTTATCCCCCAACAAAGACACTTATTGGTTTTTGTTGCAATTGGGCCAGAGCTTGTCAATGGAGGGTGTTTATGGTTATTTTTTTAGTGGCAGTGGGCTTTTTTACTAAAATAATAATATTTTACAAAAAATATATCAGATTATCGCACATCTGAAAATATTTTCCAAACTAGAGCAGTCAAACACCAGGTTTGACTGACGTGACAAGTCACGTCGCCAGATCGACGCCAACTCTACGGTGGCGTCGACGCCACCTTGGCTGACTGGAGCTGACTTGATTTTTTTAAAAAAAAAAAAAAAATTGTGTGGCGTCAGTTTATATATATAAAGTGGCTGACACGCCACTTTTCTCAAAAGTGGCGTGTCAGCCTACAAAATATATATATATATATATATATATATATATTATATATATATAATAAATAATAAAAAATATATAATAATTTAAAATCTTACCCTCGGGTCCTAATTATAAGAGCTAGTTGACTTTTTTGGAGAAATTAAGGAAGCTAATTAAATTACTTTAAAGTATATTTTTTTTATTTTTTTTTAAACTTAATAGTTTGAGTAATAAACTAATATATAATCTAAGAATATTTAACATATGAAATGATTAAATAACTTATTTAGCTTCCTTAATCTCTCCAAAGAAAGTCAACTAGCTCTTATAATTAGGACTGGAGGTAGTACTTCATTTAATTTGGAATCCAAAGAAAGAAAACATGGGGCTTAAATAACTCATCCTTTAAAAGATTACGTGATACAATTTGGTTACAACAACAGATCCCAATTTTTATCCCCCGAGATCTGTTGTTGTAACAAAATTGTACAAATAATCTTTTAAAGGGCGTTCTTAGTGAGTTATTTAAGCCCCATGTTTTCTTTCTTTTGATTCCAAATTAAATGAAGTACTACCTCAGTCCTAATTATAAGAGCTAGTTGACTTTCTTTGGAGAGATTAAGGAAGCTAAATAAGTTATTTAATCATTTCATATGTTAAATATTTTTAGATTATATATTAGTTTATTACTCAAACTATTAAGTTTGAAAAAAAAAAAAAAAACTTTAACGTAATTTAATTAGCTTCCTTAATTTCTCCAAAAAAGTCAACTAGCTCTTATAATTAGGACCGCAAGGGTAGGATTTTAAATTATTCCAATTTTTTATCATTTATTATTATTATTATTATATTATATATAATCTATTATATATTATTATATCTAATATAAATTTTTTTTAAGGCTGACACGCCACTTTTGAGAAAAGTGGCGTGTCACCCACTTTATATATATATATATTGTATGGTGTCGGTTTATCGACGCCACACAAATTTTTTTTTAAAAAAAAAAAAAAATCCACAAGAAAGGTGGTGTCCGTTTGACCGACGCCACCGCAAGTTGCGTCAGATTGCTAACGCAACTTGTCACGTCGCTTAAATTTGGTGTTTGATCTCTAGTTTGGAAAATATTTCCGGATGTGCGGTAATCTGTATATTTTTTGTAAAATATTATTATTTTAGTAAAAAAGCCTAGTTTGGGAGTATATAACATGAGGGTAGCTACTTGTGGGGATATGGAAAATGTGGTGAGTTGAATTGTGAGAGTCAAAACTTCTTTTGGCAAACATAATAATCTCTCTCTAAATGAGAGCTTCTCTCTCCTGGTGAGAGCTACTGGTTCCTCGTGAACCTCCTTTTCTTCCTTTTCTGGTGGTGGACCAGCCTCCTTTTCCTTGGTCTCCCCTTTTTCCCCTTTAAGCTTTTCTTTTCCTGCTTTTACGTTCTTGGGTGAGTTGGTGTCTACTTGGTGTTGGAAGAAATGGAAGTAGGACATAGTAGTGGTCCTCAAGGAATGAATCAGGTACTTTTGGACCTGGAGAGCGAACCAGGAATATCGGGCGGTATGCTTATAGGGAAGGTACTCACTACCAAAGCACTGAACACTCCAGCTGTCATTACGATGGTGAAGAAGGGTTGGCAGATAGATGAGGATTTGGAGGTTCACGTTCTGGATAGCGCCAAGTTTATCTTCCGTTTTCGTTTTAAGAATGTTAAAGACTATGCTCGGATTATCAAAGGAAGGCCTTGGTCCATCCAAGGTTTTCTTCTTAATCTTCAGATATGGGATAATTACATGGTTCTCAAAGATGTAAACTTTGAAGAGGCTCCATATTGGGTTCAGTTTCATGGCCTCCCGATTGGAGCTTTTAGCAATGCTAATGCAAAAATACTTGGGGATACAGTTGGGATGGCGGTGATGTATGAAAAACCCGTGTTGGATGGCTGTATAGACAAAAGCTTTATCAGAGTCCGTTCACTGATCAGATTAGACAACCCTCTTGTTTCTGGTTTTTGGATCCCTCGTAAAGAGAAGGAACACGCCTGGGTTACAGTTAAGTATGAAAAGTTGCAGAACTTCTGTTTCAACTGTGGTCGTCTGGGCCACGATGGTCGCCTATGCACGGAAGTGAAGGCTCGCTGTCAAGGTCAGGACGCTACGAAGGATTACGGGCATTGGCTATGTACCCCTGCTGCTCGGACCAATGAGGAAGCTCTGGAGGTTTGTAGGGCGGAGTGGTGCGAAGCTCCTTTCATTAATACAGAATCTACCAACCTTAACTGACGGTGCTGGACGGCTAACTCGCCGGAAAAAAAACGTAGTGATGATCTAAGGGACGAAGGTTTTTACATGGAGGTTCAACCAAGTGGCATAGGTCTCACGGTGCAGAATCAAACGGTGGCTGATCTCCCCCTGGCCCGCCGTAACCCATCACCGGACGGTGGGATTACTCAAACGGAGATGAAGATTTGCCGGAACTCACCTCGCCCAACGGTAGGTTGCGGACCCAAGGTTATGGCAGACCATAGTGCTTCTGTGCCAAAGCTGCAAACGCATGAGCTATCTCGGTTAACTAAGGAAGTGGGCCCAACAATATGGAGTGGTGTGGCAGATGGTGATGTCAGCGTTGAGAGAGGGAATCACACGCAGCAGACCATGCCTTTGCAATTGAGTAAGTGGGATGACCTTGGGCCATTAGTGGGCCATGAGCATGGCCTACACTTGAAATCTCATGCACACTTTGGCGGCCCGCAGGAGATGGATGGGGCCTCAAGGTTTTCTAACTCCAATCCAAGGCCGATGGGTTCTGTAGCTAATCATATTGTGGGAACTACTGAGAGCCCAGTCATCTGGGCAGACGCAAATGCTGATCAGGTTGGGCCCACAGTTGGAAATAAAAATGAAAGGGAGCCCCTTAGCCCTGTTGCTCCCCTCTCGGCACATGCGGGAGATATGCCTTCTTCAACGGAAATTAATTATGCACCCCAGATAGCTGACCCTCTTATTTGTGAGGTGGGATCCCTGGAGGTGTCTATGGTATGTAACACTATCTCTTATGATCCTAATATTTTGTCCTCAATCAACCCCCAACCTTACAGGGTGGACTTTCCAAGTGATGAGGAACCTAATGTAAACTCAATCATTCCGTTTAATGGTTGGTCCCCTATCTCGGCGGTAACTAAGGGCTTAAAAGGGATTAGGATTAAAAGACAGAATGAGGATGAATCTGTGGGTGAGAAAGAGAGCAAGTGCAGAAAATTAAATTTTGAGGCATCAGGAGAGTCAACTAATGATGCTCCAACTTTGGGGTTGGAGAGGAAGGGACGTAGAAGAAACTTCAGATCTGTTAAAAAATTTCTTAGACAGGCTGATAGAGCGACGGGAATAGGCTCTGCTGATGGCATTACCCCTACCACTGAGATTGATTTTCCAGAAAGTTGGTTGACTGTGGGTGGTGTGAGGGATGTGGATATGGATTTTGCGGGTTTGAGTAACGCCGGTGGTTGGATGGGACCAACCACCGGTTCATTATGAATCTATTAGCCTGGAACTGTCGAGGTTTGGGGGTTCCCTTGACAGCCAGAAATCTCAAGGAAGAGTGCTTCCGGAAAAAACCCCACTTGGTCTTCTTAATGGAGACTAAGCAGAAGGCGACTTATGTGAGAAAGGTGCGACGTAGATGTGGCTTTAGTGAAGAATGGATAGTCAATCCGGTGGGAAGAAGTGGTGGCTTATCTTTATGGTGGTCTGATGTGATTATGGTTAATATTTTATTCTCATCTCCTAATATTATCCATACTAGTATAATGTCTGATGCCCTCTCTACTCCATCATATATTACCTTTATTTATGGCCCCACTGATGAAGCTGACAGAATGTTATGCTAGCAAGAGGTTCGGAGGATTAGTAAAAATATCAGGGAGTCTTGGATGTGTCTTGGGGACTTTAATGACATTTTATCCCAAGCTGAGAAGTGTGGCGGTCAGCCTAGAGCCTGGAGAAAGATTCTTAACTTCAAGTGCTTTGTAGCTGATTGTGAGTTAGAAGACCTAGGCTTCAATGGACCCAGCTTTACTTGGTGCAATAACCGTGAAAGCTCGGACATTATCCGTGAACGTATTGATAGGGCCTTGGGCAACTTGCAGTTAGGGGAGACATTTCCTACTCTCCAGGTCTTTAATATTGATCCAGCTGACTCCTCTGATCATCATCTTTTGTTTATCCAATGCCAGTCACGAGAAGTATAAGAAAAATTGGGCTTTTCGATTTGAAGCTGCCTGGGCCCTTCACGGCCAATTTCTTGAGGTAATCAAAGGGAGCTGGAGGAACTTCTCTGAGCTGGATAATTTGTCTTTGGAATCTTTTCTTAGCAATCTGAAGAGGTGTAAACAGATCCTAATCTCATGGAGCAAGAAGGAGTTCCCCAACAGTGTTATTTGCATTGATCATTTAAAGAAGTGTTTGGCTGAGCTTACACCAGGTGACCGAACTCCTGATGTGTCTAGAAGGATTTTAGAAGTTAAAGGTGAATTGGATAGACTTCTAGAGTTAGAAGAGCAATATTGGTGGCAGTGCTCTCGGATCAATTGGTTAAATGCCGGTGACAAGAATTCTCGCTTCTTTCATGTATCTACGACCAAAAGGAGACAAAGGAACCGAATTTCATGTATTAAAGATGATGTGGGCAACTGGTTAATGGAGAAGGATGCTATTTCCCAAAATATTGCCAGCTTCTTTCAGAGTCTCTTTGCAACCTCTGGGTCACACTCAATGGAGGCGGTCTTGAGCTATATCGATCCCAAAATCTCTGAGGACATGAATCAGCGCCTTATGTCACCTGTTTCAAGGGAGGAGATCAAATCGGCAGCATTTAGTCTTGGGAGTACCAAGGCGCCGGGACCCGACGGTTTCTCTGGTAAATTTTATCATTCTGCTTGGCCCGAAATTGCTGATTCTGTGTGTTCTATGGTCTATGATTTTTTTGTAGGTCGCTCTGTTTTAGATGGGATTAATATGACTAACATCACTTTAATTCCCAAGATTCATAAACCAGAACATGTTTCACATTTCCGCCCTATTGGCCTATGCAATTTTTCTTATAAAATTATATCAAAGATTATGGCCAATAGAATGCGACCTTTGCTTGATGATTGTATTTCCCAGAATCAGAGTGCTTTTGTACCCGGCCGTTGTATTCATGACAATATCATTATAGCGCATGAGGTTTACCATTACCTTCGTCGTAAGTATACTGGAGGTAAGTATGAGTTCGCTCTTAAGATGGACATGAGTAAGGCATATGACAGGGTTGAATGGGATTTCATTGAGAGTGTCTTATTACGATTTGGTTTTTGTTCGGAGTGGGTGTCTCTAGTTATGAAATGTGTGCGTTCAGTCAGTTTAAATATCTGTTTATCTGGGGAAAATATCAAATCATTCACTCCTAGCAAAGGTATTCGCCAGGGAGACCCCCTCTCGCCATATCTTTTCATCATTGTTGTAGAGGTACTCTCTATTATGTTAAGGAAGAGTCAATATGACAAACGGCTCAAAGGTGTTAAATTGAGTAATGGGTGCCCAATTCTCACTCACAATTTTTTTGCTGATGATGCCCTCTTATACATGCGTGCTAGTCATAGAGATTGTAGTTATTTGGCTAATATTTTGAATTCGTACTGCGCAGCCTCAGGTCAGGTTATTAATCTTGACAAATCCAGTATTTTTTTCTCCACTAACACTCCTCCCGCAGTGAGATGCATGGTGAGTAGATTGTTGAACATCCCAGCTACCGATGACCCAGGAACTTATCTTGGCATACCTAGCATTTGGGGGAAGACTAAGCATCAGGCCTTGGCTTACATCAGAGAACGGGTTGCGAGTAAAATCCATGGCTGGAGTCATTCCCTTCTATCCTTTTCCGGGCAAGAAGTAATGATCAAAGCGGTCATCCAGGCGATCCCAATTTATCCGATGAACTGTTTTAAATTCACCATTCAGACTTGTAAGGAGATCAATAGCCTTATAGCTAACTTCTGGTGGGATGGCAATGTCTTCGGAGGCAAGACTCATTGGAAATCATGGGCGGCTTTGACTAGTAGTAAGAGCTCTGGGGGTATGGGTTTTCGGGACCTGTTGACGATGAATGATGCCCTTCTAGCAAAGATGGCATGGAGACTTTTGCAAAGGCCTAATGATCTTTGGGCGAGGGTACTCAAAAGTGTGCATTTCCCCAAGCAAGCCTTCATTGATGCAGAGATAGGCTACAGGGCATCATGGTGTTGGTCCAGTATCTTACACGGCAAGGATGTCCTCAAGAAAGATCTTAGGTGGGATATTGGTGATGGTACTGCTATCAGAATCTGGGGTGACCCCTGGGTCCCAGGAGATGTTTTCCCGGCGAGACCGCGCACTACTGATGTCCCGATTATTGCAGAGGGTAGGGTTTGTGATCTGATTGTTGATGGGGAATGGGACCTTTCGCCTATCAACCAACATGTATCTTCGGAAGTCAAGGAGGCCATCTATAAAATTCCTATCCCCTCCAATGGGCTGGAAGATAAGCTGATGTGGACTAGTGCCAGGAATGGAGTATATACGGTGAAGTTGGGTTACCACTGCCAGAAAGATTGGAATTCTTCTCAGGTGGATAGAGCGGGCTCATCGACTGTAATCCCCACACAGTGCTGGAAATCGATTTGGAAGATTAAGGTGATTCCGCGGGTACAACAATTCATATGGCGACTTTTGAGCAATGCAGTTGCCACAAACTCGGCTCTGGTTCGGCGGAAAAGATCCAAGGATAGCCTATGCCCAGTATGTACCAATGCTTTGAGGAGACTATTGAGCATGTATTTTTCCATTGTCCTTGGACTCGGTGCTGCTGGTTTGGCTGCTCCCTTGGTGCTAGAGCTGATATTTCCAGAATTACCAACTTCAAGGCTTGGTGGATTTTGACAACAGGATCGCCCCTGCTGAGTAAGCATGACCTCTCTCTGATATGCTGGCTTCTGTGGTATATTTGGAAGGCTAGAAATGAAATGACCTTTAATCATAGAAAGCCAAACCCGTGTACTGTTATTGAATTGGCTCGGAAAAGTAATTTTGATTTTTGGGCTAATAGTGTGAACGGGGTTAGGGATCCTTTAGCGTCGAGGGGTTGTGATAGTCCTGTCACTAAATGGTCCCCCCCGGCACATGGTAGCCTTAAAATTAATTGTGATGGAGCCTTTCCCTCTCAAGAGAAGGATGTTGCTATTGGGATAATTTGCCGTGATTATGAGGGCGGTTTCAGATGGGGTTTCGTGGAGAAGGTCAAGTCTATTTCGGCCTTTATGACCGAAGCCTTAGCTCTCAAAAGGGCTCTGCTTTTGGCTTTGGACCTGGGCCATGATAAGGTGATTTTTGAATCAGACTGCCTATCACTGCTGACGTGTGTTGAATCTAAGTCACCGGACTTATATGACTGGAGGTGTAGAAGTATTATCCAGGATGTTATTTGTCTTCTGTCTTCTAAGGTTGGGTTTTCTTTATCCTTTTCTCCGAGAGGGGGCAACCATGCTGCGGATCTCCTGGCAGCTGATGCTTATAAAGGGGTGTGCCCTATTGGGTGGGTTTTGCAACCAACACCTGCTTTGTTTTCTCTTCTAACCCTGGAGGCTCTGAAGACTAATGCGAGAATTGATAATCTTCCTCTTTCCGGTCCTTATTTGGATGGTGGCTAATTTTTTATTGCTTCCTTTTATTTCCTTTAGCCCTTCTTGCCTTTCCTTTCTATATTTGCTTTCTATTGTATTTGTTCTTTTTTGTTTTCTTAGGGTTGTTATCTTGTCTTCCAGTGTTCTTTTTTAATTTCTTCTTTTGCAATGTTACTTCCTTAGAAGTTTTTGTTTAATGAAATCCTCCTTTGACCGAAAAAAAAATTGTGAGAGTCATGTGCCTCTCAAATGCATAGGCTAGGTTTTCCTTAATGATTAATACTAACTTTGGGCCTTACAATGTAAGATCTCAACCATACCGTATTATGAGTGTATATAATTTTCAGTAGTAAGTTCCATCAAAGGCATTATACCTGTATATCAATTTTAATTTTTCTATTTTACTTAATTTATATTGATTTATTCTTAATTAGATAGATTACATTCTTATTGCATGTTTAGTTATCATCATCATACGGTCCTTCGTGTTTGATCTGTAAGTATAATTGCTCGCAATCTTAGGAACATAACTAATATTATCTTTTATCGCATTGAACGTGGAAACATTGTTGTTGTTGCTACTAACTTTTACAAATTGAGAAGCAAACATGATCAGTTTGAGAAAATAGATAGCTGAATTAAAATAAAGTACTCTATTATATAATCAACCACACAAAATCAATATGGTTAATGCCTTTCTGCAAATATGTTTATAAATCACTTCATGAACCTCTTGTGTATGTTGATTTATGACATACATAGAAATGTGCGAAACAAAAGAAAACGCTTCCCCATAATTTAGAACATAACAGAAATGGTTATATGGGAGTCTAAGAACAATTGATACTCAACCAAGTATGAATACAATTAAGCAAAGACAAAGATAAAAGAATAATGGAACTTCGTTAATGAATCAACAACCGTAACCCACATGGGTTTACTCTAATAAATAATACTTAATCAACCCCCAACTTGAGAGTGATGAATCAATAATCCTAAACAACAATAAAGGCAAAATTGTGCATTCATATAAAAAATTTAATAATGTGACTTAAAACTATAACTAAGGCCTGTTTGAGTTAGTATTAAAAAAATATGTTCTCGTAAGTTGGGACAAAATCATATCACATGCTTACCACATATACGTTATTCATTCATGGTGGAAAAATATCTTCAACTACTAATCTAAAATCCAAGCAGACACTAATAAAAAAATTATTTCTTTCTCATCCGTATAAATAGTAGGGACGAGATCCCCCCCCCCCCCCCCCCCCCCGGCCCCCGCGGGTAGTCTGATGGACCATCTCTTCTCTTTCTTCTAAGTCCAGCGATTGCAGCATAATCCGCGACGGGCGCTACTGATTTATTCGTTTCTGTTAATTTTCTGTGTTAGATTCATGCATGTGATATCAGGATGATCAGTGTAAAAAAGAAAAGCGAGAAAATAACTTTTGGCGTGTTTAGATGTAAAGAAGAAAATGGGAGAAGACAAAACGTTGGGAAAGAGAAAGAGATAGAGAGGTGGGACCCATTATCCCCCAAAATCTTACATCATAGATCTTGAACAAAAGAGAAACCACATTCTTAAGAGCAGTTAATAACAATGAGCATCTAGCACCTTGTGCTGAACACAAACCACTTTACTTTATTATCAATACTCATCAACATAACCAAACACCAACCGATTTCCCTTACTTATTATTAGTACCTCCTAAGTCCTACCTTTGATATAAGACGAATTTTGTAGTTCAAAATTGTTTTTTAAAGTTGGTCGTATATTATAGATTAGAGGAGTAATATCCTTTGTTAGGATGAAAGCATAGTTTGATCAGACCCTGAAACAAAGTTGAAATTAATGAGAAGCCCCGCTGGTAACGTTTAATATTTAATATAAGGACCTTTGTTCCAGTTTTCATGGTTTCTTTGAGGGCGGCGGCGGTGGTGGCGGAGTCCTAAAATAGCCGATGTTTTTTTGCGAGGATATTGATGTTCTTGTCGGTTGTTGAGTCATTAGCAGCATTTGATGAAGTGATATTGTAATGAGAATAAGGGCCATAGCCAAGGTTTTCCCCAGTGACATTCAGCATTTGATGAATTGCTATATATATAATGAGTGGCTTTTTGAAGGAAGGCTTCTTTGGATTATTATTGCTATTATTTGTTCCCTTGTTGTTGTTGTTTGAACTCATACTGCAGAATACAAATTTATGTATCACAAGCTATAGCTGTC
Organism: Acacia acuminata; assembly: GCA_019022655.1. Lineage (NCBI taxonomy): Eukaryota > Viridiplantae > Streptophyta > Magnoliopsida > Fabales > Fabaceae > Acacia > Acacia acuminata. The sequence goes on along the minus strand of JAFJYI010000016.1, from coordinate 1,507,153 downwards.
TATACGAAAATAATGATTTATGAAAATCATCAGAAAGTTGTGCAATTGTCAACATACACACACCTCTCCCTCCTATATCAAATTTAGATTCTTTTTAAAATAAAAAATAAATAAAAATCTACCTCAGAGTCTAAATAACTAAAAAATTGTTAAAAAATGCCCAAGAAAAAGTCACATGTCAAAAAAGGCTTCAAGACTTTTTTTGGTATTATTTCATAAAATATGAGTTGTTAACGTGTATTAATATAGTTGTTAACGTCGGGTATTAATTTAGTTGTTAGGATATTATTGTTAGCGTCTACTGATTTAATTGTTAATGTTCTATTGATATAGTTGTTAACGTTTATGAAATAATACTACAAAGGGCCTTGTGGTCTTTTTTGACATATGACTATTTTTAGGCCTTTTTTTATAATTTTTTGTTAGGGAAATCTCATATAAAGTCTCTTGAATTAATAAAATTCAAAATCAAGTTGGTAAATTCATCAAATTATTAATTAGGTTATAAACTCAATTCAAGATTTCAGAATATAGGTAAAATAACTTTACTGCCCCTCTCTCTATTTTTTATCTAGATATTTCTCCTTCCATCCTCTTTCTCTTTTTGGTTTAGAGACGAGGGAGTATACAAATATCAAGCTCGAACTCGCAACCCCTAAGCATCAATGAACAATGACCCAGAAGGCAACGAGGGAGACTGGCTTTCCATCCTCTTTCTCTATTTCCAAACAACCTCAACAATATTCTCTCTCTCCTACAACAAGAAATATCCTGAATTATAGCTAAATCCTAATAAAAAATCACGATGAAGGTCCCACCTGGGACACAACATTGCGTTGTTTAAATTAAACAGTTTTTTTTTTCTTTATGCTCTTCATTTGTGAAAAAATATAATCAGAGATTTTAAGTTTATAACTGAATAAACTCAATAGACTTTGATCATCACTCCTACTGGAGCCACAAAGATTCAACAAATAGTTTGCGTCAGGACATTTTGCTTTCCTTAAATTTTTTTTTTTAAAAAAAAAAAAAAAAAAAAAAAAATTTGATTTGCAGACTCCACAATTTCCATAGCTTTTTAATGTTTCTCAATTCATGTCCTACGTTGTACTTTAGTTTATAATTCCTGAACTTTTGTAATCATTTTCTTTTAATGCACATGATCTTTATCAGAAAACAAAACAAAAAACACTTTCATCATGTGCAAGGACGGAGCTTGAGAAAAATATTTAGGGAGCCAAATGTATACTCATTAACTAATTTTTTAAAAAAAATATTTGGACGAGCCAATGTATAATTTTTTGGGGCAAATGTATAATTTTTTGAGGTAAATGTATAAAAAAATTAACTTTCATTCAATTTTTAGGATTTTTTTTTGGAGGGGGGGCCATGGCCCCCTTGTATCTTAAAAGCTCCACCGTGTATATATATATTTGCATAATTATTTATATATTTTTAAATTACGAGATGAGTGAAATAAGAAGCACATGAAGAGGGCATTTAATATATATATAAAAAAGGATTGAACATGCGTTGTCATGCGTGTATTGAAAAAAAAAAAAAAAAAAAAAAGATAGAGAGAGAGAGAGACAACACAAAATATGCGAGTCGATGTAAAGGTTGAGAATAATAACACAATCGAGGTTGTTGGGGGAAAGAGAGGCAGAGAAAGAGTCAAGAAGAATGATAGGGGAAATATCTAGAGGGAAGAGGAGAAAAGGGGTTGTAAAGTCATTTTATCCATATTCTAAAATCTTTAATTGAGCTTATGACCTAATTAAGGATTTGTGAAATTTACCAACTTGATTTTAAATTTTATTAGTTCAAAAAACTTTATATGGGATTTTTCCTTTTTGTTAATTTAGGACCCGAGGAGGATTTTCCCCTTTTTTGTTTGAAAATAGTGAATGATTACACTATATATAACAAGCAGCTACATGCAATGTAACTGCAATCAAATCAAACAAGCATACTGTAGAGAGAGAGATGATAATAGTGAGTGTACCTGGTGGGAAAGCGAGGAAGGTAGCTTCCTGAGCTATGGTTTTGAAAGTTTAGGAGGGGTAGATATCGGTATTCCATTAGGGTGTGAGGACATACTTCCAGGTTTAAAGAACGCTTACAAATGTACTTACAGATCGCCAATCAATGAGACTCTCACATCGACCAGCCAGATATCAAACCTCGTCTTTTTTAAGGTAAAGGTTGACATCTTAACCAACTGTGGCAATCATCATATAGCTTCCAGAGCTGAAACCACGACTGAAAGCTTAATAATATTAGTCTATGTCTCTCTGTCTCTGCGTGTGTCTTGAAGGTTTTAGGACTGATCAGTCTATAGAGAACACTGACACCGAGGTAGTGCTTGGTGATGAAATCATGAAAGGTTAATATTGCATTTGCCAAACATATATTAATTAGCAATAATGTGGAGATGTAAAAGCAGGCAACGTAAGAGTTCAAGTATAGAATATTCCCTTTGTTCCATTTTAGAAGAAACATCTAATCAAACAGTGTGGATAAAAAAAAGTTTGTTTTAGATCATAAATATGTATAAATTATAATTTCTTTTCTCAAATGTTGATATTATTTTTTATTTAAAATTTGGAAAAAGTAATATATAGAAAAATAATAAATGTTGATATTATTTTTTATTTAAAATTTAAATAATATAAGAAGAAATATATATAGGCCTATGGGGCATTCTTCAAGTCTTCTAAAATCAAATTTCTTACTTTGGACAAGAAAAATAATAAACGTTAATCTTCCACACATTTTGCGTGTAAAATCATACATAGAAAGGTTTGGAGGAGAGAGCACAAAATAGTTTAGGGTCATCATTTTATTAATTAAAAGCTTAGGCTATTTAGTTAAACTTACCATAAACATAAACATTATTATACGTACTATTAAGTATTAACCTATCATCTTTTTTCAATTATTTCAAAAGTGGATCTCACGGTATATTGTACTCTTTTAATTTAATCATATTTAAATGGCACTTCTAACATGTTTGATACAGATCAAGAAAAATCTTAAGCGTCATTAACTATGCCTTTGGATTTAACAACTTTTCAACTTTATTCTTATTTAATATACATTATTCTCTAGGAAAACAAAGTCCACACTATAATAAATTAAAGATAAAATCATACATTCATACGAAAAATTTAATTAATTCAATGATGTGCCTTATAAATAAAAACAAAAAACAAATCCTTCTCTCTCTCTGCCTTATAAGTACTAAAGGAGGATCACTCTGATTCTTTTTATATAAGTTCGGTTTGGGGAAAAAAATTGTCCTTATTAAAGGTAGAAAGAGAAGAAATGAGTGAAAAATACATAATCATAAATGAAGGTGAAATTAAAAAAATTTATCCATTTAATCCATTTATATTGAGTTAACTAACTTTTTTTAGTATATAAGAATTAAATAATTTGAACTTATAAATATAACAAAGTAGTGTGGTGGATCTAGTTTATCAATGTAACTAATTATTAAACTTTGTATTTGAATTTCACAGACACAAATCAACATGTTTGTCAATTTTGAAGATACCATTGCACCCTCTTGATAAGAAATTAAGAAAGCATACAACTTTAAATATGGATGTTGTAGAAAATTAAGATAATCAGAATTAATGGATATGTGTCAGCAGCATCATCATTGGGAGAATGAAGTAACGTGTTAGAATTTGACTAAAAGACACATGCATGCATTATTTGTTGGGTGGGAAATCGAAATGAACAGTGTTTAGTGGGAACATTATGATCTCTCCGCATTTGTCCATCTCTTTCATTAAAAAAATGAGTAACAATTAGTTAATAATAATTAATATCAGTTGCATCTTAGTTATCTTTTTATACTAGTTTTTTATTTAAATTATCTGAAAATGCAAATAAATTTCATTATTTTGTGATGATGTAATTTAAGAAGGGAATAACAATCACGATCATGGAGATCAAATATATATTTTAATTTGAATCATGAAACTGTATTTCACTACTTAAAATCTAGAACAAACAAGATCCTCTATTATCCATACTCAAGAGATCAATATATACAAAACCTACCAGAGAATTCTAACGAAATCATTATATTGTCATTTTAAAAAAGATCATTGAGAAAAGAGATACAACCCTACAAAATGACGACTTGACTAGTTTCAATATCATAGAAAAAAAAAATCAAACACGCTACTATTAATTAAGCAATGAGCTTTATATATATATATATATATATATATAACTCACATATTCACACATAGTACTTCTTAATCAATTGATTAAGGTGCAAAAATACCTATGAACTTTTATTTAAAATATGTTTATTGCTATATGATTTTCGGAGGTAAAAAAGTACGCATAAATTTGTAAAATCAAAACAAAAATGCTATGTTAATTGGAATTTGAAATTACCATAATACTCCAACTAAAAAAACCTCCTCCCTCCCAACCTCGGGTTCATCTCTCCACCTCCAGATATTCATAAAGAAAAGGCCCTCGAACAGGAACCAAGAATCTGAAACAGAAGCAAATCCCAGCAGCCATAGTTACAAGCCTCACAAAACTTGGTTTGATCTCCATGAATCTGACAAGAAACGTCACAGAAACTAAACTTTACATTGAACACCTCTTGGAGAAGAGGAAGGAAGGGTCATCCTTAATAGTTCAGTAAATTAAAGAATGCTTAAAGGATAAGCTGGAACTGTATTTAATCTCTCAAAATCTCCCAATTCCTTTAGGCTATGTTTGAGAGTTTCATTTTGGAGGGAAATGAAAAGGAAGTGAGGGTTTTGGTAGTCTCTTCCCTTATTTGGGAGTTTTAAAAATAAATGGGGAGGGAATCGAGAGATTTTTACAAATCCCCCAAAACCCTCCTTCTTCATAAAAATAAAGTTCCCCCACTATGGGGGGTTTTAAGAAGGAAAATAGGTTAATTCTCACCTCCGTCCCCTTCAAAATCGTGAATCACTCATTTTGTTGAAATCCTTGGTCTCTTTCTCTTCTCGGCGTCGTTCACAGCCTTGTTTCGGCGCTGCCCACCCTGCCTCTCGACGTCGCCATCTGTTTCTTCTTCTTCATCAGCGGAGCCATCCTGTTGGTACGAACAAAATCCTTCTTCTTCTTTTGCTTGCTTGCTCACTTTTCGTTTGAGAATTTGGATTTCTTTCTCTGGTAGCTGTGATTTATCTTCTACTTGCTCAATTTTGAACATTCAGGTTTTTTTTTTTCCCTCTGGCTATGATTTTTCTTCTGCCAATTTGAAGTTTAGACTTATTTTGGGATTTCTTATGTTATTATTTTAAAATTTTTGTGTTTGTTTATTGTAATGAACATTTGTTTGGCTTTATTCATTTATGTTTGATATTTTTTGTGGTGTGATTGTTACCCAATTTGATCTATTCTGCTGATGAGTTTGTTCGGGTTCTGCCTTATTATCTTTATCCTCTGCATTCCATGCTGTGAATCGATATAAGGCTGAAACATTTTATGGGATGTGAGCAAAAGAGGGAAGGATGCTACGTGGGAATGAAGGTATGGATGGAAGAAGAGAGAGAGAGGAAAGGGGAGAGAGAGACGTGAGAGGTTCCATGAATGGAGACTGAAGAGGAGCAAAAACAGAAGTGAGGGGTTGCATGCATCAGTGTCTTATTTTGGAGTGTAGTCATAAAAACCAATACCTAATAATTATGGAGTTTCCACAATTCAATGTAACACACAGTGGTTCTGAGATATGTGCGGTCAAAAAGATAGGGCAAGGTTGTGGAGAAGATGAGGTTAGGTACGTACTATATGGCTGCAAAATGCTTCTGATATCACATCCAAAAGAAAGATAGCTAACCTCATGGAGCTGCCACCGGTTGTGCTAATTGATAATTTATTTACAAGTGGAAATAGAGATGTATGTTATCTGCCTCCTATTCTGGAGTTATGGTATAAGAGCACTCAACCTTCCCAGGAGTCACCATATGGTCAGTGGTAATTTTTAATTTTTTTTTCAGTTGGATTGTGTCCATGTGTGACTTGAGTGTTACTAAACTTCCTTAATGCTTCCAACTCTGCTGAAAGCTTTGATAATTTCTCACTTAAATTCTTTCTTTCTTGTTCCATGTTGCCCACTTTACTTTCTAACTGTTTAATAGTCTCATCTTTTTCATCCCTTCTGATTGAAGTTGCTCCATGCTGGACATAAGTTTTTCTATCTTCTCATTTGCTCGTTCCAATTCACAACGCTTGCTCCTTAACTTATCCATGTATTTATTCTCCATTGTTCTATATTCATTCCATATAAATTCCTTTTCTGCCAAGAGTGCTGATTCCTTAGAATTGTTTCCCATAGCAATCTCATATTCTCTCCTTTACTTGTTTTCCCTTCATTTTTCACAGAAATTTTCTGCAAAATATTTGCTGTCCCATAGCACCATATATTTGCTTATTGAATTAGCAATTCTATTTGCATTTATGATTTCCATTTGTATTTGCATTTGTGATTTGCATTTGTTTTGTTGGAGTGATTTGCATTTAGAATTGTTTCATAATTTAGCTAATTTATTTGCATTTGTGACCATGTTATTTCTGAATTTCCACTAAAGATGGATAATCCAAGAGAAAAGATCAATCTAGCATTGTTCACATGGAGAGAAAGACGTCGAAAGACTATTGTTCATGTCATATGCCTTGTAGTTTATTACTACATGATTAGGATTCATTCTCAAAGTAGTACAGTTGATCGCACAATGATTTTGGAGAAAGAGAGAGCATGAGAAAAAATAATGAAGCGAATTGCTAGTAGTGAAGGTCGTAAGATAATAAGAATGGGGCCTATAGCCTTTATGGACTTGAGTGCAATGTTAGAACGAGAGGGTGGTCTCCAATCAACCCAACGGGTAAGTATAGAGGAACAAGTTGCCAAAACCCTTTATATTCTAACACATAATGTTAGAAACCGAGAGGTTCAATTTTGGTTTCGATGCTCTGGTGAGACCACTAGTCGGCATTTTCATCATGTGCTTCGATCTATAGTAGAGTTAGAAGACAAATATCTTAAACAACCGGATGGCTCACAAATTCTTATCGAAATTCTTGGAAACAACAGGTTTAACCCATTTTTTAAGGTAAAAATTATTTTCATGTTTATATTAGAAAACATATATAGTTAAAAATATATTGATGATATAATAACAATACCAGGATTGTGTCGGGGCAATTGATTGTACACATGTTCGTGTAAAAGTGTCGTTAAATGAAGCCCCAAAATATCGTGGTAGAAAAAATTTTCCAACACAAAATGTGTTGGCTGCGTGTTCATTCGACCTAAGATTTACCTATGTTCTAACTGGATGGGAGGGCACTGCTTCAGATTCAAGGATATTAAAAAATGCACTACGCAGAACAGATAATCTTAGAATACCCACTAGTGATCCCTTGTTTGTTAGTCATATTCTCCTTTTGTTTTTTTTTTTTTATGGAACACTCAATTAGAGCCGGGAAATCGGGCCAAGCCCGTCGGGCCGGCCCGTTTAGGCCCTGGCCCTGTAGGGCTCGGGCCTAAAAAATCAGCCAGAATTTTGAATTTGGCCCTGTAGGGCCGGCCCTGCAGGGCCTCGAGCCCTGTAGGGCCAGCCCTGCAGGGCTTCGGGCCGGCCCGTTAGGCCCGTTTCACTGTAGCATTCTTTTTTTTTTTTTTTTTACTTGGCCTTTATCTATGTATGTACATTACCAAACGGAATTTGGAAGATATTTGTTAGAAACTATATAAAGCACACATGCTATACTTAAACTAAACAATATGACTTGGAATGATATGATAATAATTACTTGGATTCCATGGTTAATTTATTAATAAAAGCTATAGGGAAAGTAAAAATTCACAAAGATTAATTTGCAAGTCTCTACTTCAATTGTGGACAATAGTTTGTTTTTTGTTACGAATTAATGAATGTATTTATTTGTTGGATGATTTGTATTGTTTAGATATTAATGTTGATAATATTTATTTGATAGATTAGAACTTTGATGGTTACAATTTACTAATTATATTTATCTGGAAAAAATCGGAAGAAAAATAGTTAAAATTTAGAATAGTAATTTCCAGGCCCTGTAGGGCCGGCCCTGGCCCTGGTACTATCGGGCCGGGCTTTGAAAAACAGACGTTTTCCTTATCTCAAGCCCTGTAGGGCCGGCCCTGTCGGGCCCAGGCCCTGTAGGGCTTGGCCCTGTCGGGCCGGCCGCCCGATTCCCGCTCTACACTCAATAGTGCACACAGGTTAAGACTGAATGAGTTATTGAATATTTCAAACTCCCATCATGCCCCTGTTGTAGTTGTTAGTGCAGAATTAATAAATTTGTTTGCTCTTGGTGTTTATGTATTTGTTTTACTCCCTCAACCGAAAATTTTATGTTGTGTTGTTTTACTTGAATTGAGATAGTATTCTTTTTCCTTTTATATGAATTAAACCTGTTATTGTTTTTTCTATATTATGTAGGGACAATTTATTTTGAGAAAGGAAACTGCTCATTCAAACTTTGGGTTGCTTTGGGGATCAAGTGCCATTAATATTGGAGAACCAAGTTATGACAATTCTCTTTTACAATGAAAAGTAGAACATTCGCTATGAAGATATTCGCTTTTGATTTGAATTTATGTTTTAAGCACATAATTGGACCAATGTTACGTTGTTGATGTAATGGGTTTAACTTGCTGAAGTCTGGAATGTGGCAAACTGTTTAGAACTTAATTTTTGAATGATGGACTAAGATTTTCTTGTTTAGAATTAGTCCAAGGAACTACAACTGTTTTTTTTTTTTTTTTTTTTTTTTAAAAAAAAGATTTATGGATGTGTTACTTTTTAGCACAAAGATTTTAGAATAACATCATTTAATCTCAATAGATTTTAAAATAACAAATCACATTCAATTTCAACTAGTTATGGAATTATGTATAATTTTATATTTTAGGTTGTAGTTTTATATAGGGTAAAGGAGCGCCCAGCACCACGAAGTTTGCCTCAGGGAGCGCCCAGCACCATGAAGTTTTTTTTGGAGCAAAAGTACACACGAAGTTACGTTTTGGGAGCGCCCAGCACCACGGCCGTTAGTTGACCGTCAACTTGGATGAAATGCTGACGTGGCGTTGACAAGATGATTTGGATGCCAACGTGGAATAAAAAAATTCAAAAAATTAGGAAAAAATTTTCAAAAAATTACAAAACATTAGGAAAAATTCAAAAAATTAGGAAATAATTAAAATAATTAGAAAAAAATAGAAAATTTTAAAATAATTAGGAAAATTTTTCAAAAAATTAGGAAATAATTAAAATAATTAGCAAAAAAATTAAAATAATTATAAAACAATTAGGAAAAATTCAAAAAATTAGGAAATAATTAGAAAAAAAAAATTAAAAAATTAGGAAAAAATTAAAATAATTTAAAATAATTAGAAAAAAATTAAAATACCGCCGCCCCGCCAGTGGGCCCCACCACCGGCCACCCTACCGTTGGTTATTTTAATTTTTTCCTAATACAAGAGTGAGTATTACATTCTTTAATTGTTATATTACTACTTTATAATAAAAATTTAGATTGATGCTAGAAAGAATACAAATTTAGATTGATGTTAGAAGGGAGATAAGGAAATGTTTTTATAGAAAAAGAGATTATATATTTACTAAACATAGAAAATTTTATAATAATTCATGTTAATATAAATATTTACAGGAGCGTGTCTAAATTATTAAAGAAATGAATGGTAGGTTCCTGAATTTTTTTCTAATTATTTTAATTTTTTGTTAATTTTTTCTAATTATTTTAAAATTTTCTAATTTTTTTTATTTTTTTCTAGTTATTTTAATTATTTGAAATTTTTTTCCTACTTTTTTGAATTTTTATTCCACATCAACATCCACGTCAACGTCCAAATTATCTTGTCAACACCACGTCATCGCCACGTCGCATTCCATTCAAGTTAACGGTCAACTAACGACCGTGGTCTTCGGGCGCTCCCAAAACGTAACTTCGTGTGTACTTTTGCTCCAAAAAACTTCATGGTCTTTGGCGCTCCTGCACCCTTTTATATACTTAAATCATTATGTACTAAAAATATATATATAAATTATTAGAGAGAGAGAGAGAGAGAGAGAAATAACTATTAGAGAGAGAAATATTTTTAGAGAGACAAAATATTTTTTTAGGGGAAAATATTTTTGAATATAAAAATTACATAAATAATTTTTTTAGAAAATTTGAATTTAAATTTATTTGTAAAGTATAATAATTATATTAATTATTAAAGAAAATGACAAAATGGTAAAAGTAACTTATTAATCGTTCATCTTCCTCCCTTACTATTTTTTTAACTCTCAAACAAGAGGAGGAAATATCCTCCATTTCCCGTCCATCCCTTCCCCTCCATTCTCTTGCATTCCTTTCCTTCCCCTTCCTTCCAAACTCCCAAACAAAGCCTTCAAAAGCTCTTTGACCCACCCGCCACCATGGAGCTCTTTGATGAAATTTGGGACCACTTGCTCAAAGCTTCAAAATGAAGACGTGACTTGAAGATGAGCTAGTAACTTCCTCTACTTTACTACTACGCCTTGAACTTGCCGCCTCCAACAAAACTGACGGAGTCCCGCTCAAGCATTTCTCATCCTCATCTCACCGTACTCGCTGGTGGAGGATAGTTGTCGCTGTGGAGATGCCACCTTCGTTGTTGGTGGAGGCCGCCGCCGCCACCGGTTTAGGTCATCTGAGAAGAAAGTGGGAAGATGAAGGGAGAGGGGGAAGGGCCGTGGACCAAAGAGATTGGAAATAACAAAATGGGGACATTATCATTTTTTAAATAGTATGGGTCCCACGAACGGAGTTCGCCTTTTTTAATGATAATAATATTTTTACTCCAATTTTAAAATTTTATGAATACTTTTACACATTTAAAAAGCATATAGTGTTAGGTTTAATTTTAAAAGTTTATAAGTATTTTTGCCCCTTAACCTTAATTAGTTTTTATCAACATCAAATTTTGACTTATGATAACCTCACTAGCTAATTTTCGAAGAAATTTTTCTTTTTGATATCTTAGTTTGTGCCAAAATGGATGGGACATGTTTGATGAGATTAGAAATGTGTAGTGGTATATATATAGAATTATTAAATATACAATTAAAAAACAATAATTATTAAATATAGTTTTCTTTGGTCCATACTACCTTTCACATTCTTTTAGATTAGAACCACTATTACAAAAATAGATTTAACGATGCCTAATTAACGACCTTTTACATGAAACCAGACATAGAAAAAGAGGCTGTGACATAAAGCATTGGTTTAAATTCAGCCCAAAAATGACTGATTCCTCTAAAACTGTAGTCAAAACTGTTTTATTTTGTAATACCACGACTGGAAAATTACATGAATTATATACTTGAGGTTGAGGGTTCAAACCTCATCAACAGTATTTTTTGTTTTTTTTTTTTTTTTTTGGTATATATAGAGATGACGGTTTTATAAATAACTTGAAGGTGGAATATCACTTAGAGGGGGATGAATAGGTAATTTCCAAAACTTTTCGCAAATCGCACACTAACACAAATATAGCAAAGACAAATAAAGGAAATTGACACAGAGCAATTTATACTGTTCGGTCTAATGCTTCGACCTATGTCCAAATCCCCAAGCACACCTTGAGATTTTTCACTAACTCTTCAAATATGAATATAATTACGTACTCTACGTAACTTAGGGTGATCCCTTCACATTAGGACTCACTCTCCCTTACAAGTTGTAATCGTACACCCACACTTAAGGTTTCACAACCTTAAGATTTAACAACTAAAAGAAATAAGTGTTTAATAACTTCTCACGAGTAGATAATAAATTAACACTAAAGTACAAGAAATATCCGAAGATATTAAGTGAAGTTAATGAAACAGTTGATCGCAATAATACAGAATTGAATGCGCAGAGTTTCGGTAGATGACGGAATTGAATGTGGTGAGCTTTTATAGCATTCACCATCAATGCCATTGTGAAGCTTTGTGAACTAGACGTTGAGTCTTTTCGTAATTCCGTTAAGGCACAGTTGATTTCCGTTGAGCATATTCGACCGTTGAATCATTAAATGCATTCACCGTTGACGTACTTGTGTAGAGAGTGATTCATAATAATAGCCGGAATAGGTATGCTTCAAAGGAATGATTTCGTCTACTATGAGGACTAATTCCAATTGTTGCTCTATTTTTCTGAGTTGCATTAAATGCGTCTGTCACGTCGGATCGCTTTTCAGCTATTCTCAATTCAAACAAGTTTAATCAACTAAAACTCATAGAAAGAAATGGTTAAATATGATATAAGTGAGTTTGGGTATGATTAGAAGGTATTAGTTGATAGCCCAGAAGAATTAAGAAGTAAGATTAGCGATACGGAAAATGATGAAAATGCTAAGTGTATATTCTTGAGTATTACTTGAATCATTCTCGAGAATTTCTTAAAAAGAGGACTTTGCATATGCATCTCTTTGATGATACTCGAGAGCAATTGTATACATGCTCGAGAATGATACGTTCAGAGAGCTTTTAATCATAAATGTTTAAGTATTCTCGAGAATCATTTTGCTAATACTTGAGAATCATATCAACATATCAATACTTAAGAATAATAAACCAGTGAGCTTTTACCGCGCATTCTCGAGAATTAAATTACCTATTTTCGAGTACCATTCTCAAGAATCACTTACTCTTTCTCGAGAATTGTTCTAATGAGAACAGGAATGATGAAGGTGAACAAGTTCTATTCTCGAGAATCAAGAGTTCATTCTTGAGAATCATATCAGAGAAAGCACGCAATAGTGGTTCTGTCAAAGCATTCTCGAGAATTATCTTACTTATTCTCGAGTACCATTCTCAAGAATCACTTACCTATTCTCTAGAGTTTTTCTGATGAGAGGAGAAACGTTGTAGGTGAACAAGATACATTCTCGAGAATCAGGAGTTCATTCTCAAGAATCATATCAGAAAAGGTTTGTGATGGAGGATCTGTCATACCATTCTCGAGAATCCTTGATCCATTCTCGAGAATTGCTACCTGAACACTTAAAACACTTAAGGAAGAGAGATTAAAGCAATGGTTCTCAAGTATCACTCCGGGTTCTCGAGAACCACTTACCCATTCTCGAGAATCCTTACCATATAATCGAGAATTATTTATACACAGAGATGCAAAACAGGTTAACTCTAATATAAAACTTCTAAGTTTTGTTATCATCAAAACATTGGGAACTAACATAACTGTCATTGTAAAGCCATAGTTGTAAGCAATCCTTTGGGGAAAAAAAACATAATAATAGACGACTGCTTTAGAATAACTGTCGTATTTAATCAGATGATAGACGACTGCTTTAGGAAGGACTGTCATTGTCATATTTAATTAGATTACTATGACTGTCGTATTTAATTACATTACAGACGATTGCTTCAGGAAAAACTGTGTTTTAATGGTACACCTATTAGGACTATTTTGACTAGAAACTGTCGTTTAAATTAAGTCATGAAAACTATAATTTTTATATAAAATGAGAATTACTACGACTGTTTGAAATTAAAACCGTCTATGTAAATAAGTCATTGTAAGAGAATTATTAACGACTGTTTTAGTAAAAACGGACGTTTATAATGGAAAATTACTACGAATGTTATCCATAAATCAATCTTTGTAAATAGGTCGTTGTAACCGATAATTTTTTTATAGAAAAAAGTGAATCTTAGATGACCTATTATGTAAAGACAGTCATTGTTGGTGGTCATTGTAAATCGAATCAAAACAACTGTATCTAAAACAGTCGTCTGTGTTTACACTTTCTATGATTATAGTTGTTACAACACCTAAGAAATAGTTGTCTAATTGTCCTAAAAACAGTCATTAAAATTACTTTTTGTACTAGTGAACCATTAATTTGGTTTCATGGATTTGTCTTGCTTTCTTTATATAATTATGTTTCAGAAAGTAGAATCGTGGATCCCAATATTTTGTCGTCAAAAGTTACGTGTCTTTATTTATGCCACAACTTCTATTTTCGATGTGTAGACAAAGAATGAAAGAAACTAATCACACCTTCCATTCCATAATACCATACGCTTTCAAAAAATTCTTTGGTTTATAGTATTATAGGAGTAAGTAATTACAGAAATTAATATTTATTTGTTAATTTTATCTATATAGTTTACGTTTAAATGTGGTTTCTTGTATTTTTCACTCTCATTCAAAACCTCATCTAAAATGAATAAAGTTTTAAAAAACTTTTTCAATTGAGGACAAATTTAGTAAGTTAACCATTAGTATTTTTTAGTTTTGATAAATTAGTTGTAGTGATTCAATTATTCCATCCATTATTATAAAATCCAAATTTAAATGCACTTTATCCTTAATTAATATACTCATTACTTTTCTCATGCATTCTCTTATTCTCTCTTATTTTTCTCTCTCGTCCTCTCCGACCCACTTATAAATAATGCATATTTGAAATATATATACATATATATTTATACATATTTATCACTTTTAACTAATTTTAATTAATAATTTTTTGGACTGAGTAATTAAATTATTTAGATTTTATACTAAAGGACGTCAGTGGTATATTGTAGACCCGAGAGGGGAGTACTTAGTGCTTAGTGGTGGCAAGCGAAAACCTTTTAGGGAATCTACTCAAACCACTATCCCGTTAAAAGTGATTTTCAAACTCACAGTCATCAAAACAAGAGAGAAGTTGATTATTGGAAGACCTCTACTTTAGAGATAATGATTTTATTCTTAACGCAACATACACAAAAAGAGAGAATCAAGTCGCAAAAGGATGCTTTGGCCCAAAAAAAAAAAAAAAAGAAGAGCAAAACGATGCAACAAACAAAAAGGGATTAAGATTTTTGGTCAACAGAAGAAAAAAGAAATTAAAAAAGGATGCTAGCTAGTTAAGTCATGGGTTTCTTCGGCTTTAATTTTGAGATTGAAATCCCTGGCACTAATTTTCAAGATTTCATCTGAAATATAATAAAATATGATGAATTATATATTTTCATATCAAAATGTGATGACTTTTATTATAAAAGTAATCTGCACAACTGGCTTTCTCACCCGGCGCCATCCTTAGACAAAAATGATTGAATTTTATGTTTCTGTAAATATATAATGATAAATATCATAAAATGGTAAATTTATCATCACTTTTGCTAGGCCTAGGAGGATAGATAAAAATAGTTTAGTCTATATATAATATTAATAAAGGATAAAATTGTGCATTGATGTGAAAAATTTAATTATATGACACACTCTAACTCTTTTTATTTCTCTTTTTCTTTAATATCGTGTCAAGATAATTTAGCACTTGACCAGTGCATTGTTTTTGCTTCAAGGGATGTGAACTCACATGAATTGATCTTAGCACCACCACATCCTGTATGAGTAATAGATTGTATTGTTAGTAAATTATGTATAGCTTGATCTTTAAAATTTTTGATACATTATACTCCCACTTGTCCTTAATATAGGATCTAATTAGGGAGTTAATTATGATCCTAAATGTATGACATGTTTCTTATATTTTTCAATCTTTTGATAGTTTACTCCTATTAATGTTCTCTCAACAAAAACCAAATAGGAGAGAAATGGAGAGAATTGAGGAAAATGACTAGGGTGTTAAAAAAACATATTATATTAACTAACTTTCTCAAATTAATCAAATTAGATAAGTAAGTCTTACATGAAGGACAGGATGAAATATTAATATTGACTATTTATATTTTAAATTTTATTGATATCATATACTGCATTATTTTCTTCCTTAAATTTACACATTTTTTATATTGCCAAAACTTCGTTGTAATTAAAGGTCATGTCTAGCGAGTGGATTTGGAAACCTCAATCAGGTTTGCAAAGGCTGCTTGAAGCGGATCATGGAAACTTTGTTTTTGAAAATGGCAACTCTGTTTGGATTGAAGATCTTAGTTTATGCTGTTTAAACTCATGATGAGCAAACAACCAAACCAAAGTGACCTAAGTAGTGGGCATGATATAAACGGTTGATCAAGAGTTTCATGAACAATCCAACCGAATAGGAATCGGCCAAAAATATTTAAATGACGTTTCTTCAAAATGTCACAAGAGGGTAAAGCATCATTTAATAATTTCCAAAAGAGAAGAAGTTGTTTATATGGTTATTGAATTTTCCACAAGAAATTCTAGAAATTACCCATAGAAGCATCACTTTATGTATATATATGACACCAAGTCCCGAACCCGGAACCTCTTGAATCATTCATGACAAATGATCCAGAAAGCCACGAGGAGACTGGTATAGCAGCATCACTTTGATTCTTAAGAAGTTGAATCACCCCATCTTTGACCGTATAAGAACTTGAAGCATTGTCATTCCACGACAGTCTATTAGAAAAGTTTAAAAATTTGCTACATTAGGGGGTACAGGGTGTGAATTAGTTGTGAATTCCAAGTAACTAAGTTCTAAAAATAATGGACATGCAATAATATATCAGAAAGACAGCAACTATTTGAATACTCTCTCTGGTCCTATTTATAAGAGTCCGATAACTAAATTATGCAGTTTAAGAAAGTGATTAAAAATAATTGAAAATAATAAGTATGTCTAAAATAAAAAATTTCCAAGTATACCCTTAATTATAAGAAGGCAAGTAAGAAAAAAATAGAATAAATTTAGGTATCAAGCAACCTTTTAATTAATGCAATATATTATAATTAATGAGGGAAAAATGAAATAAAAAATCATTAAATGTTCAGAAAATTATTGTCGGTCTCTTATATATAAAAAGGATTAAAGCAAATTAAATCTCAGAGAATGACAGAAAAAAGAGTTTTGAAATTGTAAAATCTAAAATAAGGTATTTCCCATAAAATAAATTATGAATTGCTTATTAAGTTTCGTCATTACCTTATCAATTCTTAATATTTAAAAAAAAAAAACCTGATTTATAATTTTGTAATTTCAAAAAAAAAAAAAATTCTTATCATTTTCTCTTTAAATTTTGAGTTCTTATAAAAATAACCGAAAGAAGTATGAGGCTTTGTCCATCTGTTTGTATGCTGCATGAGCCACCAAAAGGCGGTGTAATTAACAGACGCGGTTGGCGTCCACTTCCCATTTTGGGCCAAAACAAGTGAAGTGATTCCTTTCTCTATATATATATATATATATATATATATATATATATATATTATATTATATATTATATATTAGGGTACTAACTGTACTAAAAAGATATTTTAGGATACTGACCGGTACTAAAAAAATATTTCATAATCTTGAAAAATATTTCTTGATCTTCAAAAAATATCCTAAAATATATTTTTAGCACCGTTCAATATCCTAAAATATTATTTCAAGATCATAAACTATTTTCTTTTGTAACAGTTAGTATCCTAAATTATCATTTTAGTATCGTTAATACCCCGAAATATTTATTCAAGATCATAAAACAGTTTTTCAAGATCATGAAGTATTTTTTCAAGATCAAACCTAATACCTTGAAATATTTTTCTAAGATCCCTGAAATATTTTTTCAAGATCCTAAAATATTTTTTCAAGATCATGAAGTATTTTTCAGTACCATTCAATATCCTGACGTATCTTTTTAGTACAGTCAGTACCTGAAATATAGATTATTTGAAATAAAAAAGAAAAAAAAAAAGAATCACCTCACCTGTTTTGCACCCAAAACGGTGCAGTTTAGAAGAAGTGAATGACAGTGGACCGCAATGAACGCAAGCCGCGTCCGTAATTAACATGCATTGAAGCACCATTTCGGACAAGGATTTTTTACTTTTCAAATTCAAATGTCTTCGCTCGCTCCGTGCAATTGCTACTTGTTGCTGTTAAATTTTTCATCGCTAAGCGACTCTCAGGTTAAATTAACAAGAGGCAAGTAACTCAAATTCGGCCTTAAATTATCATTTTAACCTTTTACTCACTTTTATACTTTTTTTTTAATATAAATAAAAGTTTTGGAGGTGTTCGACATCGTCCCCACTGCGGCCAGATGGCATGGCCCCGGGCCTGCGGAAGCACTTACGTGACTTACGAGATCGCCTACCAAAGGAGTCCCAGTGATGGCAAAGGGGATCGAACCCACGACCATTTAGGCCTAGTCCTGGATCCCTTACCATCTATGCTAACTCTCATTGGCTACTCACTTTTTTTTTTAAGAAAAAGTTTTGGAGGGCTCGACATCGTCCCACTGGCCAGCAAGACGCCCGGCTCTATGAAAGCACTTACCGGGGACATACGAGATCGCCTACCAAAGGAGTCCCAATGACGGGCAGAGGATCAACCCACGACCCAAGCCTAAACCCGAATCCCTTATCATCTATGCCAACTCTCATTGACTACTCACTTTTATACTTGTATAGTGGATCAGTGTGAATAGATTTGAGACCAGATAAATTGATGTAGATGCAGAGAGGATTTGAGCGTTGAGGAAATGTTGGGCTGACATAGTTTAGGCCTTTAGAAGCCCAAATACGAAGGACAAGTGCTGATATGAATAAGAATGAACCCATTCGCCCAAGAATTTCATTGGACATGTCTAGATATTTTTTTTATAAAGTGAGCTGACAGGATCCGACTTAAGTATCGTTGGGTCCATTTCAAGGTAGCGTTTCAACAGGCATTTTGATCTCATTTTCAAGCGGTCAAAGCTCTTCCACAATGCTCGACATCACATATCTAAATTTTTAACTTGTAATTATAATTCTTTTAAAGTTCATGGTGCATTAGAATAAATAAAAAATTAAATTTTAAAAATATTATATACAGTATGGTCTAATATGTAGTAATTTGAATTAATTACAATCTAATTATTCAATAATGTCAGTAAAAACATTTTAAAAAAAATATCTGTACTTTATAATTTACTGAAAGGAGAGTTTCAATCTTATTAGCCTAGTACCAATGTGAAAATTTCTCTGGTTGAGTTTCAAACGTAGTGAGGACCTAACTTAATTAAATATTCCATAATTAAAACAACAACAACAAGGAGGAGGAGGAGTCACACTAATTAAAAAAATAAAATAAAAAATGCAGTATATTCCTTAAATTTAATGTAAAATATGGAAATACGATAATATCAACAAAAATATAAAAAAAAAAATATACAATATACGTTTAACAAAATCCCTCACCAAGTAAATTATGAATAAATACAAATACAAAATACTCTAATTTATTCATCCATAAAACTATGTCTATATATCGAATCTCTTGTAATATCTCATCAATAATGAGGCATTGAAGCCTACAACTCAAAGCATATCTGATTATAAGTATGAGAGTATCTTGGAAAACTTAATTAATTAATTAATTAATATTCATTGAATCTACTCCTACGTACCTTCCTTGGTGTCCTAATTAAAGCATAGAATTGATGCAACCCATAGAATAAAATTGATAAAGCTGTAACTCTAATATAATGGCTACTTCATTAATGCTTCCTACTAATTATTAACTCTGCTCTGGACCACAAAATTATATTAATTACTCTTATGAATTAATTACGCTTAGTGTTCACGAACTAACACATCTCATGATATATTGCTCCCTCTAGAGAGTAAGATCTGATTAATTGATTTACAAATATTGGTTGAACTGGTTATTTGTTATTACTCATTAAATGTGCGAGATATATAGGGGCAAGGGAAAAAAATGAAATCAACAATTGTAATATTAATGGTGGGGAAAAATGATTGGATTAAGGTGCAAATTTGTTATGAAAATTCCTACTGAGAAATAATATTGCCTTAAAAGTTTTTTCAATGTTGCCCCATACGATTAAAAAACTCATGTTGATCATTAACTTTTTAACTGAAAATAGTAACATTATTTTATTTTAACACTTCTGGAGCAATATTATTGAACCTAAGAAACTTTCCTGGTAACATTGCTCCTCATAGAAAATTTTCAAAGCAAATTTACACCTTAACCCAAAATGATTTTATGTTATACACTTAGAGAGATTTTTTTTTTTTTTTTTTTTTTAAAACAAGGAAGCTAATTAGCTTAAAAATCCAATTTGGGGCCTTTTTATTTTAAGTTGCTTAATAATTTCAATGCTTATGTTTTCCTAATTATCTTATTAAAAAATTCTTTGAAACATAAATTTATTGAGATTATATAATTGTAATCTTCAAATTAAATACTTAATATCTTTCGCTTGCATAAAGTATACATTGTAAGAATAAAATTTTAAAGGATTTTAACATAATTTAAATATATAATCGTCTCTCGATTTAATTTATAAAAACTTAATAGGCAAGTTTAAAGAATAGTTTGCTTTCTGTCATTCTATGAATCTTTCCACGATTATGGGACACAAAATCGAAATGATTGTGTAGGGTTTGAAATGCCATAAACAATTTAAAAAACTAAAACTCATGTGAGTGTATTTTGCATCTACGAATAAAATAAAAATAGTGTCACCAATTGAGCATTGGATAGGATTTTAGGTTCGGTCAGTGGGCAAATCCATCAAATATCCTCTAATATATAACACACTTCTATTATAGATTTATGGTATATTAGCACTTCGAGAGGTAGGAGGAACATGAGATTTATTTATTTAGTCTACTGTGAAAAATTAATGATTTGAATTTGTTGTTACTGTTTTTTTTTTATCAATATTTGTTAAACATTTGTAAAATCATTTTTAAAGAAACCTATTAGTACTCATAATTATGAGTAGTTCGACATGTTCTTCCACCTCTCATCATGTCTATGTGCGAACTGTGTATGTATTGAAATACACAGATCTTATATATCATATTCTATGTGAAAAATGTATCCTAAATTTTCCTTTAAATGACATTTAAATTTTTTTGAAGATGGAATCTTTTTTATATTTTATAAAATAATATATTAGACACATGGTTTATTTTATGTTTTTTTATTTTTAAATATTATGCAATTACACTAAATTTATTATTTAATATTTTTAATCTATTTATTAATTATGACAAGTATTAATACATTAAAAGCTAAAGGTGCATACTCTACTTTAAAATATTTTCTCAGGTGCGTCCAACATTTTAAAGTAATTTATAGTGTGTCTAGCATCTTAAAATATTTTTTCAGACAATTCCAGTATTCTTTTTTTTTTTTTTAAGAATGGGATACCTCAACTACCTCCTACTAGGGTATTACACCCGTTACAATCCCGACGGAGGATAACCTCAAGAGCATCCGAAGGCCGATACACTTCATGGAACCCTCATCCCGATTCTAGTCCCTTTAATGCTAGAAAGTCACCGCTTTGTTCCCGACCAGGCACATGCACCACCTTAGTTTCCCACTCCATCTGCAGAGTTGCTTCACCTCGTCCGTAATGTCGAGTCACGGTGAGAACCTCCCCGTGCATGCGAAAGTAATGTAATACACTCCATAGAATCGATTCCAACCAAACCTTCCGAAAGCCCATCGCCCAAGCGCTTTGAGGCCCAATAGGCAAGCCCACGCTTGAGCAAGCCAACTCATCGCCCCTTTCAATAGAGTGAAAGAATCCCCTAAGAAAGGAGCCGGAAGAACTTCGAATGATCCCTCCACAGCTCCCTTATTTGTAGTTCTAGAATAGGCACCATCCACATTCACCTTTACCCAACCGGCTTCTGGCGGATGCCAAAACCCACGACTAGTAATAAGAGTAATGCCGTTAAGTGGCATACCTGCTAGACGATTATTCATACTATTCCTACTCTCCAACATCGCATTCGTGCTAGCAATGATGTTACTATTAGGGGTGAATTGCTTCTCAAACACAAATAAGTTTCTCCGCTTCTAGATCCACCAAAGATAGTATAGTGAATCGGACGCCCATTCCTTATTCGCATTGCTTCTACTACCGATGTTCCACCATATCCACTCGATAAAGGCTTGCTACGAATGTGCGCCACTTGTCCGGGGCACCACTTTTCTCCATAAGGAACGTGAGTGCGTACAATCCCTAAATACATGAATAATATCTTCGCACCATGCACCACATAGGGCACAACTCTGGTCATTCGTCAGTCCCCGTCTCATTCGATTTGCATTCGTGAGCAGGAACTTACGAGCTAGCAGCCAAATGAGCATCTTACACCTGTGTGGCGCTCGAACCTTCCAAATGCACTCCCAGTTGTATCCATGTTCCCTTCCCTTGTTAGAAACCACGCTATATGCCGATTTCACTGTGAATTCACCATGCCTCTCCCACTTCCATCGCACGCCGGATGGATTAGTTGTATTCTTGATCCCCCCTCGAACTTTATCCCAAGTTCGCTTAATTCCTGTCCACACATTTGAACCAGGTCGTGTAGCCTCAATGCGAGGGATTAAGTTATCCCCACATTTATACTTGTCCCGTACAACCTTAACCCATAGGTCCTCCCTATGCGTGACTAGTCTCCATCCCAACTTCATAAGGAAGGCTTGGTTTTGGTACTTTGCATGCCTCAACCCCAAACCGCCCTTTCGCTTCTCCATGCACACCTCATCCCAAGCAACCAAGTGGCACTTTACGACTCTCTCGCTGTGCTACCCCACAAAAAGGATCTATTCCCGCTTGTCCAGGGCCTCACAAACCGTACTAGGAAGGTGTGATGTTTGCATTGTGTATGCCGGGATAGCGGAAGACACCGAGGAAACAAACGTAGCTCTTCCAAAAAGGAGAAAGTCTTAGGGTCCACCGCGCTAGCCGCTCCTTTACCTTATCAATGACCGCTTGAAACGAGTCCAATCCCACTCTCTTATGATGCTGTTGCACCCCAAGATACTTCCCAAGATCGCTGTTAGAGTGAAACCAAGTGCATCGCTGATTTCCGCACTTCTGATATGATTTATGTTCTTGGAAAAGAACACCCGAGTCTTTGAATCATTGACTTTAAGCCCTGAGCATTCACAGAAATGATCCGGACATTCTTTTACCATTCCCGCTTGTTGGAGCGAGGCTTCCGTAAAACGATAATATCATCGCAAAGAACAAATGCGATATTGGTGGCCCGGTCTTAGTAAGGCATATAGGTTTCCACCTCTTCGCCGTATACGTTCTTGTATCATGTGTGCCAACTTCTCAATGCATATCACAAACAAAGTAGGGCGAGAGCGGATCACCCCGTCTAACCCCGCGGGAAGTATTGAAGAAGTCCGCCTTACTACCATTCCACAAAAGTTGAAGATTAGCAAAGTGCTAATACATTGCTCCACCACCCTAATGAGGTTGGTAGGAAGGTTGAGCTCATGCAAGCAACTAAGCGGAACTTCCGTTCACCCCGTCATACGCCTTCTCCGCATCGATCTTAATAGCCATAAATCCCTTTTTTCCACCCATTGTTCTCATGTAGTGAATAACCTCCTAGGCCACGATAATGTTATCCGAGCTATGCCGACTGGACAAAACTACATTGATTCGGGATATAACTTGGGACATAAACCCCCTCATTCGGTTTGCCACGATCTTTGTAACCAGCTTGTAAATCATGTTACATAGGCTTATTGGTCTAAGATCCTTAAACGTCTCGGGTGATCCGTCTTCGGGATTAAGACCCGCAATGTCTTATTTACTTCACATATCCTCTCTGGATGAAGAAATATTTGCTTCACAAAGTGAACCACAGACTCTCCGACGCTTTCCCATTGGTGTTGGAAAAATAAAGCATGGAAGCCATCCGGCCCCTGGGTGCCTTCAGAGCCTCCATACTAAACAAGGCGTCCCGGATCTCCTCCTCTTCTACATCCCTTAGACATACTCATTTTTGTACTTCTGTTAATCCTGGGTAGCCAATATTACAGATGAGACTTGGGCACTCCACTACTTCCTCCTTGAAGAGATTGGAGAAGTACATCATTGCGTGATCTTTTATACTATCCTCCTCAAAACACCACTCCCCTTCATTCACACAAATCGCATCAATTCTATTTCGTTTCCGACGACCATTAGCTTGCACATGAAACAGTAGTGTATTTCTATCACCATCAATAGCCCAATTAATCCTAGCTTTCGGGCCCATAGCAAGGCTTCTTGTGTTAGAGTCTCATCAAAATATGGTGCGTCCAGCATGCTAAAATATTTTGTAGTTCATTCAGCACTCTAAAGTATATTTTCATGTGCTTTCAACACCTTATAATTGCTACTAAAAAATATTTTAGGGTGTTCGATGTAATTTCATTTAAAAGACATTTTGAGAGTTTATGAAAAGATTTGAATTTCTCCTTAAAAAAATATTTTATTAGCAAATTTTTTCCAAAAACATCAATATTTTATTGTCAAAATTGTGTTACAAAATACTTTAGAGTGTTGGATGTACCTAAAAAAACACTTTAAGATACTAAATGCGTCACAAATTACTTTATGATATTAAGCACACTTAGAAAAATATTTTATGGTGATGGATGAACCTTGACCCTAAATTAAATTTCAAATATATATTTCAAAAATTTTAAAAAATGATTTGGGTTATGTGGCAAGAGGATGAATACTAGTAGAAATAGACAAATAGGAAATGATGTGGCTTCACCTAATCCAAAACACGTTATTTTAATTAGTGAAGGCAATCTTTAGACTTAACGACTAATAAATTTCGTGTGGATTTGAGCATCAACCCATAATTAAGTAGCATGTTGAATTGATTAGTTTAGGGTTAAGTTGCAAAAATACACATGTGATTTTCTCAAAAGTGCACCCAACAACAAGTGTTTTTTTTTTTTTTTTTTTTTTTGCAAAAGTAACTATGTGGTTATAAAAATGGAGCAAAAATACCCATTAACCATTAGTTTGAATTTTTTGTATTTTTAAGATTGACATGGACGATGACTCAAAAAATTTCACCCTATCACTGGGAGAGAACTGGGGAAAATTACAAAAAAAAGGCCTAGATAGTTTTGAAATTTATAGAAAGGCGGCAACAGCGGCGAGGAGGTGGAGATGGGCAACCCGATGGATAAGATTGGAATAGGGAGAGAAGGGTTGAACTGTAATTTCCAAAATATCTACATGATTTTCTATAATTTTCTCCAATTCTTTACTGCTAGTTGATGAAATTTAGGTGATTCATTGTCCATGTCAGCCTTAAAAATACAAAAAGTCAAACTATCGGTCAATGGGTATTTTTACTCCACTTTTGTAACCACATAGTTGTCATAGTTGTTTTTGCACCCCAAATAAACATTTGATGTTGGATGCACTTTGTAAAAAACCACATGTATATTTTTACTCTTTAATCCATTAGTTTTTGGATGTGGAAAAATGTATATTAATATTCTCACTCTTCTAGAATTAAGACCATGTTTTAAAACTACTCATCCTTAGAAAGTCCCCCACCTAATGCTCTATTTATTAATTCAACGTGCTTGACCAAACAAAAGATATTAATTCAACGCGCATGTGTATAATGTGCTTTAAGACACGTAAAAGTTTCTATTTAGTCTTCCTAATCTTAATTATATCAGTCAACTAACGTCTTAACAATGTTTAAAAAGGAAACAAGATTATATACAATAAATAGTATCTTATTCCTACGACAACTTTAACTACCTTGTTCTTTTTCTTCTATAATAACAAAAAAATATAATATGGGTTATGTAAACTATTACAAGTTTACAACATACTCCCTCTGGTCCTTATTATAAGATACTTGTTTGTTTTCAAAGAGTATTAATTATTTTTTTCATGTATGCCCACAATTAATAAAGGTAGTGGGTGAGGGTAATAATTAATATGATATTAGAGTTTAATGCAATTAATAAGGGTAAGATTGGAAATTACTTAAATTTTATGACAACTTTATTGACTTTAACTGTTTTTATTAGTTCTCAAAAAGAATTTTATAACTTACAATCAAAATTCATCGTAAATTTTGATAGAGGATTCAAGATAAAAAAAGATCACTAATCATTCATTTGCAGATTCTGGAAGTTAGACAATTTAAGAACTTGTTGGAAATAATCTTTTTCAAGTTCAGGTTCAAAAATTGAATAAAATCACCAGAAGCTATTAAACTTCTTGAACCGTAGGAAGACCATCTCCTCGGATAAATGATGAATTAATGAACTTTGCAACAAAAGCCCACAATTTATCCAGTCAAAAATCCCAGAGAATTGAAGCGGTAACAACTTCAAGCCTAACAAAGCCACCTTTTCCATCACGACGACCATTCTCCACTGGATGTAGGCTTGGCAAATGGCAATGTCTTTTCAATCAAAAAAAACTTAATTCCAGTTTAGTTCTAGAAGGTACACTGAAATTTCAGAAAAACTTGTGAGCTTTGATATTAAATGGCTACAATGGAGGGGTGCACAGTGAAATTTTCCATAAAATCTATGGCATCAAATTGTCATGTGGTTTCTGTCTTATTCTAATTTACTTCATCCATCTCATTCTTTTTTTGATATAAAACAAGGGGTGTCCTCTATTTATCTAATTTGATTAGAATAAATACACACCACCAGTTCGAATTGCTTAAACCCAAATATAACATTTATTTTTTGGTTTCCATCCATCTCATTCTTGATATAAAACATATTTATATAATTTGATTAGAATAAGGAATTAGTTAAATTGGTTAATATGATATTTATTTTAAAAAATACCCTATGTCATCTTCCTTAATTCTCTTTTTATCTCTCATCTTTAGAAATGATTGACAAATAAAAAATTACATTTTACATTTACGACTAATCTCCTCCAATTCTTTTGCCCGGGTATGCTTCCGGATGTGTCTTTGTTGGATTTATAACAGAAGATATCTCTTGGTTTGAACAATTTGAAACTTATCTGCATCATTAAAAGAATTATTATTCCCATTTAGTTATCTGCTTAATCAAACAATGTCATTTGGAGGAACGTGAGCATCCTGCTTAAGTTGTTCTTTCATGTTTTTGGTTTTACTACGTCCCCCTTGTTTGATAATTTGTTCTCTCGTGTTCTATTTTTAGTGTTTCCCCTTGATAATCTTGTTAATCTCTTCCCCTATCATCCTATTTATGGCACTAAACAGTGTGTTTGGCAAACTTGTTAAAAACACTTCTTTAGAAAAAAAACCATGATTTGGGTAAAATATACGAAACTCATGATAAAAGGTTAAAGGGGTTTAAACTTTTCATATTGTATAAGAAGAAGATGATTTCTACACACACATGAAATGGTGGGACCCACATATATATATAATGCTAATTATATATAATGTGTGTCCCACCATTTTATATGTATGTAACATGAGAATACACTTTTCCTACAACATGATAAGTGTTTTTCCCAAAGTTAAAAGTGTTTTCCCCCAAAAACCATGATTTTGGGCTCCAAATCATGGTTTTGGGAGAAGCTAAAAATTCTCGTTTTTTTTTTTTTTTTTTCGGTGGGTTTCACCAACTTTTTTCCACCCCTTCCTTCTCTTTCTTTTTGGTACTGTTCCATATTTTCTCTTCTCTTATGTGGGTTATTTCTTCTTTTCTCAGAACCTCTGTTCCTATTAGAAAAAATAGCAATGTCAAAATTTATCACTCCCTCATATCTTAAATATAAGATAAAGTTAACTTTTTTTGAAGAGATTAGAAAAACTAATTAAATTACTTTAGAGTAATTATATTTAAATTTTTTCCTTCAAACTAATTAGTTTGATTAATGAACTTATATATAATTTAAGGATATATAACATATGATATGATTAAATAACTTATTTTCTTTAATCTTTCCAAAAAAGTTAACTCTGTCTTATATTTAAAATCGAAGGAGTACTTATTTCAATCTTAAATATAGTATTATTTTGGACAATTATTGTTTGTAAATGATTTTAGTATGTGCAATTTATTAATACATATATATGAGCTATTTTTTTTTTTTATCATAACGGACTAATGTTATAATTTTAATTTTATAAACAAATGTATTTCATTTTTGGTATTTATTTTAAAATCTAATGTTAAAAATATTTAAAATAAAATCTTATCTTTATATGCAATTATGACAAAAGCTAATATCCTTTTTGATAATTTGAGCATGAAAAAACTATTTTGATAACAATATCTAAACACCGTCGTTTTATTAAAATTACTTTTTTTCAAAGAATCTATTCTGATTTTTACCATTTTTTGTGTAGTATTGTACTCTTTTATTTATTGATATCATTGTGTCCTTTTTATGAAAAAATATATTTGTTTCCATACATGCCAAACTAATACTCGGGTTTTTTTTATAAGCTTCAATTTTTAAATGAGTTTGGTTGCTTTTATAATCTACACTTTGAAGATGTTAAATTTTTTTTTTTTTTTTTTTTACACATCATTATATGTTTTTCACATCTCCCTTTTTTTCACCCATTCTTTTTTATCCTTTTTTTTTTTCAAATTCATTCTCTCTCTTTCTCACCATCTTCATAAATAAGTTTTGTTTTCCAAAAAAAAAAAAAAAAAAAAAAAAAAAAAAAGTTGCATTTTCATACATATTATTTTTTTTTTTATCAATTTTAATAAACTTGAGTTGCATGATTTAGAACTTATAAGAATTATTAGAGGGAGTATAATTCTACACATTCCAACTCAAATGCTACTGATTGTCAATTACTCCCTTAGGATATAATTCCTCCAATCTTATTTATAAAAGCTAGATAATTAAATTATGTGATTTAAGAAAGTAGTTAAAATTAGTTAAGAACAATAAATGTATTTAAATTAAACTTTTTTATACCCCTATTTATGAGAGGTAGGTAAAAAGGAGAAATAAAGTAAATATAGGTATCACTAACTTTTCAATTAATGGAATATAGATAACTAATGAAGGGCAAAGATCATGAGAAAAAAAAAAAAACTTAAATTCAGACAACTCTTGTCGGATTTTTATAAAAAAAGACTAAAACAATTCAAATTTTGTGTTCTTATAAAAAGACCGGAGGAAGTAATATCCTAATTGTTGAATTGTTTTGTCCCCTTTATAAGATTTATTTTGGGTTTGTCTAAATATTAAATGTGATTTTACCTATTTTACCCTTAATTAATTAATATATTCTCTCTTATTATGTTTTTTTCATACATTATTTTTCATCTATTTTTCTCTCACTCTCACAGTCTCCCCTACATATCCACTTATAAATAAATACGTAATTATTTTAAGAAAGGTACATTTGCTACAAACTTGTTACTTTCAATTAATTTTAACAATTTTCTTAAACCAAACCATTTGATTGTTTGGATGAGGGAGGAAGCAAAAATTATTTAGTACTACCTTCAGTCTTAATTATATGAGTATTTTTGTAGTATAATCTATACTATAAAAATGTTCCTATAATAAAGATCGGATGAAATATGTCAGATTGGTTGTTTTGCTAAACAAATTACAAACTTCCATGATTATTCGTAATTACCAATAAATAAATCATCAAATATTTGCGTATAATGCTAAAAGAACAATTAAAAGATAAATAGAAATACCAAATAAAAAAGCCTTGGATCATTATTTTTTTGGGGAAAAAAACTGTAACTGATTTCGCCCCAATTTTTCACCATTTTTGGTTGGCTTTTGTCGATTTTGATTTTTTATCCAGTTCTATTAGTTCGAGGCTTCTAGTTCGATCATATTCTAAGGTCAAAAAATAAAAAACCAGATCATATATCTTTTTCGAGTCAGACCACTCAGGTTCTGACAACCGTGGATAAAACCGACGAAGAAAACACAAAACTTTAATGTGCTTTGCTGTCAACGCGGTTGCCACCTTCAATCCCATTTATCAATCAAATCAATTAATATTATTTAACAATTAATTATGGGGTTTCAGATTTTTGGCAGAATGAAATTCGAAATTGTTTTTTTATCAATAACTTAGGTATTGACTTCAACAATCCACAACTCATTTTTTTTTTTTTATAGGTTTAAGATACTTCAGTTAACACCTATAGGGTTATTATACCCATTTCAGTCTTGACATAAAATCACTTCTACCTCTTCGCTAGGTAGTCTATCGCAGAATTACAAGCCCAAGACACATAGGTTAGCTTCGTTATCCAGTCCATTTGAAGTAACCGTTGGACTTTATTAATGATGCCTGAGTGTCGGTGATTACTGCCTTGTGCATGAAGAATCAACTCTAGATACTCAAAAGAATCCATTTCTAGCCATACTTTCTGTACCCCCCATTGCCAATGCAATTTTCACCCTCAAAAGACATGCTTATATTTCGCGTCCGTCAATAGTAGGGATGTCCAAAAACCCAACCCCGGACCCGACCCGGTCCTTCTGATAAAAAAAGTGGTCTGGGACAATATCATCTGACCGGACTAGACCAATTGACCTCGGGCCGGACCAGACTCGGGCCAGAGGCACTGACCACTTTGATAACCCGGTCTGGCCCGAGAAATATATAAATAATTAAATATATATATATTTAAAAAAAATTTGCAACTGGTCTAACTCTTCAGACTTCAAGTGGTCTGTCTCTGTCGGCTTAGTTAGGGATTAGGGTTGTGCACTTGCTGAAATTAACCCATTCGAAAAAACCTAGCCAGCAATCTAGCACCCACTCATCTCCAGTCCGTCCGAGTTCCGACCCTCGTCCCTCTCGGGTCTCGTTAGCCAGCAATCCAGCGCCCATTCATCTCCAGTTCGTCCGACCCTCGTCCCTCTCAGCTCTCGTTATCCAGCCTTCAGCGAGATCTCATCTCAAGTGAAGACAGCGACTCAGCTCCGGTCTTCTTCTTCAGTGAGTCTTCCCTTCGTTCTCCGTCTCTCGACTCTCCCTCATACGACATTCTTCTCGTTTTCTGCTACTTCACTGTGTGGCCCTTGAGATTCTACAGTCTTTAGGATCTTCTAAATGCTTATAGAAAATGGGATCATAGAACATTTAGCCATTTATTAGCATGATCTGTCGTCTAACCTTTGAGTTTATTTACCTGATTTTGCTTATTGTTCTATGAAATAGTTGATTGATTTTATGCCTAAGATTCTTAAACGTCTTACAAAACATGTAGATTCAATGTAGTGATGCCCATTTCCATGGAAGTTTTCTTCCTTCGGTTTAAATGTCAGAAGCCCTATCAATTTTCCCTTGTGCCTTGCTTCGATGACTTCCCCAACTGGTTTTGGCCATGATAACTTGGGAATCATTTGTATATTATGATTCTAATTCCTATAAAATTTGATTTAATTCCTATAAAATAGACTTGTTGTTCACCCAATTAATTGCAACTGCTTCTTCAACCTCAACAAATGGCACTGATTGGGAATTGACTGGGAATGTATTTTGGAAACACCCCTTTTTTATTTGTTTTTTCCTTCTTTCTTTTTGTCTTTTTTGCCTGACCTTTTTCATTGAGCTTTGGCTGCCTCCATCTTTATCAATGGATAGTTGGTTCCTCGCTGTAGAAATGCATCTCTTGTGTATATGTTTTTGGGAGTTGAAAATTTGAACCAGAGGATACTTAAATTTTTTTTTATTTTGTTTCTCTTTCATTTTAAGAAATTAATTGTCAAATAAATAGATCTTAAACAGCAACTTCAAAGTGTAAAAACTGGATTTTAGATTTTGAGAGGTTCAATTACATGATTATTTTGTTGTCTTGTATAATCTGATTACCCAACGGCCAGCGTGCAAGTGTTGGATATTTAAATTGTCCCATTTGTAAAAGCAAGTGTTGGAGATTTTAATCTGATTATTTTGCTGTCTATATATGGGTTTTTGTTTGAGTATTGTCTTTATTGAGTATTGACGAATACTTTTTTTTTTTTTTTTTGTTCCAGTCATGGAAGAAGAGGAAACTTCAAGTGTTGACATGTCTAAGTCTTCCAATATTGGTGAGAATGAGACTGTTGGTGACCATCTTCTACCCCTTCCAATTCCACTAGTCCTGCCCAACCTCCAACCACTGCAGAATGTCCTCCTCCTACTTCTACAACTTCTACTGGAGATGAAACCACAAAAGGTAGTAAGAAGAGAAAAGTACATGAGAACAAAAAATCAGAAGTGTGGGATCACTACATTAAGTTACTATTGGAAGATACAGATTGAGAGCTTAGAGCAAAATGCAAGTACTGCACTAAAGATTATGCGTGTGATCCGGTAAAATGTGGTACATCTTCTTTGAAGAGACACTTCAACAAATGTCAAAGCAATCCACACAGGGCCACTGCAACATCGAAGCAGTCTATGCTGAATTATGTTTCACAAAGTGGGGAAGGTGGAACTAGAAGCTTACAACCTCACATGTTCAATCAAAAACGTTGTCGGCGGGCTCTAGCAGAGTTCATCATATGTGATGAGATGCCATTTAGACTAGTTGAGAAGCCAGGTTTTAAAGCATTTGTGAAAGAGTTAGAGTCACGGTTTCATATCCCTTCAAGACAAACTATTGCTAGGGATTGTTGGCAATTATATATTGGTGAGATGAACATATTGAAGAATCAATTGAAGCAGTGTACTAGTCGTATTTGCCTTACGACGATTGTTGGACGTCGTTCAAAACTTCAACTACTTATGTCTCACAAACTCATTTTATTGACAAAGATTGGAAACCGCATAAAAGGATTCTAAACTTTACTTTGATTGAGAATCATAAGGGAGATACCATTGGGAACACTATCGAGAAGTGCATATCAGAATGGGGCATACAAAATGTGTTCACCATCACGGTTGATAATGCAACATCCAATGACACGGTGTTATCTTATTTGAAAAAACGACTCATAAATTGGAAGGGTCTTGTTTGTGGTGGCGATTTTCTTCAACTATGTTGTTCTACACATATTCTCAATCTAATTGTATCCGATGGCTTGAAGGAATTGAAAGATGCCTTCAATTCAATTCGGCATGCTGTAAGGTATGTCCGTTCCTCCCCAGCTCGGCTCCAAAAATTTAAAGATGTATGTGCATTGGAAATGGTAGATGCCAACAATATGTGTGTCTTAAATATTAGCACTATATGGAATTCTACATATTTAATGTTGGATGTCGCTTTAAAATTCCAAAGTGCATTTGAAAGATTGGAGGACGAAGATAGAGATTATGTGGCACACTTTTAAAAAATGTCAAAGCGTGATAACACACATTTGGATGCTTGCTCTACCCAAGATGTTGATGACAACATGGATGCTCCTAATGGCCCGCCTAACAAACAAGCTTGGAATAAGGCAAATGTGTTTCTTAGGTTCTTAAAAGTGTTTTATGATGTGACCTTACAATTTTCTAGCTCGCTCACAGTTATTGCAAACACATGTTTCCATCAAATTACATTGATTCAAGAGTTGATAAATGAGACTATTGTGTCTGAGGACCCTCTTCTTAGGGAGATGTCATCAAGCATGAAGATAAAGTTTGATAAATATTGGGGAGCAGCAGAAAATATGAATCCTTTGTTGATTATTGCTATGATTTTAGATCCTCGATACAAGCTTGCCTACATCAATGATGTATTTGACCAACTTTTTCCTGATTATCAACTTTGTATGTTTATGAAAAACAAGGCAAGGAACAATTTGTATCGCATGTTTGAAGAGTATTCTGCAAAAATTGGTTTTCAAACCAGCGTGTCAAATAGTGCAAGCTCTTTGAACTCTTCTACCAGTAGCAATACTTCAAACTCTTCTGGGAATGCCATCACTTCCACTGTAAATTCTAGTAAAAAAGACCCTGGTCGTAGATGGTTGGCATCCCAAAAAGAAAAGTTCTCATCAATAGATCCTCAATCTGAATTGGATAGATACCTTTCAGCGAATGCAGCTGAAGACACTCCTATTGATGATGATGATTTTGACATATTGACATGGTGGAAGGTTAATTCAACCAAATACAGAGTGCTTGCGATGATAGCACGTGATTTATTGGCTATGCCAGTATCTACAGTTGCATCCGAAGCAGCTTTTAGCACTGGATGACGTGTTGTTGATGATTATAGGAGTAATCTATCTCCTAAAATGACTGAAGCCCTCATTTGTGCCCAAAATTGGCTACTGGCTACACAATCTATCTCAAATTTAGTTACTATGTTCACTGAATATGACAACTTTCAAGAGACTGATAATGTTGTTAATGTTTCAGGTATTTCAATTTTATGCTCATTATTGTAGTTTACATATTTCATTAATAATAATTTCTTAAACAAACAATTTGTTTTTTTAGATGGATCGAGTATCATTCAAGGTCGAGGAAAGAAATGAATGACAATGGATGCTCAAGAAAACTAAATTGTTATTTATGTTTTCCGCATTTATGTTTTTGTTGTGGATTATATTTAAGTAACTTCAATGACAATGGATGCTCAATGTGATGGACTTGTTACTTGTTACTCGTTAATTGTTGTGGATTATATTTAAGTAACTTGAATGTTGTTATTTATGTTTTTGTTGCTTATGTCCTCTTGTTATTTGGCAGGGGTAAAAGTTGCTTATGTTTTTTAGATGTTTTCTGTATTTATGTTTTTGTTGCTTATGGATGAAGTTGCCTTTGGACGTAGTGGAAAAGATTCTTTAAGATTTGGCAGTGACAACAAGTCAAGGTAATTTTCTTTCTTTTTTCTCATCAACTCCTTATCCATTAAGGACCTTGGTGGAATTACAGATTATGAATAATGTTGATATTGTAATACCTGTAGCTTTGTAGATTCCAGGTTCTAAAAGCAATCTCTTAATGTTAAAATTTTAATATTCCTTGTTGGTGTACTTGTAAGCATAGTATTTTAGAAATCTGCTCAGGTTTGTTGTCTCTAGTTAAATGGATTACGCTTGAATCAAGTATGAAGATAAACCATAATGATTTCGCTTTTGCTTGTATATGTCTTTGTGAGTTACAGTGTGACCCTCACTTTAGTCTTTCCATCTTGTATATATTGGCATTAGCGGTTCTCTGTATGACTAACATCATTACTGAATTAAGTGATGTTTGAATTGGTGATCCCTGGAATGGCTATAAATTCACTTATTGCAAACTTCAGCCTTGTACTCTAACAGTAAACTATATGGGAAGGCCAGCAAATGTATTATTTATTTTCTTACTTCTCCAGTAATCTGTTATGGGTATTCTTGCAGGTGCTTTCCAACCTTCCCTTTAATGTAAGTATAGATGTGATCAAGCTTCTTCTTCCAATGGGTGATATTATATCAGAAGTGGCTGTATTACTCCAGGTTAGCATTTGTAGCTGTCTCATTTATATGTTTTGTTGTTAGATATGTCGTATCAAAGATTCAAATTACTGGTGGACCTATATTTAACACTTAATAGCTCTTCCAATAGTTACTCTTTGAATTATTGGATATACCTAATGATTTTTTATTCATTATTCTTTATTATTATTATTTTGAAGATTTAACCTAATGGCATCAGATTATGGAGGCCTCTCATAATGTTAAAACAAAAAGGGACTCATAAATATAACATCGATTATTGAAACTAGATATCTATGCAGGAGGAGACAACTTTGCGCTTGGTAGAATCATCTCTGAGGAGTCGTCATGGACAACTGGACGTCCAGTAGCGGTCTCTGGACCGGCCAGTCCAGCCCGACCATCGATCTGGTCTGGACCAAACCCGGACCTCGAGTTTGGAATGTCCACCCGGGGTCCCTCCTGGACCAGACCTCAGGTTGGCCCCCAACCCAGTCTGGTCCGGTCCATGGACAACCCTAATCAAATAGATTTTTATAAAGCTTAATATATATAATGATTATAGCTAATAAACATCACGTATGTCGAGGCTAAGGTCACACAAAGATACATAATACTTAAAAAACGGTTAATTATACACATCATCATGTATTAAGAAGCGAAATTCACGAAAACACAAACATAAATGTTGTTGAAGTTAATAACCGTGATTTATTTAATGACAAAAGTGATGGTTCTTTTGAAACAATCTTCATATAACACTTACCAACGATTCGTCTTCCAATCTTGTATAAGTGAAAACACATACATAACAGTTATGTCAATTGACTATAAAGTATGAACAACAAAAATGCTCAGATTGTTGAAAAGTCGGCTGTTGAGAGTAGGAACGGTGTTAGACCTCCCCGTCATGAACTTTAATAAGTGTCAATGCAAAATAAAGATGGCTCTTATGATGATCAGGTGAAGGAGGTCATCGATAAAATGGTAAGTATTAATATTAGTCCCTGATTCATGGAAGTAATGTCTGCAACTAACTATTAATATTAACATTATTTTTAAATACACAGCAAGCCATGTCCTAGGAAGTCACAACACATGAGGGTTGCCTTTCTACGAATAAGGATGTAGTGGTCTTCTTAGAGGTACTGGCTTTAGATTGACCAAGACAAAATATTATGATCATTGGCAACCTCGAAGAAAAGAGTTTGAAAAGCTTCAAAAACAATATGATGAAATGAAGGAACAAATACTTTCTTACAGAAGAATTAATGAATGAGCGTACTATAAAGCATCAAAAGGGAAATGGTAGCCCAAGTACTAAAGGCAGCTGCACATTCCCCCCATGAATTTCTTGAGGGAGAGGCAGATGTCGAGTGTTTTGCTGATAGCCCTGGACATCACACAATTGAAACGGGTTGTATGTTTAACCCCTGGAGGATAACACGCTTCATAACAAGCCTATCCTTCTTGAACATATAAAGGTACAAATCAACACCAACACTGACCCCATCTGCCCTTTCTCTATGCCCACTAAAGACATAGATATAGTGGGAAGGGATACAAGTAGCTTCATTGCATGGCCTTGCCGTCTACTTAGAGTGCGGAAGCCCCCCACCCAAAAGAAGTTGACCACTCAAAAGAAGCTATCCACTAATAAGTCCATGCCCCCAGTTAGTCCAAGTGCCCTAATCAGTCTAACCCTCCCATTTCCAAGACCCCAACTCAGTCGAAGAAGAGGAAGCATCCCACCCCTAATGATCAATCTGAGAAGAAGTCGTCCTCACACTCGTTGGTCAATCTACTTAGAAATCTTTCCAAGAGTTTGCTAACAAGATCTTGCCTTCAGCCCCGTTTATACATACCAAATTTGAGAGAAATGTCTTCAACCAAGAAGATTAAAAGGATGTTGTAAGCCAAGAGCTTGTTTTTTAGGTGCTGAACAATGAGATGGCAAATATAAACTTTATCAACTTCTTTATGAGGTATTTCTTCAACTAGGATTGAATAGTTGGCTACTTAGAACTTCGATTACATTTTGGACCTCGTCCCCCAAGGCTTCCAAGACAAGATCAAGTTCATCCACCCTGACTAAATCAATAACCAAGGTAAGGGCATGAAGGAAGATTCCAAGCAATGACATGCAAGGTTTTCGGGGGATGAATTTATCAGAAGGACGCCAGACAAAAGGGACACTTACTTATTTGTGCCCTACATTCAAGGGTGAGAACATCATTAACTCTACTTAAATTAGATTTTATTTATTTTGTAATTGTCCGATTGTGTGATATATCGTTGTACTTAAGGAGCATTGAATGCTCATGGTGGTAAATCTAATTCAAAAAAAGATTTGGTCTTATAACTCTATGGGTGGGAATCCAGATAGGAGACCATACATGCAGGAAATACTCAACTAGTAAGTTATTCATTCATCATCTCTTATAATTCAATTCAACTTGCATATTTCTATATATATATTTCTATAAGTATCTTCTTAGAGTGGTGAATAGGTACCACACGGAGAATAGTTTCCAATATAGCAATTGCAACCTCATCGATGGTCGCTTCAAATACGCCTTCCAATGGCAGCATCGAAAGGTATATATATTATTTACCAATGACTATAATATTAAATTGAAGTACATATATAGTTTATATATCTAACTGTTAGACTAATTTTTCTCCTCAATTCTTTACAATGCGTAAAGCAATCAGACATGAGTAGTGATTGTTGGTACTACGTGATATAATACATGAATGACATAATCAGGCACAATCCTGAAAATATTGATACAAATAAGGTATATCATTTGCTCAATTCATTCATATATACACTTGGTCAACTATATATTACAATATCTAACTTTCATATATTGTTTCGTTTTCACATAGTATTTTAATATCTCCTGCATGATGTTTACCAACTCACAAATGGAAGAAGTGGCTGAAGAGTTGGTGGCATTTGTGCAACATTAGTTGGAGCATAAATAATACATAGTAAAATTGTAAATTTATAGACATTGATGATTTGTTTTAATGTTTTAGTTTTAATACTGTTTATATGTACATAAATGAACGTAAATATATTCTGATTTGTTCTATAAATACATATACAAGGGGGTCTCGAAAGTATAACACCCCCTTTAAAAATAAATTCATTCGGTAAATGTAAATATATAAATCACAGTTATTACCCAATAACTCTTATTTATGTCAACTATATGTAACAATTATTTGGAAACAACCGTTTTATATGTTAGTAGATATATAATTGTTGTTAAATTGGAGCTACTATGTATTATGCAAATCATATATTATTATGGTTGTTTTACGCGTATCCATTTATTATTATCACAGTAATTAATGGGCATATCATATCCTGTTGAGACTCAATACATAACAGGTTGTTATATTATAACCGTTATAATTGGTTGGGAACAAATAACGGTTCAGAACTATAATGTATCTGCACAGAGCTTTAATAACACCCACATAGATACCAGTTTGGAACCGTTGTGTATGACAGTTAATAACCGTAATGTATCGTTATTTCTATAGTAGTGGTAGGAAATCACTTATTTGGATTTTTAAATTTTGAATGTATTTTTCTAAAATTTTGTCCTTAATTTCTTCCTGACATTTTAACTAGATAATTGACAAAAATGCTCTTGTTTACGTGCTATTGACACACTTATTAAAAAAAGGGATCGCTAAAGTACATTAGAATTGATCAAAATGGTTATTTTGATGAAGAAAAATGAAAAAGGTTAGGACTGCTTATTGCTTAAGTTAAACACATAGTTTCAAATTTGACTCTCAATGAATATATAAAACACCTTTGAAGGATTATCTCCAATTATTACTTGTATAAGATATATTATTTTTAAATTATAAAAATAAGATTTTATTACTTTTTATTTTTTCCTTAACTTGGAGTTAGACTAATTTCCATTTTTATTGCTAGTCACTTAACTTGAAGCTCTCTTATGCAGCAATAGTAAGAATGAGTGCCCGTAGAGATCGAGAATTCAAACCCTGTTATTATGTAAGAAGAGTTTTTCAAGTTCTTATAAAAAGAAAATCTTATAATGGCATGTGAAAAAGATGAACATTGTCAATTAGTTTGAATAAGAAAAAAAGTATATATAAATTCCTTTAATATTTTTTAATTTTTATTGATAACATAATCCTAAAA
Organism: Acacia acuminata; assembly: GCA_019022655.1. NCBI lineage: Eukaryota > Viridiplantae > Streptophyta > Magnoliopsida > Fabales > Fabaceae > Acacia > Acacia acuminata. The sequence continues at coordinate 1,467,838 of JAFJYI010000016.1, read as the reverse complement.
TCGTGCTCACTGGATCAAACTTAACAATACTATTTTTGTTGAATGCTTATTTTTATTTATTTTTTTTTTTTTTTTTTTTTTTTTTTTTTGGGGAATGTTGGCTCGATCACTTGGCTGATTAGTTAATTGTTAGGACTCTAATTAAACTAGCCAGTCACTATCTCAACTAATCGTTCTGAGTCAATACCTAATCTTGTTCAATTGCAAGTTTATTGGTCCACTTGTTTGGGGTATATAATATAATTAACACGTGCCGGCGATATAGTGAAAGAGGCTTTGGTCGCGTAAGCACAAATACAAATGCGAAAAACATTTTTGAAATAACTGCTCTGAAATTGACATGAAAATATATAGTTAACAAAACTATTTATCCATCATAGCACTCATTATTTGAAAATTTATAACACAAAACGAGAAGTGTGGCTAATTTAATAAGAATTGTAATATTCACTTATCTAATAAATTTTTGAGGAAGCAACCTGTGTTTTTTGATATTATCATCCTTTTTTGATATTATCATCTCGTATTTGGTTCAGGGTTCATGATTGCCTCTTTTAACGCAAGTATCTCCTTTGTGATTTGAATTCGAGACCTCAAAGAATCTAGTAGGGTCTTACACCACTAGTCGCTAGACGACTCTATGTTGATAGGAAGCAACCAGTGTTGATCATAACATGTATACATGATTTATAATGAATTGTAATATCTGAAAATCTTTAATAACAACTTATTTTTAGTGGTATAATACTCTTTATGGTCCTTATTATAAAGCACCAACTAACAATTCTCACAAACCAATAAAAATAGTTAAAGTCAATAAAGTTGTCCTACAATTGAAGTAACTCTCAATATTACCCCTACTAATTACACTTTGAATTCTAATATTTTATTAATTATTACTCTTACCCACCACCCTTATTAATTATGAGCATATATGGAACAAAAAAAAAATTTTAATACACTTTGAAAATAAGTAAGTGCTTTATAAAAAGGATCAAATATAATTACTAGTTGGTGTCTTATAATAAGGACAAAAGAGAGTACAATACAAGAAAATGTCTAGTCAGTTAAGCTTAAAAGTTGGATTATGAAAACGTGATTGAACAAACAAGATGAACAAAAAAAAAAATGAGATGTAGAAGTTAATTCGCAATTCTCCTGTTGTGTAGAAAAATAAATTGTAATCTTCATATTCTACTCTACCTTCAACTTTCAAGTAAAACGCTTGATCCCTCAAATGAGCTTGGGTGGGGCACCAATCAGGACGGCCCATATATAATTTTTTTACTTTTATTTTTTAAAAAAAATTATTGTAATATTTACAAATAATCTTTTAATTATTTTTTTTTAAATTTTTTTTTTTTTTCATTTTGAAACTAAAGTTGAATCTTTTGAATCTCAACCGTTAAAACTGTAATTAATCGGCCGATTTCTCTTCCTCTTACTCTCCCTGCCCTCCCTACCTTACATATTTCTATTAATTATTTAAGGGTTAAGAATAAATATACTCATAAACTTTTCTTGGGGTAAAAACACATGAAATTTTTTAATGGAGCAAAAATGCTACTTCAGTGTTCATATTTACTGACCTACAGTGCCTTAAACAGAATAAATAAAAGAATATATATGTTTAACCAAAAACAAAAACTCTCACCAACGTCCATTACTTTTTAATTTGTAGGCCCACCAAGTGTTAGAGATGTCAACTATTAGTATATTAATATGGAAAATTAACCACATGAAAGTAAATTATGTCATATATCTTGAGAGAGAGATATCATTTTCACCATTAATTAACAATATTAAGGAGTATGTGAGCGATTAAGACTTGATTCTCTATAAATAAGGTTATGAGTTCAGTTTTTATAAATAAAAAGTCATATTAATAAATTACATGTCGGTTATCTTGCCAATAATAAAATCACACTATAATACTTGAATATTTGGCTCGGTACTTTTTTAAAAAAAAAAAAAACATGATTATAAAAAAAAAGTTTCATTTTTTAAAACAATACACGGTGCTTTCAGAACTTGAGAGATATTACCCAAAAAAAAGGGAAAAAAATGAAGAGAAGCCCTATGAGCAAAATAAAGGAGGATATTATTTGTTCGATGGTAATGTTTTTAGTTAATAAGTTCATGTGAATTTTGTATGGTATAATTTTCTTATTAATTTAAATCAGCTAAAAGTACACCTTTCTCATGTAACTTTATATAAGGATTTGATTTGGTTTCTTAATTTTATAAAGCATCTTATCAATTTCTAAACTCATGTAGCATTGTTAGCATTAACTAAAGATTTTAATAACAGTCATTAAATTTTACAAATTAAATTTAATAATTTTTGCTTGAATTAAATTTAAATTCAATACTTTTTCAGCATTTAAATGATGACAAAATTTTTTACAAATTACATTTAATACTTTATCAACATTTAAACTTTTAATAACAGTCATTAAATTTTACAAATTAAATTTAATAATTTTTGTCAATACTTTTTCAGCATTTAAATGATGACATTAAAATTTTAAGTTTTTACAAATTACATTTAATAATTTATCAACATTTAAAATTTTAAGTCATCATTTTTTTTTTTTTTGTGTGAACTAGCTATGGGGTTAAAGGACTGAAAGACACTTTTTTAAAATTGAATAAGTAAAATAAAATCTTGTACAGACTTAAAACATTAAAGGTGCCCTTTGATCCCTAAATTATATAAATCTGATATAGCCCTTTTAAATGCGTAAAAAATTATCCTTTCATTAAAAAAAATATTTGTTATCTGAACAAAAAATATGCCGGTGGTGATCCATGTCCTTTAAAAAAAAAAAAAAAAAAAAAAAAAAAAAAAAAAAAAAAAAAAAAAAAAAAAAAAACTGTTGTTGTTTTGGCTTATTCAAGTCTTTCACTTTGTTCGAGTCTCTCCCTCTACTTGCTTGAGCTTACAAGTAATCGATTAATTATACCATCGCTTTTATGTTGCTTTAATTAATTTTGATACTTAGTTGGCATCATAAAAGCAATATACGTAATGCTAATTTTTATAATCAACGGAATGTTACGTAAAGTATAAAGTTTTGGAAGGATTAGTCTATGATTCTGTCATTAATTAAACATCACTTAGAAGTGTTGATGTCAGATGATGAAGATTGGTTTAATTGGCAAGCATTTGACCAATTACTAGCTAAATGTATAAAAATACTCATAAACTCATATTAAAAGTGTGTCTAACATTATATGTTTTAAAGATACAAAAATACTTACAAAAAATGAAAATAGGAGTAAAAATGTCACAATCGTTAAATATAACTTAACACCATTACTTTTTATGGTGCGGCCACACTATTTTTTTACATATACATATAAAACAGTGTTAGGTTGAATTTAACGGTTCTAACATTTTTGTCATTTTGAAAGTTTATGAGTATTTTTAAACCTCCGAAAAATATATGGTAATAGATGCATTTTTGATAAAAACTCATGAGTATTTTTGCATCTTAACTCTACGTATAAAGTCATAAGTTTAAATTTTGCTACTAATATGTTAGAATTTTGTTTGTGGATAATCCTTTAGTGCACCTTAATTTTAGACGCATGGTGTAACTCAATGTGTCTATGAGATCGAACACGATTTTATAAATTGGAAACGTAAAAAATTTAATTTAGTGAGTCAACTCGTAAGTTTGATAATAATATATGAGACCCAAACTTAGAGATTTATTGAATTTTAAGATAAAATTATGGGAAAATCCTATATAAAGTTGCTTGAAATAGAAAAATTCTAAATCAGGTTGTTAAACTCAATAAATCCCTAATCAAGTTATTAACTCAATTTAAGATTTTAAAATATGGATAAAATGATTTTATTACACTTTTTTAGCCTGCTTTGTCGTGTTTCGTCTTAAAAAGCTTTTATTACTTTGTATCTTAATTTTTCTATATATATTAACATTAATATATAATAAAATAAAATTCGATTCCTTTAATTGGGAAGAATCAACAATAATTCAAGTCAAAAAATAAAAAGATCAACATTAACCCAATATTAATTAAAATATTTTTATTTGAGTGTCGTGAATAAGAAATTGTATTAATTTGAAACATACACACTAGTCAAACTTTTTTTAATTAACATAGTCTAATTTTCTTTTCATCGAAAAAAATATAGTCAAAAATAATAAAAAATATTATTATTAGCATTCAACTAAAAATAATTTAATTTATCTTGGGGTTATGCTTTATTTCTTTCTTTTTTTTTTCTTGAATTATTCTTGATGATCTTTCCATGACCAAAAAAAAAAAAAAAAAAAAAAAAAAAAAACTTTGATTTAAGCTAATCATATTTTATTTTTTTGTATATTGATGTAGTATACATACTTATTCAAAACAAAACAAAAAAGTTATAGCTACTATTACTAAGATCCTTTAAAAGGAGAAGAAAGACTAGGAGAGGACAATAAAGTCATTTAACTCACATTTTACAATCTTGAATTGGCTTAATAATTTAATTAGAGATTTATTGAATTTACTAATATAATTTAAAATTTCTCTATTTTAAACAAATTTTTTTACATGGGATTTTTCCTAAAATTATTAGGAAGATGATTCTCTCATGATCATTTTTCTCTTTTTCTTCTCAAAATCACATCTACACACTTAGATCAAAATATGAATAGTTCAGATCTAATATTTTTTTAAACTACTATAAAAGTATTTCATAATTTTTTTTGTATTATAGTTATGAATTGTATAGATCATATTTTAACAGTTTAAAATTATTTATTTATATTTATAATAATAGTTTTATAAAATATGAAATTTGTACCATTTTTTTTTAAAATTTGATAGTGGAGATGAGATTTTGAAAAGAAAATAAGGCAAATGGGTCTGAAAGGACCCAAACCAAAACTATTCACAACAATATAATAATTTTGCATAGATTCGTTATTACTTTATGCTGCCCAGTCCCCTTTTTTTTGCCCCACCAAACCAGCTTATGCACTTGGACTTTTTTCTTCTAATTTTAACCATAACGCTCATACTCCATATAAAAAAAAATAGTACAACATACCCACCAACTTATTCTAAAAGAACGCGCAGCACCATAATATCTTATTGGGGCAAAAGTTTTAAAACCATAATAAAAATGACATGTCTGTTAAACTAGATTAATGTCCATTATTTTTTGTCGTAAGGCCCACGCCATTTTCATGAAAGTACTAAAATACCCTCTCTAAAATGGCAAATGTGTAAAAATATTTATAAACTATTATCCAATGTGCGTTAAACACCTTATGATTTTCAAAAGTGTAAAAATACCTATAAACATTCAAAATAGAGGTGAAAGCACTAAAATACCCCCAAGTAAAAAAAACAAAAACAAATACACATATATACATGGTGAATATATTTAATGAAAATTATTTTCATCATTTGCTGCGTACTCCAGTCAAGTTTTGCATATACTTCTTTGTTTCTTTTTTATTTGGTCAAAAAGCTTATGTTAATAATTTGATTCATTTTTAAATTAAGTCAATTTTATAAACCGTGTTTATTGTAAGTTAATTTACTAAGAAAATTTAGAAAAGATAAAAAATTTAATAACATGTGCCCAAGTAGCATAATATACATCACACCCAATTGCTAAAATATCACGTCCAATTACTTGGGATTGATTGTATATTAATTATGGGTAAAATTAGAAAGTTAACTAAGTTTAAGATTTTTCTTAGTTATGATAAAACATTTTAGACTTATAAATAGGAGTATATGTTAGAATTGGTTGAGTTTTCCAAGAGGAGGGTGAATTGAGTATGTGATACAAACTTAGAAATTTTGAAAATCTTTTTTTCATATTGATAAAAGCAATACGTATGAAAGTAATGAATTATAAATTCATAATCAATTATTCAAAACCTATGTGCTGGAAAACATAAGAAATAAAGGAAGAGAGTATACAAATAGTGATTTATAATGGTTCGGCCCAATCTTTGTTGACCTACGTCCAATCCCCAAGGTCCACTTAAGATTTTCAATCTATTATCCTCTTGTTTAATATTGGCACAAGAGAAACTCTACTCTAGTGTTTTTCGTGGAAATGAGGGTACGAGAAATTTGGGGAGGAATTTAGGGGAGTCTGACAAGAAGAAGTAGAGTGAGTTATTGGGGTTGAGTAGAAGCGAGGTAGATGAGTCGGGAAGGGCGAGTTCAAATGGAGGTTGTGATTCATATAGTTTTACATTAGGGAATCTGCAAAAGTATGTAGGAGGAGAGAAAGTAGTAGTGGGTTGGCTAAGTTGGCTTACCATCGTCGCCGGTGAAGCCATTCAATTTTGAAGAGAGGTGTGAGAGCGAACTTCAATTTTCGGTGTAATAAAGAGAAAATTCATCATTTAGATTGGTTATGCTCAAAATTTGGCCTTAAAAATTCATCTTTTAGACTAGTTATTCTTAACAATAGGTCTTAAAAATAATTTTCCCCCTTTTCTTTTAGACCTTTTATTATTAACAACCAATATTAAATGTTTCATCTTTTAAACTAGTTAAACATAACAATCGGTTTTACAAATAATCTACATTTTTTTAGGCCTGTTGTTTGAGAAACTTATATCTAAATAATATATTTTAGACCTTATATTAAAGGAATTGGTCAAAAAATTCTTTATATTTATAAAACAATCGTCGGTCATACTTTTTAGACTTGATCCTCTCTATATCCAATTTAAATATAGCGTTTTAAAAGTTATATATATAAGTAAACACAAAGTTTTAACTTCTAGTCAACCCCAACTAACAATTAGATTTTGTATTGCAGTAAAAATGATATCACATGACCAACATGCATTGTTCAGAGTGGAAGAGGTTTTGACCACTTAAATATTGGAACCGTGTGAATACCAATGTTATTAAAACCGGACCGGACCGGCCGGTTCGGATCGAAAACCAAAAGTTATAACCATAGAAACCGGGTCTTTCTTTTTCTTTTTTTTCTTTTTTTTCTTTTTAAAGAAAACCGACAGGGAAAGAGAGATATGAACAGAGAGAGACCAAAGGCAACCGGACATCGTGAAACTGCCGGTGAAATCGACTAGGAGGAAACCCGAGAAAGGCCACCTGATATCAAGGAAACACCGGTGAGATGGACGAGGAGGGAGATCAGAGCGACCACTACTTCTTTCCCGTCAGACACGGCCGGAGATCGACAAGGAGGAAGTTCACCATGGGAGGTTTGGCAGAAGCTGTAGGTGATTTGGGCGAAATATAACAAAGTAGAGACTAGAGAATGAGATACTTGGCTCACCTCTTCTTTATCGTTCAGTTTCTGCGAGACCACCTCTTCTGAGCCAAAAAAGAAAGAATGGCTCACCTCTTAATTGATAAGCCAAAAGCTTTGATGGACCTTGAACGAAGAGAGAAGCACAGCTACCTAGCTAGCTGTGACCTAAGTCTGAAAGACATGACAATAGAGGGGTCATGTTGCACATATAACTCAACTTTTATGTCTCCCAAGCATTTTTTAAATATAAAATAATTTTTTTATTTTTATAATTTCATATTAATAATTGAAATATTTACTTTCTTATCGAATTGTTTGTAACCCATAACAACCCAATATCCCGACCAATTCAAATTGATGGCCATCCCGATTTTAATAACCTTGGTGAATACAGAATATATATTTGAGAAAGTTACGTCTAGTTTGGTCTGAGAATCGGGTGATATACTCATATATAAAAAGATATCACGTGATTTTGTGATTTTGACGATGTTGTAATGAAGTTGAAAGGGAAAGAGAAAGAAAAGTAAAAGGAAGTTTGAATAAGAAAGGATCTTTGACTACTTCCAATTGAAGAATCAAATTCCACACAACAAACACACAAACAAAGAAAATAGACCAGATTGAAACTTAAAAGACACACCATTACTCCTACGCGTATTACCACTTTCTTCCTCTTCTTACGCGTCAGCCCATCACCACCTTTCTCATTCCTCAAACCCAAACACACTCCAATCTTGAGGTCAGAAATCACTCTGGTCCCATTTAATTTCTAAGCCTTTTATTTATTTTTCTTCTCTTTATTTATGTTGTTTACGTTAAAATACTTCATTTAATCATACGTGTTAGAATTACTCCATAATTAAAATCGAGTAATATGTGTAATCATTAAGAATAATTTTTTAAAAAAATTTGATTTTTTTTTTGTCAACTAAAAAAAAACCAACTTCTTGTTTTAAAATATTTGAATGAAAAAACAAGTTTTGGGAAGAAAACAATATTTTTGAATTATTGTTCTAAAAATCGTATTTGATAAAAAAAATAAAATAAAATATATATATATATATATATGATTTAAGTGATTGTTCGCAAATCAACTTCGAATTAAGAGAAAGCAGTAAACGTACTAAAAAGTGGATAGACAACAGACAAAATAGGAATGACGAGTGGTGAATTCAAAGTTGATCTGAGAGCTTAGACCGTCACGCGTTGAAGGAAGATAGGGCTACGCGTGTATTGTCTAATTTTATAGAACAAAAAATGATAAAACATATAAAAGTTGTTCTTGTTTTTATTTTTCAAAATTTTTGACTAAAAATTACTAATCAAACAAAGTTTTTCTATTTTTCGTTTTACAAATCGGAAATGAAAAAGGGCATAAATTATTTTTTGTAACATTTTAGCTGATATTTGTAATTAAATTGATATTTCTTGTGTTTTATAAAAGAAATAATAATTTTATCTTTAAATTTATATTTATGTAAATTTTTTTTAAAGTAAATAATCACTCTGCCCCTATTTATAAGTCTAGTTTGACCAAATTTCACATACTAAGGAAAGTTAATTGACACAATGATTATGGGGTAAATTTTCAATTTTGTCTTCATTTATGATTGTGTACTTTTTAACCTGCTTTCTTCTCTCCATCTTTATAGGTGCAATTAATATGGGTAAAATTATCACAATTTCATTTATTACATGAAACTAGACTTATAAATATGTTCCAAATTTTTGGTCAAACTGGATTTATAAATAAGATTAGAGTGGTATGTTAATTTTTTACTACTATATGAGTTATATATTAATCAAACAAATTTTTTGAAAACAATTTTCTAGCATTAATTTAGCATTAAATCACCTAACATTCTAGCATCTGAAAGTAATTCAAGGACCACAGGAACAAGAAGTATTAATTTAGTTAGATGCTCTTGGAATTGGGGTTGGGGCTTTTAAAAGTAGATTTATAATGGTATTTATGTTGCATAAGCTAAATATGTTACACTACCCGATCTTTAATATAAGATTCAGCTTAACTTTTTGGAAGAGTTTCAAATAAATTAAATAAATTATTTTAAAATATTTATATCTGTTCTTTTTATGCTAAATTAATTTATCTAACTTATAAACTAATATATAATATAACAATACATAATATCTTTTTTAATCAACTACTTATTTAGCTTCTTTAATTTTTCTAAAAAAATCAACTGAATTTTACATGAAAGTTACAAAATTATAGGAGATTTGTCTCAATTTGTGTACGTGAATGGACATGAATTGTGGTTTTAAACAAACACTTGGTTGGCAGAGTATGTTATGTTGATATAACTCAACTTTTAATCATCACGTTTTCATATATAAACAAAATAATGAACTAAATAATAATGAAAAGATTAATAAATTAGATCTACTTATCACCTTTCAAATAATTATGTGTAGTTTAATTTTGTTATAACAAAAGGCAAAAAATAGGCCCTAGGAATTGGTAAATAAAAGCTTCCAATTAAAAAAGTTCGGTAGGAAAAAAGTCAAGTTATAGATAATGATTTGTGTTTGGATTGTCCTACTTTTTAATTTTTTTAAACTGAGGAGTGTTTGGATTATTATTTCAAAAGTCGGTTAGATAAAAAAATAACTAAACCCTAAACCCTAAAAAATGACTAAAAAAATATGAATTTTATTAAATACTCATTTGAACCTAAATATAAGATAGAATTAATATTAGGATAATAAAAATTTTAATTTCAATTTTAATTTGGAAAAAATTTAAATGATTATTAAAAAAATTAATTAATGGATAAAGGTTTTTTTTTTTTGGGTGATAATGGATAATTTTTTTTTTTTATTATCACGTTTTCAAAGCTAAAAGACAATTAAACAAAGTACAAAAGGGAATTTAATCCCAATCTTTCAAGATTCCTCCGAATCCAAAACGGTAGATTACTTATCAAATAAGTCCTTTCAAAATAATTATGTATCCCAAACAAGATAAGTTTAATTTTTTTGGTTCGTTATAACAAAAAAAAAGATAACCCAAAAAGGCCCAATATTGATAGCTTTTTAGAAGCTCGGCCTATTAGCCTTCGACTAGTATATGTGGGTCACATAGATGTAGTGTGTGTCTATATATATCTTGCAATATTAACTTTCAATTCACAAAACTTGGACACGAAATCCTACTTAAATAAAAAAGTGGGAATCCACTAGACCCCATTATTATCGATAGTATGTGTGAAAATAATATTTTTCATATATGATTATGAAATAATCCAGGCAAGAAAATGTTTGTGAAATAAATCAATATAAACAATATTTAAAGTTCCTTCTGTATAAAAAAGCTACACTTAAAAGTTAAAACTATTTCGTCAATTAAAGAAAAAAAAGTTCCTTTTATTCTGCGTGTATTGACTATCTAGTCCCAATTCTGAATCAGCGAATCTTATATATATCTTCAGACCCAAAAAAAAATCTAATATATATGTATAACTTACTATTTGAGATAAATATATATGTCGGAGGAACTAAAAATAATAATAGGAAGAATGTTTCAAAAATCAATTAAAGTTTCTTTAAAAATAAAAAAGACTCACCGGTAGTGACGTACCTTTTAAAATTCAAAGCCTTCATTGTTTACCGACACAAAATTGTGAGAATATTTTATCAAAAAATTGTGATAATATCCTCCCTAATTCGTAAATTTTATGGACCCCCCGGTTGTCACTTCTCTTTTCATGCCCCAAAAATCACAGAGAGAATGTTGAAGAATGAATTTTGAAATTGTAAAATCTTAAAGTAGGTATATTTTATAACAATTTTTTTTTATAGAATTTTCTAATTTTTTAAATTTTTTATTGTTTTTTTTTTTCTCTCAAAATACAGAGGCCTTGTTGTTTCTTATCTTGCTTTTCTCAATGATTAAATCTTTAAATATATTATTACTCAGCTTATGAGAATAAATGCATTTAAAAAACTAATTAATATAATAAATAGTATTTAAATGACTTAATAACCAAAAGAAAAAAAAAAAAACTTTGGTAAGATGTACTACTCATGCATTGCAGGATTTATTGTTTAATTTTTTTAAAAAGGGTACAAATACAATAACTGGATTAAACTCTGCTTATCTAGTCTTGGCCTTCAAGCAATAACAGGGTGTGATTGAAATTATAAATTTAAATAATTTATTTATTACTCACAATTTTTTTTTTTTTTTTTTTTTTTAAAACATAAGCTTTCTCCACTGCACACCTCCCCATATACTCTCTTCTTTCAATTAAATGCTCTCTGTCTCCTAAACTCCAAACCTTCCCAGCTGTCCTGTTTTTTTATATGCATTTCATTTAAAAGTGGTGTTTCTTCAATTTTTTAATATTAGCAGATTAAACTATGACCAGTTCAACATTTAAATCTATTTCAATATTTTTAATTTTCTGTGTTTATTATATATGGTAGTAGGAGATTAGATTGAGATCAAGATTCAAGACTCCTTTTCTCTCTCTCTCTGTCTCCTCTGTGATTCTTTTCACATAATAAAGCCAGAAATATCATACCGAGTAAAGTCATCTTTTTAATTTGACTCTGTATTTTTTAAAATAAAATTAATTCACAACACAGACCCTCTTTGAAGTTCTACAAATAGCCCAGCTAAGATTGAGCTAGACTCAACATACTTCTCTGTATCTCTCTGTCCATCTCTGTTTCTCTTTCTCTCTCTATCTTTAACAGTAGTGTTGGTTGAAGCTTGAAGGAGAAATAATTGAGAGCATAACAATGGCAGAAATTCTGAGTGAAGAACAGATTGTGGAGTTCAAAGAAGCGTTTTGCTTGTTTGATAAAGATGGAGATGGTAAGAGAAAGAAAGCTTTAATAAACATGAGTCCCTGTTTTTTCTGCTCTGTTTCTTCTCTTCTGGTTTTCTGTGATTTGAAACAGAGAAAAAAAATAATGTTTGGGAATGTTTTGAACAGGTTGCATTACGGTGGAGGAACTGGAGACGGTGATTCGGTCGTTGGATCAGAATCCAACGAAGGAAGAGCTTCAAGATATGATCAGCGAGGTCGATGCAGATGGCAATGGAACCATAGAATTTGCTGAGTTCTTGAACCTCATGGCCAAGAAGATGAAGGTAATATAATAATAAAATTCAAATTACTTCTTTTTTTAAAGTAGTCCCACGTTGGAAAATTAAACTAAAAGAGGACTCTTTATATATATTCCTCAAAGTTGATTTTCTGCTTTTATGTAAAGGAGACTGACGCAGAGGACGAACTAAAGGAGGCGTTCAAAGTTTTTGACAAAGATCAAAATGGCTATATATCAGCAAGTGAGGTATGTAATATATATATTTCTTATTTCTACTTTTTTGTCATAATTTTATTTCTTTAATACCTACTTGGTAACAGACTTTTTATAAGTTGAGAACTTTGTAGCCCAATCACACCAAACATTGCTGAAGTCTTACAAAAAAAAAAAAGATTTTTGTATAATTTTTAATTTATAGTTTGTGTTTATAGCTTCCTCTTTTTTTCCATTTATTATCTTTTCTTATAAGTTATGGCATGAATTTTCTTCCTCACTCCAGAGAAAATAGGAGAATATGTCACAAAACGGGTTATGTGGGGTTCTCAAAACTATTTTGTTATGATAATATCTTCACTTATTTTTTCTGGGTTTTCAAGTTTTCACACTTTGCATCAAATTTCATATATATATATATATACACACACAGAGGCGGACGTTAGGTGTATGAGAAGAGGCAAGTATTCACCCTTGAAATGAAAATGTCTTTCTCTTAGAATTCAAGTTCCCTCAATTTAATATCCCTCCTTTTATTTTATTTTCCCGTGATACGGAAAATGCCTTATATTAAAAAAGATATATTTAATAAGATTGATAATAAAATAATTATGATGATTAATTTTATTGTAATATATTTTTTGTTATTAAAATATATGTACTTGAACTTATTGAGTGTAAATACCCTTCATTAATTTTCTAGATCCGTCACTATGTACACATATATAGATATCTGTGTATATATATATATATATATATATATATATATACACGTATATACATGTACAATAAATAAATGTGTATGTATGTATATTATTTATTATTTAGTAAAGGGTGGGAGAAAGCTTATGGGCACAACCAGGACAGTACTTCGTACGTTTCCGCATGCAATGAATATTAACTTTTTGAACGATCACAAAAATCCACCCACACACAATAGCTTTTTGAATAGAAAATTCTGAGGTTTGACATTTTGAGAGCCCAAGAGAATCGTATTCTTCTCTCTCCACACATTTACAGATCTTTTTATCAGATTTTTATTCAAGCTAGGTATGGCCCTTCAATTTTAGGGAGATTCAGAAATCAATCTTACACTATATATGTTTTATATGGCACGTTTTCATATAAATTTTATAGTTTTATAGGAAAATCAAATTTAAATATTGATATAATAGGTTTTTATAATTTCGAAACTTGTATAGATCTTACCTACCACTACCAGAAGGTAAAAATTAATTAGATGATATTTTAAGTGTTAACAAACTTTTATATATTTTTTATTTCTATTTTTAAAATTTATGCTAACCTCTGCTAAAAATAAGGAGAAGTATATTATTTTCACACAATTATTTTAAGAATAAAGGTAGAAAAAAAACTTTGAATTTGCAAAATTTTAAATAAAGTATTTCTTAAAAAATAAGTTGTAAATTGTTTATAAAATTTTGTCATTCCCTTATCAACTCTTGGTAACAAATCTAATTTAAAATTTTACAATTTCAAAGTTATTTTTCTGTCTTTTTCTCATTATTTATTTTATTTGTTTTTCTAAATTAGGTTTGTTCATATTTTTAAGAAAAAAATTAATTACTTAGTTTTTATAATTTTGATTCGACTATGACTATGTTCTTAAAATTTAATTCCATGCAACCTAATCCTTTATGTTTAGTAACTTTTTTTTTTTTTTTGCCCGAAAATTTTTAGTAACCTCTTAATCCATTAGTCTCTACGTCTAAAAACTCAGCTACAACTATCTCAGAAAGATTAGATTTTTTTTTTTTCAAAAAATATATATAATATATAAACTATTAAATTCATTGGCTAATTAAGTTAATCATTTGAGTCAAAACTATAAGGTTTAGATAATTAATTTATTCTGTTTAAAAATAGAAGAGATATTTGTACAATTTTAGTGAAATTCAAGGAAATTGATGTAATCTACTTGTTATTTTAATTTTAATTTAAAGAAACTATGTATGAAATTTAAAAAAAAATATTATTTTAAAAATTGATATATATAGACATATGATTTTTAAAATCCGCACAGCTTATTTTAAAAATAATTGTATCTAAAATTATATGTTGTGTGTTTTTGATGCAGCTGAGGCATGTAATGATAAATCTAGGAGAGAAATTAACAGACGAGGAAGTGGATCAAATGATAAGAGAAGCTGATTTAGATGGTGATGGCCAAGTTAATTTCGATGAATTTGTCAAGGTCATGACCACCATTGGTTGAAAAAACTTAATATCATTCTCAATTTATTTCCAAATTGTATTACTTATTCATAATATCTACTTAATGTATTATTATTGTTTTTTTAATTTCCCTTTTTCTATTGTTGTATTTTACTTACATTGTAGCCCATTATGTGAATGACCTAGTATTTAGTGTCACTCACAAATCATCATTTGACTGTTCAACTTCTAAGTCATAAATTAATTAGATCATATTATTCTTTTATCTCAAATTTATCTCTATATTTATATATTTTCCATATATTTGTGACTTTTATTTTTGTTTCCTCCGGTCCTAATTATAGAACATATTTACCTAACTTTAGAGAGATTAAAAAAAATGTAGTTAAATCAATTAATTATATTTATTTTCCCAAAATGTCATTAGTTAAACTTTAAAATGAGATTAAGTTACGTTGATTCTCTGTTCTTTGTTGGCCCTTTACTACCCTACACACAATTTCTCCAAGTTCTCACACAGTTTGATGTCCACGATATCCCTCAACAACTTCCGGCTTACTCTTGGAGGTTGAAAGTATAATTTAATAGTGGCGTTATTATTAAATATGAAAAAAATAGCTCAAAGTTATTTTATTAAAAAAATAAAAAGCAGTAGAATTGAAATGTATGTGGAACTAATGAGTTGGAAGTATTATCACTTTATAGAATATATAAATGCATTATTAAATATTATTTTGTTTAATTATTATTGAGAAAGTATTAATAGGGTTATTTTGAGAAGAAATTGACAAAAATTAGAAATTTATCTTATAATTAGGATTAAGATTAATTTTCAAATATTGTCCTATAATTAGGACTGAAGGAAGTAGTTCACAATAATAATAAGAAAATGTTAATGACTAGGTATGTTTTTGTGTTTAGTCTGATTTTGGTTTGACTAAATTCAAATTAGATCAATCAAATCAATTCTGTAAGATCTTGTTCTATAAAATCAAAGACCTGTTCAAGGTCTAGTTTAGAGTTCAGAATATCTTTATGTTTTAGATATTTATATTTTCTTGAATAATCTCGTTTGTCTTTAATGTTGCTGTAGATAATAAGAAGGAAATTATTCTGGTCAAAAAGAGGAGATAATAAAATTATTCTTAGTATTTGGGAAGATGATCTTACAAAATTTCCGCTGTTTCCTGCCCGAAACATTCTTTATTATCACTTCGAAAACCCGAAACAAAAATCGCTATAAATAAAAAAATTTAATAATTTTTCTGAATTCTTTCAATATATATATATATATATATATAATTTGAATCGATTTGATTTGACTTTAAACATCTCTATGAATGACAGAATTCAATACAATATAAATATTATACCAAAATAATTGATAACAAAATGGTACTTTTTTCAAACTAAATAATATATAATGTTTAGAGAAAATAATTAATATTTTGTCCTGATCGAATGCTTTATTGATATATGTTTGAATAATGTATATGGAAAATTTGTCGACCACTTTTTAGCTTTTTCATATACAAAAATTTCCACCAGGAAAGTCTGTCACTTTGTTGACTTTTTGCAAGCCCCTGACTCATTCTTTCTTCCTCCTATCCCTTTTTTTTTTTTTTTTTTTTTTTTTTTTTTTTTAAATATAACTCATATGCCTAACCCAACGTATATATAGTTTATTTATAGATAGTCAATTCAGAATCTTATATTTAAAAATATTTTAAAAAGTGTTTAGGCTAAAAATTAGGATGAAGGACCTTTAAGGAAGATATATTTATTAAGAATAACTTTAAAAATTGTAATTATTTAGAAGGACCAAATACAAAAATTAAAAATAATAAAATACCTCTAAGAAAATATTCTATATTCCCTCATACATCCTCTTTCACATTCTTATTTTTAAAATTAGTATAAAATTATTTTTTCCGATTACAAACTAATAAAAAATTCTAAATTTTATTAAATTAAATAAAAATTTTCTCATTTTTCACAACTTGCTTAGATATCTATTGAAAAAAAAAAAAGTACATTCTTCAAATTTTTTTCAAAATTATAATTTGTTAAAATCAACAAAAATTTTAATTAAAAATATAATTAAATAATTTTAATAAAACTCAGGTCTTTTATAATTTATTATATATGTTAAATGAAAAAAGATTATATGATTTATTTTTAGTTTAGAATAAATTTATGTGGATGAAAAAACCATTTAATGTTAATAAAATTAAAAAATAAAAATAATATATTATATCATGACAAAACATGACATGAGTTTAGTTTTTATTTTTATAAAAAAAACTTAATTAATATCAACGTTCATACTTGAAAATATAAATTTGGCAACTTGATGATATATTTAGTAATTAAATGATATATTAATTATATGAATATAGAGCTTGTTGAAAAAAAAAAATATGAGTTTCAACCATAATTAATAAAAAAAAATACAGTATATCGATTTTATATGAGTATGAAACTTGATGAAAAATAAAAATAAAAGATATGATCATATTATATGTGAATGACGGACTACTTGATTAGGGACAATTTAATAATTTTAAATTTATATTATTATGTTCGATCGTTCTAAGTAATTACAATTTTTTATGGTCCTTCTCAATAAATATATTTTCTTCTACATTTTTTATGCTGACGGATCATATAAATGGTACTAACTAACCTTTTATATATATATATATATATATATAGGTAGGTAGGGGGAGGGAGGGAGGGAGGGAGGGAGAGAGATGACGAGTACACAATCATACACACACTTACATAGGTTCAAATTTGTGACATCTCCCTAAAAGGAAGAGGTAGATGCCATGTGAGCCATTGGCAAATGGTAATTACCTTAATACCAAAATCATTATCATATTGTTAAAAGAACTAGGGGGAACTACAATAAGGTTATAAGAAAGATATTTAATTACTAAGAAGTTTCAATAACATCTCATAAGCTTGCAATGACAAATTCAAGAACAAGAGATGACAATATCTCACTTAGCTTGTCAGTAGGAATTTTTGATAATGAAGTCCCTTTTTTAGGATCTCTTTGCAATTCCCCTGAAGAATTATTATGGATTTTGATTTTTTTTTTAAAAATTTATTAATTAACTATATTGTAGGCCCACGTGTGAGCATAGGGTTTGAGTTTAGATGCATGTTTGCGGTTTGTTAATAAAATAGGGAAATTTCAGATAAGGAACAATGTAACAAATTAATTCTCTTTAGAGCCCAAATAAATATGAAATTTCACTCCAATCTTGTGGCTCTTTAGTGAAATTAATTTGTGAAGTGAAAAAGACAAAAATAACACTTTCAAAAATCAAAGAGAAACAATCTGATTTGTAAGTGGTGAACACACATATCATGAACAAGTGGAATATTGTTTTGAACAAGTGAAGTTAATTTCTTAACAAAAACACATTAAAGCATGATCAATTCAAATTTCATTTGCAAGTATCGTACATATCATGAATAAGTGGAATAGTCCCATAAATAAGTGAAATAGTCCTATAAACAATTTTAGGATCATTCTTGGTGAAAAAGTGGAATTCAACTTGTTCATAAGGCTATTTGCAAATAAAATTTAAGGCTATTTGCAAATAAAATTTGATTTGACATGTTCCAATGTGTTGTTATTAAAAAACTAATTTTGGTTGTTGATAGGACATTGATGATTGGGCTTTGTGGCCTAATATAAATCTGTACTGGTTAATATTTCACAGCCCAATATTCTTTAAGGCCCATATCCGTCGTATCATGTATCCTTTCCCATTCTCTTTAAGCTTGATCATCTGGTAATGGCGCTGGTGGAAATCTGTTATGTGATAAAATCCAGGATTTGAAGAATAGAGATTGGGAGGTGGTTTTCAGATATATTCCCAGGAAGGTTAACCGTGTTGCTGATGCACTAATCAAAGAGGGTATCTCTAAGTCTTCCATTTTAGATGATTGTCCTACATATTTAAGGACTTGGGTTTTGCATGAGAGTTTCGGGTTATGTTTCAAATTCTAGGCGTTTAGCCTCCTCTCTTATAATTTAAAAAAAAAAAAAAAGCTTGATCATCAATCTGGGCCTTCAGTACCTGTTGGGTCCAATACAAGTAATTGTCATAAGAAAAAAGGGATCTAATATTCAAATTCTATGTGTGAATATGCTCATATTTAGTGTTTGTAATAGCTTCAATCAAAATTATTTGTAAAATTATACCCCCAAAAAAAAAAAATTTACTTGTAATAAAAAGGCAAATTTTCCCAACAAAGAAAACTATCAACTTCCAATTATTCTGAATTTGTCAAGGTGATAAAATATATAGATTTTTGATAACAAAATATAAAACATATATCATTGGCTCCCTCCATGAGTATCTAATGTTATTTTTTTTTCTTGTATTTTAGAAATTCAAAGCTTGATTAATTTCATTTATATATGTACGTTTATTAATATCTACGTCTCCATGCTATGACCTCTTCTTTTCACCTGTCTTTTGTTTTTTTTTTGGGTAAAGGAGCAAAAATACACACGTGTTTTTTACCCTCGAGAACGCTCAGTAGCATATACTTTTTTTTTTTGGAATAAAAATACACGTGGTTACATTACGAGCAAAAAGTCACGTCGACCTAAAAATAGATGATGTTGACTGTTAAAGTTGGATGATTTGACTCTATCTCCATCTTCTTCTCCGAAACTATAATTCCAGTTGGCAAAACAGCTTTTGAAACTGAAGGTGATGGTTTGCTGCCACTTCTCTTGATTCTATTCTAAACTTCTTCATCTTCTTCTTCCCTTCTTTCCAGCCACATTCTCTCTCTCTACTTCACACCATCTTCACACCACCACCAATGCAGCTCCCACTCTCATGCAGCGTCAACTCCTCTACCACAGAGATCAGTTCGGTGACCAAGGAGAGCTCGTGACCGTCGACCCTTCTATGATCTCGCACAGCTACTCTTCTCCCCATAGTCACATAATCACCTATGCTGAAGGGTAGCATATCAGACAAAGTTGTAACTCTTGAAAAATTCAAAAGCTTCAGCATGAATTATTTTGAAAATGAAGTTCACCATAAATATCAATCTGATATTTAAAAACCAATGATCTTAAGAAAAGGAGTCATGATAACATACGTTGCTGAACCCACAATCCCTACTTGCCCACAAATCATACAATTCTTCCCAATAACTACATTATGACCAATCTGCTGAAACGGATTAGGACAGAGAGTAAAAGAAATCCCAGCAATGGTATACTTAAATACACACAAGTTTTTGAAAATGATCGCATCAGAAATGCCTACATTGCTTTGCAAGCCTGGAAGGAATCCATTCACTCTGATCCCAGAAATTTCACTGCTCCTTGGGTTGGACCCAATGTCTGCAACTACACTGCGGTTTCCTTGGGCTTCTTGCTGATCTTGCTCTGTTCCATATTAACTCTCACAGGTTCTATGGTACTATTCCCCATGAGTTTCGCACACTGAGCCTGTTTGGGAACACCCCAAATGGACTTATTATCCCATTAAATGGGATAATAAGTCCATCAAGAAAAAAAAGAGTGTTTGGGAAGCCTAAATTTTTAATGGACTTAGGAGGTTAATGGAGTGTTTTTTTTGAAGTCACTTTCCCATTGCTTATTATCCCATTAAAGTCCATTGAAGCTCCCATTTTTTTGAAAGACCATTTTGCCCCAAAAGAGTTTTCTGACATTTTTGGGTGTCTCAAAAACGGCAGGGTTTTATTCTCCCAAGGTTCCGTCTTTTCGACATTTTTGGGTCAACTTTGTTTGGAATAGGTTTTAATCTATAATTTTTATGACAATCGTGCATTCAAACGTTGCAACCGGGTATTTTGTTTACATCCTTTGCATGTTTGTTATTTGAGTTGTTTCGCATGTGAGTGTTGCTTTGCCGAAGAGTTTTCCGGAACCGGTTTTGGTGCCTATCTTTTGGATAGGCACCAAGAGCTTGGCTTATCCGAGCGTCCGGATGCGATCCTGGACGATCCAGTTTTATTTTTTTAAACTGTTGCTTTTTGAATAAAAAATTCATTTTTTGAAAAAATGTTAGTTGAGAGATTATCTTTATTTTAGATTCAAAGACCCATTAAAATAATTTACTACTACAAAAATTTATATTTGTGGATATTACTTCCCTAAAAAACGTCCTTATTTTTAAAAAGGAAGTAAAAAGTATAGGCGGTGGCATTTTCGTAATTATTTGGCTGAATCTTGAGCCTTAGGCGTCCTATTATGGATCAAAATAACATTAGGACGCCAAAATGGAATTTTAGGAGTCCTAAAATATATTTAGGACTCCTAAAATGAATTTTTTGGCGCATATTGATGAATTTTTGGCGCCAAGAGTTTTTTTGGCGTCCTAAAAAATCAATCGGGACGCCAAAATGGAATTTCGAAGTCCTAAAATATATTTAGGACTCCTAAAATGAATTTTTTGGCGCATATTGATGAATTTTTTGGCGCCAGGGAGTTTTTTTGGCGTCCTTAAAATCAATCGGGACACCAAAATGACAAATACGACGCATAAAATATTTATTCATATACGCATAAAATATTTACGAAACTTAAATATTTATAGAAAGAAGTATCTTGAGTGGCTTTTTAAATTTAATTAAAATATAATTATAAAATACTATAATAATAAAAGAAACGCCATAAATCTAGCTCAAATCAAAATCCAAAGAATCTCGCTTTTTGTAACCGGAAAAATCAAATTAATATATGTTATTTAAAAATCTCCATACTTTTTCATATTTATTCATTTAAAAGTAATTATCTTGTAAACGACAAATACGCATAAAATATTTACGAAACTTAAATATTTATAGAAAGAAGTATCTTGAGTGGCTTTTTAAATTTAATTAAAATATAATTATAAAATACTATAATAATAAAAGAAACGCCATAAATCTAGCTCAAATCAAAATCCAAAGAATATGCTTTTTGTAACCAGAAAAATCAAATTAATATCTGCTATTTTAAAATCTCCACACTTTTTCATATTTATTCATTTAAAAGTAATTATCTTATAAACGAAAAATACGCATAAAATATTTACGAAACTTAAATATTTATAGAAAGAAATATCTTGAGTGGCTTTTTAAATTTAATTAAAATAAAATTATAAAATACTATAATAATAAAAGAAACGCCATAAATCTAGCTCAAATCAAAATCTAAAGAATATGCTTTTTGTAACCAGAAAAATCAAATTAATATCTGTTATTTTAAAATCTCCACACTTTTTCATATTTATTCATTTAAAAGTAATTATCTTGTAAACGAAAAATACGCATAAAATATTTACTGAAACTTAAATATTTATAGAAAGAAATATCTTGAGTGGCTTTTTAAATTTAATTAAAATATAATTATAAAATACTATAATAATAAAAGAAACGCCATAAATCTAGCTCAAATCAAAATCCAAAGAATATGCTTTTTGTAACTAGAAAAATCAAATTAATATCTGCTATTTTAAAATCTCCACACTTTTTCATATTTATTCATTTAAAAGTAATTATCTTATAAACGAAAAATACGCATAAAATATTTACGAAACTTAAATATTTATAGAAAGAAATATCTTGAGTGGCTTTTTAAATTTAATTAAAATAAAATTATAAAATACTATAATAATAAAAGAAACGGGCTTTTTTCCCTATTTGCCACCTTTTTAATAATTAATTATCATTTTGCCACTCGTTTTCAAAATATTTCCCAATGTGCCACCATTTAGTCGACTAAACTAAGGTTTAGTCGACTAAAACACGGGTGGCTGATTTTTTTAAAATGCCCCAAATTTAGTCGACTAACTCACTTGACTTAGTCGACTAAATATAAACCGATCAAAAGAAATTAAAATGAAGGACCTAAATTAGATAATATTTATAATTATAATACTATATTTATAATTATAGTATTATATTCGTTCATTTTAAAGATCTAAAAGGAATAATCAAAATATTAAATTAAATATTTATTTAATATTTTGTATCTACTTCCACATTATAATTAATTTACAAAATATTGTGTAATTGTCTCCCCCATTATTTATCTTTCATAACTGCCACTCATTACTATTATTTTTTATTTTAGTGTTTTGAGTTTGCACCTAAATTAGATGCTTACTGCTATACTTTTATATAATCAAAAAAGTTATAATTAATTCATTGGAATCCCTATTTTTTCTATTGATTAGTTCCCCTAAATTTAAGCATTTGCATATATTTACGTTTATAGGTATAGTGTTATATTATTTCCTTTTAGAGTTCTCAAGAGGAATAATCAAAAAATTAAATTAAATATTTACTTAATATTTTGTATCTACCTCCCCATTATTAATTCAAAAGTCTAACTAATTTATTAGAATCCCTATCTTTTCTATTGATTAGTTCCCCTTCATTTGAACATATTTATATTTATAATTGTAGTATTATATTCGTTCTTTTAAAGATATTAAATTAAGTATTTACCTCTCCCATTATTAATTTATAAAATATCATGTAACTATTTTCCCCATTATCTATCTTTCATAACTGCCTCTCATTTTTTTTATTTTTTTATTTTTAGTATTTTGATGCTACAATTATACTAACGTGTCGCTCAAGGAGATACTTACTGCTCTACTTTTATGTAATTAAGATATTAATAGAAAAAAAAAACACAAAATCTCTCATTTTTTCAAAATTATATTTTTATTTTTAAAATTGACAAAAAAAGATTAGTCGAAATTAAACATTATATAATTTTAGGAAAACTCAAAATTTTTTATAATTTATTATATACATTAAAGAAATGTTATATATATTAAAAAAAATTAAAATTGACAAAGTCATGTTCAAGACAAGTGTCATCTTCCCGTGTTGATAACAAAGGATAAAAAATCAAACCTTCTATTTATAGAACTATAAATTACAAATGATGATGATATGATTATGAGGATGTTAGTTAAAGTTACAGAAATTACAAATAATGATGATATGATTATGTAGATGTTAGTTAAAGTTTTTTTAAAAAAATTATGATTTGACGGTTGGAATTTTACTGAAAAATATAATTCAAATTACTTTTAAAATAGAATGTGGGAGATATTGAAGGAGAGAATGTAGGAAGTTTAATTAAGAACATTTAGTATTTGGAAATTTATATTTTAAAATAGAATGTGGGAGATATTAAAGGAGAGAATGTTGTTTTTTTTTAAATAATAAAAAAAACCCTGCCGAGATTTAGTCGACTAAGTCAAGTGAGTTAGTCGACTAAATTTCGGGGGCATTTTAAAAAAATCAGCCACCCGTGTGTTTTAGTCGACTAAACCTTGGTTTAGTCTAAATGGTGGCACATTGGGAAATATTTTGAAAACAAGTGGCAAAATGGTAATTAATTATTAAAAAGGTGGCAAATAGGGAAAAAAGCCAAAAGAAACGCCATAAATCTAGCTCAAATCAAAATCTAAAGAATATGCTTTTTGTAACCAGAAAAATCAAATTAATATCTGTTATTTTAAAATCTCCACACTTTTTCATATTTATTCATTTAAAAGTAATTATCTTGTAAACGAAAAATACGCATAAAATATTTACGAAACTTAAATATTTATAGAAATAAATATCTTGAGTGGCTTTTTAAATTTAATTAAAATATAATTATAAAATACTATAATAATAAAGGAAACGCCATAAATCTAGCTCAAATCAAAATCCAAAGAATCTGCTTTTTGTAACTGGAAAAATTAAATTAATATCTTTATTTAAAAATCTCTATACTTTTTCATATTTATTCATTTAAAAGTAATTATCGTGTAAACGACACATAAAATATTTACAAAACTTAATATTTATAGAAAGAAATATCTTGAGTGACTTTTTAAATTTAATTAAAATATAATTATAAAATACTAATAATAAAAGAAACGCCATAAATCCGCTCAAATCAAAATCCTAAGAATCTTTTTTTGTAACCGAAAAATCAAATTAATATCTCGTTATTCATCAAAAATCAAATTTAATTAAACAAATTTTTGGCGTCCCGAAGCAAGTTCAAGACGCCAAAATAAATTTTTTGGCGCCCTAAATCTAATTTAGGACGCCTAAAATTAAATATTTGGCGCATTTTTAGAAATTTTTTGGCGCCAGGGGAGTTTTTTGGCGGTGGTGACAAATTTTGGCGTCCTGAAAGAAGTTCAGGACGCCAAAATAAATTTTTTTGGCGCCCTAAAATAAGTTTAGGTCGCTACAATCAGTATTTTAACGCCCTGAATTTTAAATCCGGACGCCAATGTTTTTTTTTTTTTTTTTTTTTTTTTTAACACCGCGCCAAATCCGACGCGAGGTGTTGAATTATTTGAGTTTTGGACTTTTGGGAGATCTGTGCCAAATCCGTCCGGATATATCAATCACCACGAGACTTTCTTTTTCTACATTTCCCTCACACAGACGATCGGTTGTGGCTTTTCCTCTCTTCCCTTGCTCACACTCAAACAAAAGCCTTTCTTTTGATCTTCTCCATATCTCGTGTTTTCTTATTTTTGCTTATGGATTTCCATATCTCTACTAGGTCTATAGCAAAAGCTCGGATCTTCTTGCTGGAAAGTGTTGTTAGAACCCTTAGATGTTTACCCACCTGGCTTGCTACTGGAATCTTATAATTCACTTTAAACTTCTTCTGCAGCCTGAAAGCATCCAGCCTTCGGTTTTCTTCCAACTCAAACTCGGATGAGATGACATCGCCGGTCTTGGTTTCTTCCAGTTCGAAGGCTATGCGAGCCCAGATCTGCGCCCCCCCAATCAAGATCCAGATCTGAAGTTGTGGGAGATGACGTCGTCGGTCTTGGGTTGTAATCCAAACAGTATGTGTTTCAATGGATATGAAATGGAGCCTTGCCTAGATCTGGATTTCGGGCCGGTGGAAGAAGCGCAGAGCGTAAAAATGGTGTATATATTTTTTGTTGGCTTTACGTTCTTTGTTCTTGAATTTGAACTTGTTTGTCGATATAAGTATGTAACTATGAATTTTGGTGGCTGATAATATAATATTGGAATCTCCGAATCTATAGCTTCTCCTTTGGTTTTTTTATTGTTGATTGCTAATGTGTTGTTCTTGCTAGTATTCGAATAATGTTGATTGTTGATGTGTTTTTCTTCGGTTCTTCTTCCAATTCCACGGCCAACCCCCAAACCTCGGGTTTGGAGGTTTTTTTTTTTTTTTTTTTTAAAAAAAAAACAATATATGGCGTCCCGTGGTTCCTTCAGGGACGCCTTTTTTTAAGGCGTCCTATGATTAATACAGGACGCCTTAAAATAAGGCGTCCCGTATTAATCATAGGACGCCTTAAAAAAGGCGTCCATAGGACGAATGAACCATAGATAATATTTACAACTACCCCTAGTCGACGTCATTCTCAAAAAGGACGTTAATTGCCTTTTTTAAGGCGATCCCAAAATTAGTATTTAATATAGGGACCAAGAGCTAATAAAGAACTTATAGACAATATTTACAACTACCCAAAATACTATGTCGAAAACGTCATTCTCAAAAAAAGGACGTTAAAGAGATTGCCTCTAATTAACTATGTACAAATTATCGTTGTTGACGTTTTTTGTAGTAGTGTAATAAATAAAATGAGAACCTATGCAAATTAAATCATGCAAAGAGGAGTTTTAATCCTAGAGAAAATATAAGGACTTATCTTGAACCCACATAATTTAATCTCGAGATTAAGTCTAATTAGAGTTATTTTGGCAAACTTTGATAAATAAGATTAGAGATGACTAAGGACAATTAGAGGAAACTAATTGGACCATAAATCTTGATATCCAACTGCTAATCAAGATACATACATAGAATTTAAAAGCGTTAGTGATTGATCAAGCAACCAAAAATAGATTTCATTAAAGTAAACTAAAGCTTCTAGAGTAACTAAATCATTAAAGCATCTAGTTAGAGTAACTAGAAGGGGAAGGACGGTTTGTAGGCCATAAATGGCTAAGATTAAAGCTTCCAAAAACCCTAAATCCAATGGCTGAAAATTGATAAGAGGAAGTTGGAGTTAATTACAAAATTACCATACTATTTTACTATAAATAAGAGGTTAGTGTTTTCATTATTCTTCACCAATTCACAAAGGTATTAACTGAAATTGAGAGAGAGTAAGGAAGAGTGTGAAGAGCTTCAAGAACAAGGAGCAAAGTTCTTCAAGAGGTAAGGAAGTTGTTAGTCTTTGATCTTTTATAGTTTTAGTAGAAATGTTGTTTTGATCTTTAATCTTCCAAAAGTAGTTAGATTTCATGTTTTCTATGGTTAAAAATAGATTTATTTCAAAAAAATGATGAAGCAAGTGTAATATCAAAATTTTTGGAAATTGAAGATCAAAGTAGCGAAACTCGACGAAATTTTTTCGAGTAGGCGATTTTCAGAGTCAGTAGTAAAAATGCTAAACTTTTATATTGACGATGGGGTTACAAAATTATGGAAATATTCATGGTTAAATTAGACCTATAGGGCTTTTCAAAAATTTCAAGAACATGTCATTTTAAGCTCTGTGTTATGAGATAAAAATTCTGCAAAATGGGCTACGAATTTCTGGAAAATTCTGGGCAGAGGTTGAAAACCTTAAACCTGGGAATGACTCAGAAGTTCTGGGCAGAAATGAGTATTTTTACATGAAAATAGACATCCTAAGGAGTCTGGGGAATTTTACGGATCCTCGTTTTGATTTTTGTAGAATTAATTATGATTTTTTCAAAGTTAGACAAAAATCTGTGTTTCCTGCGAAAATTAAGGGAAATAAAATGGAAAATAAATCCACCAGGGGTAAAATAGTAATTTGTGTCTAGGAATATCTCTTAGGACATTGTTTGCGGATAAGGATACGAGTATACTGTTATAGGCTACCCGAGTACACGTACGTATCGACAGTAAACGTACCTCGATCACCGATGAAGGTACATTCGCGTACTGTAACACTAACTCTGATGCTTAATGTATGCTTACATGTGATAGATAACTTTACATGCTGTGTGCTTATGGGATACATCTGCTGTGTGCTCATGTACTGTTGGGATACATCTGCTGTGTGCTTATGTATTGATTGTTGCTAAACGCCATGAATATCTGTCATACATATACTGTCATATTTAAGCATGAGGTTAATCGTTATCTGAGGTCCAATGGGCATTGGACCTCAGCTCCTACTATAGCCTCAGGATCCGGAGGAATCAGGACCGAGGATAAGGGTAAATAGCACATGTGAAGACACGGGTGGAGAATGTTTTATATTACCGTATTTTTAATATTCAGATAATTGTACCGCTGTATAAGCAACTAGATACACCAACAGTGAATGTTTATCAGATACTCGCTCTTTTGAATTATTCCGATGCTCTACTCTGATCAAATTATTTTGAAAACGCTTTAGAAAATTGGGGTGTTACAGATCTTAGTAACAATAGGTTCGCCGGCAAGTTCCCGAAGGTGGTTTTGAGTCTTCTGTCACTCAAGTTCTTGGATCTGAGGTATAATGAATTTGAAGGGACCGTGCCCAAAGAACTCTTCAACAAGGATCTGGATGCCATCTTCATTAACAACAACCGGTTTGCGTTCGATCTTCCGAGACAATTTTGGGAACTCTCCGGTGTGGTCATCGTCCTTGCAAACAACAGTTTCCATGGTCAAGAATTTAACAAGGTGTTCGATGTGAGCATTAATCAGTGCGGCTCCTCTCGCCGTACACCATTGGAGGTATGGTCAATCTCGAGCAGCTGAATGTGGCTCACAATTTGCTCTCTGGAGATGGAGAGTCAAATCATCTCCAGTTTCGGTGAAGAAGATGGAGATGGAGAGTCAAATCATCCAACTTTAACGGTCAACGTCATCTATTTTAAGGTAGATGTGACTTTTGCTTCTAAAATGTAAGCACATGTGTATTTTTGCTCCCAAAAAAAGCATATGGTGCTGGGCGCTCCCGAGAGTAAAACACATGTGTATTTTTGCTCATTTACCTTTTTTTTCCTATTTATGTTATATCTCATCCTCTTTCTTAAATGAGAGTATTTTAGCATTACTTAATTAAATATTTCTTAACCTATAGGTCGTTATATGCTTAAACAACCCAACCAACAAAAAAATAATATGAAATGGAGAGAGTATGATTATGGCAGTAATAAAGAGTAAAGAGTCCAGCATTATTATAGAAATGTTTATGGAGTATAAGATGAGAAGATATGTTTGGAAGAAATTGCATGAAATAAGTGTGGTAGCAAGTGACTTAATTATATGTATATCTGGGCGGAGGCACACTAGTGCCTATGGGTGCAAGTGAACCCATAAAAAATTTAAAAAATATATATTTTGTGAAGGAATTTTGTTGCAACTTAGCTGATTGGAGTAATTGGTTAAGACCTTCCACATCCACCTTCAAGGTCCTCGGTTCGAACAGCACATTCTTCCTTTTGTTTTGTTATTTTTTTTTTTTCAATTTCGAGATCTCACTCAAAGACAAGTGCTCGGTTCTCACACCGTTCTTGGTTCTCACTCACTGTTCTCGCTTCTCCGATAGTGCTCGCGGCTCCCAAACCTCCGTCGTCGGCGTCTTCCAGCAGTCCAGCTCCTCTGAGGATTTTTCCGGTAAGCCCATCAACCTTCGTGTTTCCGTCCCCTCAACCTACAAGATCTAGACTACTCTCCCCTGTCTTTGTTCTTCAACGGGTGAGTCAGAGCTGAAATCCACCACCTTCACCGCCGGCTTTCACTTCCTTTAATTTATTTTCTTCAATTGCTGCTCTCCTTCCCACGTGCTTCTCGGCTCCGTTTCGATTTTTCTTTTTCTCCAAATCCACCACCTCCAAGTCGTGTTGTTCCCTTCTCCCTTTCTTTATTCATTCAAAATTGCCCATTAGGTCTTTCCTTCATTTGCTCCAAATGATGTCGTGTTGTTCCCTTGGGCTTCTAATCGTTGGATCAATAATTCCAATTGATGCTTTCATTCCCGTGCCACATGCTCCACGTCACTTTGAAAAGCAAAAGAAAGAAATATTTAAGACTAATAAAAAAAACTAACATAAAGGAAAATAGAAATAATCTGCATATATATTTTTCTTTTCTTTTTAAAACTAAAAACTATTATTATTATTCCTAAGCTAAATTGTTTTTTTTTTTTTAAATCCAAGATATTTATAATCAAAATCCTAAAAGTAATGCACCACTTTGATTTGGTCTTACCATAATATAATCTTAGGAATCTCTTAAAATTGTATAGATAACTCTCCAAATATCTTCAAAATATACTTTAAATATACTAAAATTGGAGAGTTATCATCATTGTTCTCAGTTCTCACTCACTTTGATTTGGGCATTTTAGTTGTATTGTATTGTACTTGAGGCTAGAATTTCAAGCTTGGCATTCTCGATAATGTTATTAGTGCATTGGCTAAGTTTACTTTGGTCAAATTATCCCGAGTTGGTTGTGTCTTGAACATCTATTGCTTCTTGTTGGACTTGTTCTTAAAATATAATCTTGAACTAAATATCTCTGATTTCTAGTGCATGTTCAGATGCCATATTCATATATACTTGCAAATAAGACTTGGCTATTATAGAGATAAATCATTGATTGTAGAGTTGATCTTTTGTTTCATTTAATTTTGCTCTGTTCGTGTCTAAGTTTTGCAACATGTTCTTTAATCATGTCAAACTTTTTTGGGAAAATCCTTCCGAGGGACCATTTTGGTAAAAAAAACCCAAAAAAGGACCTAAGAATCTGACCATCTCAAAAAGGTCCCTTGGTCCTTTTTTGGGTTTGTCAGAATTTTGGTGAGTTGTAAATGAGACTGATATAGTTGTTAATCAAGACTGATATTGTTGTAAATGAGACTGATTTAGTTGTAAAAAAATTGTTGTAAATGAGACTGATTTAGTTGTAAACGAGTAAAAAAATTGTTGTAAATGAGACCGATTTAGTTGTAAATTTTTTATGAATTTATCCCGAAAAGGACTAAGGGGCCTTTCGGGATTGTCGATTCTTAGGTCCCTTTTTGGGTTTTTTTTTTTCAAAATGGTCCCTCGACGGATTTTCCCAACTTTTTTCCTTCTAGAAAATGTCAACACTACAATCTTACCGCATTTAAACCTTTTCTTTAAAAAAAAAATAAAATTCGGGGGCACCCGAATTTCTACACTAATTATGCACCCATAAACTATAAATGCTGGCTCCGCCACTGTATATCCACATACATACATGTATGTATGTAATATGATGAGACTCTCTCGGATGAAAACTATTTTCATAGATGGTCACTTTTAATGACAGAAATTAGGTATATACTCCCTCTGGTCCTAATTATAAGAGCAAATTTTGGAGTTGGTTTTGGTTCTAATTATAAGAGCAAGTTTTAACTTTTATCAAATTTTTTTCCTATAATACCCCTATTTATACTTTCTCAATTATAATTAAAGACAATAATAATTTAATAATACATCTATATATTTTATAAAGTAAATAATATTTGCAACCCATTAATGTCATATACACCTAAATTATACTTTTTTTATATAAAATAATTTTGAGCAATTTTTGTCATATTTTTCCCATATCACCCCTACTAATACTTCTTTCACAATAATTAATTAATTGTTTGCGTGATAGGTTCCTGTTTTTGGATTCCTGCATGTTTCATTTACACGGCCATGTAAGTTTCTTTAGTTTACTATCAATATATCGTTCTTGCAATTTGATATGAAAAATTTAATATATGATAAATCAATCATAAGCCATATATATATATATATATATATATATTTGCCCGGTTGCATACATTTATTTTGACTTTTAATAACTTTTTTTAATCGTCATAACTTTGGGAAAGCTTAAAGAAATAGATTTACCACCCCCGACTAACTAGAACTTTGGGCCTAGTGGCTGCGCGCTTGACTCTACAATAATATCTTCCTTTCAACAAGCGTTTCCTTAATGTCATTTTAAATTTTGGGTAAGGGTATTTTAGGAAAATACACATAATTAACTAATTTAACTTCCTTCCTTAATCCCTCCAAATTATGGTAAATAGCTTTTATAATTAGGACCGGAGGGAGTAATTTTTTCTGCCCAAATTATCACTTAAAATGTTTAGGCGGGAAGTAATATATTAATTAGTTCATTAGTTAAAACTGAATTGGCACTACTACAAAAAAAGGTCTATAACGTCCATTTATTTCGCCTTTTAACGTCTAAAAACGTGGGGACGTCTATCTGGGAGGCACAAAACGTGAAGACTTACGGAGTCTAAATAGTTCTTAGACTCCAAAAGTGGAGACTTACGGAGTCTAAATATTTCTTAGACTCCATAAGTATTTTTTTTTAAAAAAAAAAAAATAGATGGGGACGATAACGGCGTTAAACACAAATCGAGAGGTTTCGGATCTGAAAATTCATCCGAACGAAAAAAAAAATCCGAACGCAATAAACATATCTAGGAAGTTTAAGATCTGAAAAAAAAAATCCGAACGCAATAAAACGGATCGAGAAATTTCGGATCTCAAAAAAATCCACAACACAATGCTTGACTCTAGAAATTTCAGATCTGGAAAAAATTCAAACGCAATAAACAAAACATCACCGGACCTATCATCTATAGCACATTGAAAGCTTTAGGAACACGAGATCGAGTTCGTGTTTTTGAAAAATAACAAGAGCAACTCAAAATATAAAAAAAAAAAAAAAAAAAAAAAAAATCTATAGATCCGTGTTTTTGCTCACCTTCGCCATCGTCCTCCTTCATTAGCTTAGATCTAAGTTTGATTTCAGTAAAAGAAGACAGAGAGGCTTGCATTGCTGGAAAAAGATGAAGAGGAAGACGCACGATGGTTGACGAAAAAAGACGAGGAGGAAGACGAGCACGAACCACGCTAACGGTGAACGGAGGACGGCGAAGGAGGGGCGATGACGGAGGAGGGTCGACGATGAAGGTCTCGGCGATCGAAATGAAGGTGCGAGAAGAGAAGGAAGACAAATTGAAATAAAATGAAATGAAGTGAGGGAAGAAGAAGAAAAAGTCGTGTGTTTACGGGGACTTTTGAAGTCTAAGTTTAAATTAAAACTTAGACTCCAAAAGCATGATTTTTGGAGTCTAAGTTTAAAACTTAGACTCCAAAAGTGTCTGTCGTGGGTCCCACACATAACCCCCGCCGCACCACGTGACCCCCGCTCCACGACGTGACCTTTTTTTCGTCATACGACATCATTTTTGGAGTCTAAGTTTAAAACTTAGACTCCAAAAGCATGGCTTTTGGAGTCTAACTTTTAAACTTAGACTCCAAAGGTGTCTCTCGCGGCCCCACACATAACCCCCGCCGCACCACGTGACCCCCCTCCACGATGTGACATGATTTTTGGAGTCTAAGTTTAAAAATTAGACTCCAAAAGACCCCCGCCGCACCACGTGACCCCCGCTCCACGATGTGACATGATTTTTGGAGTCTAAGTTTAAAACTTAGACTCCAAAAGCATGTTTTAAACTTAGACTCCAAAGGTGTCTCTCTTGAGACTTTTAGAGTCTAAGTTTTAAACTTAGACTCCAAAAGTAAACTTTTAATTACAAGAATGCCACCGCCTTTATTTTTACTACTTTTTTTTTAAAGGACGTCTTTTTGGGATGCGAAAACCGTTTTTTGTAGTAGTGTGGCTTGTTAAGTTGGTTGACTAAGATGTTAATAAAAGAGATCTTATAAAGAAGAATTTGTCTAAGTATTAAGTACGTTAGGGTAAAGAGGTTTATTGAAGAGTGGAACCCTCTCGTCAAGTATAAATAACTCATAAGCCAAATGGTATTACAATTATAACATATAAATTTATATGCATTTAAGGGTTAAGTAGCATACAACATTCTAATATATTTTTATCGTATTATTTACTATTCTAAACTAATTTTTGATGAATCCAGCTCCCTAAAGTTTTTGTCAGTAAGACATATGATTCTAAAATAAGTTTTAGTACATATACTACCCTAAAGTATTTTCTCTAGTAGCACTTGATATTTTAAGTTTAGGGTGTTTGTTGCTAATGAGAAAGATAATTGAAGGGCAAAATATTATACTAAAAATTACTATATTGAATAATATTGGATAAATTATATTGAATGATGAATACAACTAAAAGTAATTTAGAACGCTGAGATCTTACAGTGACGATGCAACTTGAGCCTATAATAAAAATGTAATATCCAAGGTAACCCGGGGAATAATTGATTTGGCTGTATATTTGAATTAAAATAATAGCAAAATAGGTAGGAAATTGGAACGGAAAATATAAGTGAGGAGAAGCTAGTAAAGCAGTTGATTAAAGTAATCCTATTTGAATTTTGTCGGGTTAAAAAGTAAGACAAGGATAAGATTATGAGAACACATCAAATGCCTCACAAACTAGCTAGAGGGCAAGACCATGAGCCCGTGACCCCATTAGCAAAACCCAAGCAACTTATCTGGCCTCCATTCATCATTACAAAATATGAAGATTAACTTTTGAAACACATAATAAAACACACACTCACTCACTCACTCACACTCTCTCTCTCTCACACACACACACACATATACATACATACATATATGTGTATGTATCTACACACACATATATATGTATGTGTATGTATGTCTGTGTGTGTGTTTATATGTATGTATGTATATATAAAAGCAATTTAACACACACATGCACGCATGCCAATTTCAAAATTGAGGTAAAGTATAAGTGTAGAAAGTTTACATGTATTGAGTTATATTTCCATGGCTAATACCATTATTAGTTTTTATAGTTTTAATAAAATTTTGGTTTTGATCCCTTAAGTTTCAAGTTATTAGTTTTAGTTTCTATAGTTTCATAAAATTTTAATATGAGTTCGAATGACGGGGTTTAAGTTTAAGTTTTTGTCTCTATACTAAGACTAAATCTTCATGAAATTGCAAGGGCAAAAACCAACAATTTAAAATTATATGGACCAAAATCAAAATTTTATCTATTTGTTGTAAGGACCAATAATGATATTTACCCTTCCATTAAATATAATCACCTCTTAAGCCTCTGTTATGAGAAAGCAGGCATAAATATAATATCTGCGCATTATATCTTCAAGTGATGGAGCTGAAATTTATTTTAAAGACAAAATATTTATAAAAAAAAAAAAAAAAAAAAATTCATATATGTTTTTAAAATTCAATTTTTGAAATAAAATATTTTCTTCTCAGTTTAACGAGGAAGGAAACAACGTGTAGTTGTGATTGATATCTTATATATCTTAATGGTTCCTAATCATTAACTATATACCATAACACCCGTTTCATTCTCTCCCTCACTCTCTCTCTCAGTCATCGATTATCAAATTTTATGTTAATAAAATTAGGCTAAAGTATAGTTTAATCCTTTAAATTTACATGAGGTGTACTTTTGGTCCCTTAACCTTATAAAGTAGACTTTTAGTCCTATAATTCTAACACCATTAGTTTTACTAACGGAAAATGAAACTCAAGTGATGACGTTGTAAACTGATGTGATGATTGTTTAGTTAAATGCTATTAATCTTAGATTTAAAATATGAGTAAATTGAAGAATATATAAAATTTGTGTAATTAAATGGTATTAGTCATCATTTGAGTTCTCTGCATCAGCGTTTTTCGTTAGCACTATTAACGGTGTTAGAATTTTAGAACCAAAAGTATACTTTATAAGTTAAGGGACCAAAAGTATGCTTTATGTAAAATTTAAAGTACTAAAAGTATATTTTAGCTATAAAATTAAGATGAATCTTCATTGATAGCAAATGATTATTTTTAAGATACAAATCAACCCACTTGGATTTAATAATAATCATCACTCATTTGAGGGTAATTAATAACTCACCATAATTCTAGAGATCTTGGAGGGACTTATATTCCTAGAGAGAGACTCAAATTATCATTTCTCTTAACATGATGTTGATTTCATTATTCTACACTTCCTAACAGATTAACTAGAACCTCTACTTATAGAATCCAATCACTAATTATGATATTAACTAATAAAGATAAGATCTTAACCATAGTTCAATATTCCAACATTTTATTTTCAAAGAACGAAAAAAAAAAAATTATCATCGTTACTTATTGGAATCCCTTTTTTTCTTTTTTTGCTTTTTCGCATTCGATATCTCAAGCCAGCCGCTTTTCTGTTTTTCAGAAAACACCCACCTAACACTGCAGCATTAATTTTTGAACTCCAAACCCTCAGTTAAGTTTGGACAAACCCCTTCCACTTGATCTAAACCTTCGATGGTTACTCACTGGAATCTTTCTGAAAACGGGTGAAGACTAATGAAAAACACAGACATTTGCTCCAAATTAAAGCTCTCCCTTTGGTCTTACACTCTGAACACATAATAGAAGGTGTATTTAGTGAATTATTCCTCGAATATTCTCTTGTCCACATTCTAATGATATTAAGTACTCCCATCCTTTGCATAAGATTTAAATAACCAAATTAGTTAGTTTAAAAAAATCTATTAAAACTAGTTAATAATAATAAATAGGTAAGAAATATACCTTTTTTTTTTTAAAATACCTTGTTTATAAGAGCATAAATGAGAGAGGGAAATATTAAGAAAAAAATGAAAGAGAATGTCTGGGGAAAAGGTGATGAGATAGAATAGAATTAATCAAAGATAAAATTAGTAAAAATGCATTTAAAATATTTAGACAAATCTAAGGTGAATTTTATGTATATAAAAAACTAAATTAACTCAAAAATTTGAAACTTATAAAAAGGATCAGGGGAAGTATTAATAATAGGGTTTGTGGGGTTAACTAAAAAAAAAGAAAAAGAAAAAGAAACTTTCTTCAAATTTTAAGATACCTTTATTGTTTTAACTGATATATTTTAATTTTAAATTTTTCATGTTGCTCGAGACAAGCATTATGTGGGGTGAAAATTTAATTATTTATCTATGGTAGATAAATATGATTTTCATAATTTTTGGCTATATAGTTATCTTGGTGTAAGATTATATATGTAAATATTCCTTATGATGCTAACAATTTGTTAGAAATGGTTTTGCAACTCAATCTGGGTATGTATAAATTATTGAGAATTTACTGCTTTAATGGATTTCAGCCAGGAGATTCAAATAGTTAAGGGGTACCATAAATGTTGGTATCGTATGCTATGGATTCCCATTGTAATAATATATATGGATGTTAACTGAATTTCAGTTTTATGTCAGAAAATCCACTTGTGACCTTTAATGGTGGTAGAAATAAAATAAGGTGTGAGCTAGAGTTCATCACTCTGAAGATAGCAGACATTGGAGGCTAAGTTGTTTAAAACTTCTTAGCAGATATATTGGTGTATAATTGACACTAAGTGTCTATTAGTTGTGTTTGTCAAAATGACAATAGCCATTGCAAAAGAACAATGGTGAAACTGGAAATTGTTTGAGATATTATGTGAATAAGCTAGCTTAATAATTGTGGAGTTATCTCAATCGATTTTGTGAGGTCAAAAAGTTGATGTGCGGATATATTAAAAAACCCCACAAAGAATTAAATTAACTAAAGGAATGGGACTAAAGTCAATTTGAAATTAATAGTGATGACAATCCAACTTCTATGATTGGTAATCCCTATAAAAGACATTCAATGGATAAGAGCAAGTTGTTTGTTAGTTCTAGGAAAATAAATTACCATTCCTTTCCTATAACATGAGAAAGTGCTAGAATGCATTTTGGCGAGGAAGAGCGAAAGCTCTTAATGATTTTATAATCCTATGGGATGATGTGCTCATTGCAGGTACATTTCATGAAATCACCTATATGAATGAGAAGTGGGGCCGCTCCTATGAGATTGTGGCGAAATCTCTAGAGCATTTGTTAAATATTAGGACACACGCATGACCATTTTAACGTGTAAAAATGCACTAACATCAAGAAATATGGGGGTATAATCTAACTCTTAATGCTTCTAGTATATGCCCAAGAGGTGTTGGTTTTTCATAGGATCACCAACATCTTTATGTACTAAGTATTTACCATTCTAGGTTTGGTTTTAAGTTCAAAGGACCACAAAATACAATGATTATATCCATGTGTGTAACTCAGCTAATGAGATTACAAGCTTTCTTTGACACATATAGGGATTATTGTAAATATTCCGTGTGAGTGTGTCAAAGGAAGAAGTCTCATATAACTCAATATTTGGAATGCCATAATATACAATTAAATATGAGCTTGAATAAGTAAAAAGGCTGACAAAGAAGAGTATTCGAAGTCAATATTGTGTTTTTGTAAGTGTTGCTGCCAACAATTTGTACGGTGTATGGTTACGCAAACAGTACCTTATCACAGCTTCCACTTTGACTCTCTTATTTCAGAGTCACAACCATTTCCGCCGATCTGTCATGGGTTGAGGACGCTGGCGTGGCCAAGCATG
Organism: Acacia acuminata; assembly: GCA_019022655.1. Lineage (NCBI taxonomy): Eukaryota > Viridiplantae > Streptophyta > Magnoliopsida > Fabales > Fabaceae > Acacia > Acacia acuminata. Next base: position 1,429,604 of record JAFJYI010000016.1, on the reverse strand, counting down.
TGGCTTCTCTTGGGTTCGCAAGCCACCAGAGTGAAAGGTTCTTGGGTTCTGTCAAGTTAGGCTTTGTCAACCTCTAGGTCCAGTTCACTTCGCGGCTTTCGTCAAGGAACCCAGAAAACTTCCACTTCCAGTAGGAGCAAGCAAGAATCAAGAGAGCGAAAGCGATAAGAACCAAATAGCTAGCCACTAGACCTCCGAACAAGTAAACATTATTTTCTTCTTCTTATGGTTTTTCCCTTTTACGACTTTGCTTCAAATGGGTGGGCGTGAGGGATTATGGCCATAGTGGGTAGGGGGTTGTGGGAAGTTTTGGATTAATGGCCAAAGTAAAAAAAAAAAAAAAAAGTGGGTGAGGTGTGATGGGATCAATGGGGATGGGAGATTTTTTTAATTATTTAATTTTTCGGGGGCGCGCCCTCGAAAATTTTATTAAAGGGTGAATGAGTTTTAAATGACAAACAAAAAAAAAAGTTCAACTTAATATAGAAAAATAATAATCAAGAGTCAACTAAATTATTACAACAACGATTACAAAAGCATTTTTCAATTCTTTATTCCGGAAGATATTGCATTATATCTTTATCATCAATTTTATTAAATATATCATGTTTAATATAAATGTGTCAAGAGTTTTTACTTTTAGGATTTATTTATAATTAAGAAGAAAAGGGACCAAATATGTTCAAACTGTTAACCTCTTACTCAAAGAATCAAGATTTTTACCACCGAGCTATGGACCCACCGACACTAACATATTACAGCTAAAAATATATATATTTTTTAAATTTTATGGGTGCACTTGCACCCAAAAAAGAGATGATGAGGTGTGATGTAGATGATGAGGTGGTATGACATATGTGATGTTTGATTAATTTAATAGTCAAACTAAATATCGGTGGACGATAGGGCAAAATTGCTACATTTTGTAAATTTTAAGAATATAATTGCTCCTTAAAAAACTTGAGAATTTAAAACGACAATTTACTTAGAATGTACTTATGGAGTAATTTTCTTGTGAGTAGATGATATGGGCCTATTAGGACTTCATTTCATTTAAAAAAAATATATTTTATAAAATTAAATCATATTATTCATAATTTTTATTAAAAAAATATTCGTATGGTTGAGTAAATTGTAAATTTGTCTGTCTTGGAAAGTGGTATATACAAATTTGGTTGGGTGGTCAGAACATAGAACACAGTTTTGTGTTATGTGGAAGAAGATCACAAAACGACAAATAGCCCAAAACATTCTTTTTGTTTACTTTTGATTATAAATTATTAACTGTATTTATTTGTTGCATGGTGTGTTTTTTTAGACCTTAATATTGATATCATTTATTTGATAAATTAAAAATTTAATCGTTGTAATTTATTAATTATAATTCTTTAAAAATATACGCGGAAAAATAGTTAAAATTTAAAAAATAGCTTCTAGATCTTAAAGTCAACCCTAGCTCACATGTTTTTGGATCGGGTCTTGAAAAATAAATATTTTTCTTTCCCCTCGGACCTAAAAGGGCCGACCTTAATTCCCAACTCTACTGGTGGGATTATTTGAGACCAGTAAAACAGATGGATATATGGTTTTAGCAGCAAGCTAGCTAACATCAGTACCTCCAGCTATCGTTGCTATCGCTGAACTATTTGGTGTAATACATGGTCTCAATTTATGTTGCGTTAGGGGACATAGAACAATTTGCCTCTTCTCGCATTTTTTGGAAGCTAGCATAGACCTGATTACTCTGTGACATCAACCACCCTTTTAGAGCTATTATGGATGAAGCTAGGTCGTTTGTTTGCAGAGATTGGTGTATTGTATTCAGCCATCTGTATAGGAAAAAGAATAGTTTCATCATTATTTTATTAAACTCTCTCATGGATTAGCAGGAAATTCTTACATCTTTGATCAACAACCTCCTATCAATCAAGAGTTGATGAAGGATCCCTCCTAATTAAATTAGCAAAGTTACAAGGTTAAGAAAAAGTTAAAAGTTTTTGTATTGCTCTTATTATGATGAGGCAAAATAATTTATTCCTATTAAAAAACAAACATCTGCCTTCGATTGTTTAAAATATAGATTTTAATTTATTTTTCATTATTGGGGAAAAAGATGTGTTGTAGATGTCCTAGTCAACAAGAAAAAAGGGATGATGATGCAGGTCATGTGCCGATGCTTTGATCTTGCATAGACAGGAAGAATATGAAATTTGTATACACTACGTACGGCATAAAAAAAGCTTTTCTCTCTGTCTGTCTTTCATACACAAGCAGACCATCACTATCGTCATCTTAGAAAAGTTGACGTAAGAATAAAAGTTTCATTCTCTCTCTTACCACGCGCTCGTCATCTTTAATCAGATAGTCAAGAGAGAAAAAGTAAAAGCATCGCTCCCCACCAACTGATTTTTATTTAATTGTTAATGAATGTAAATTCTTCCTTTACTTCTTAATGTAGAATCTATCTAGGGAGTTGGTTTTAGTGTTAAATGTTAAAGTTATTTTCCATATTTATTATTATTTTTTCAAATTAGCTTTATTGATACTCAATAGTATATTAGTCACTTTTAAGAAATTTAGTTTTAAATAAGGGAAATTTAAGAAAAACATATCATATTGATTATAATTAAATAATGTAACTATATTTCTCAATATAATCACATTAGTTAAATGGTTTTCTTATATTAAAGATTGGAGGAGAACCTTTTGTGCTATTTTTTTAAAAAATATTTAACTGTTAATTGGTTTGATTTAATTTTTATTGTTAATTGAATATATGACCATGAATCAATAAATATCTAGTTTACAGATTAAAATATAATTCAATTATACTATCAAATTAAAAACGCGTTCTCTTGTACGTAAGTGTGTTCAATTAATTGACTATTAACAGTTGCGAGAGATGCTTATAGTATTTTGCCTGAAGTGATGCCCTGCATACTTGTCCAAATTAAGGTCATTAATGTCACTTCATTATGTGCAATTTGCAAGCATATTTCTCCTGTTCCCCCAATTCATTTCTTTCCATTTGACTAAGGATTCCCCTCTGAGATTTAAAATATAAAGGGTTTTCCCATCTTTTAATGAATACACACTTCTTAAGATTTGAACTTATATATTCCCTTTCTTATATGGGTCTAAGGCATTTAAACAAAACTATACACATTTAGGGCCACCACCCCCACCCCCAACTTGAGCTAAACAATCACCAAAAGGCTGGTATTGGTACTTCCCAACGAGCCAAACAATCAAATCAACTAATTCAAAAAAGAAGTGCGTGTCAAGATAGGCTCAAAAAAGAGAAATGTGTGACGTACCCCCATTTGACATATTCGCTAGTAAAAGACAAGTTAACGTAGTCGCATATTTGTTTAATTTTGATAGTGTTACATGATTCGTTCTCTACTTATGCTAAAAAGAAGAATTAGCGCATGCACCGTTTGTTTTGTTCATGTTGTTCACAACTGGACCCTATATCTATATATATATATATAATTCTGGGAGTTAGTCTAGGTCAGGGCATACCTAATCTGGACATCAGTAACAGAAAATTTGAAGAACTCACAATCACTTGGATTATCATGAGTCAACTTCTTACAAACTGAACTAATCTTTATTGGTACCACGAAACTTTTTTTATTTGATTTGAGTTGTTATTTAAGGGCTGTTAGCCATCCTATCTTGTTCAAAAAAAAAAACAAACAAACAAACAAAACATGGAGAAGCTATATTTTCATGGTACATAACACACACACACACACATATGTTCCTTAGCGTTAGAGTATACGAGTTAAATAAATAATTCATATAATTAATTAAGTTAGTAATTTACAAAAAAAAAAAAGTATTATTTTGTTGAAAATATCAAGAACCATCTCTCTTACACATTGCACACATTACTGTTTGTTCAATAGAGGAAGCTTAAAAACACAATAGACAAAGTTATAATTTAGAGTATATATTTAGCATGAGTTAAATAAATATAAAAAAATTAAATTAGATTAATTTAAGGATAGAGAGAATATCATCGAAAGGCAATGTCCCAATGAAAAGCAACTCATGTTCTGGACCTTTTAATATATAGAGAGAAGAAAAGAGAGAGAGAGATTTTGGAAGAATATATGATCCAAAATTACGTAAGAAGAAAAGCGGTCGGCTCTCAATTACGAAAAATTCATGCCAGGCAACTTCTGATAAGATCCAAAAAGGAGCTTCAAATGAAAAACGAAAGTTTCAAGCATCTCAAAAATTAGTAGTTGGAGTTAGAGAATCAAAAGCTTTATAACGCCCCTCATTCAAAGAAACCTTATTGATATGGGACTCATGACACCATCTTGCTCTTAGTTAGGCCTGCCATGCTTTTTCTTTTGAAAAAGAATATGTCCTTCTTTAAAGAAAATAAAGGAAAATTATTTGACTTTCAAATCGATGATATCATTAATTAGTGGGGTTCGGGTTTTGAGGACACCGGAGAAGATTCCTTTAGGTGTTTTCATCATCGGTTTCACTCCTCTCTTATAAGTATTCATAGGACTCGCTGGTGAATTCTTCATAGAACGAGAGCTTGAATATTTGGTATACACATCACGAAGCTCTCAATTCTTACACCGTCGTCGCCTCCGCTGCCCTGCAGGTAAATTCAAATCTCATCTCTAATTATATCGTTTTCTGCTCTATATATATATATATATATTTTTTTTTTTTTTTTTTTCCTGCGTTAACGTTTAATCATACTCGTTCTGCTATATTCTTTATAATCGCCTCGTCACTGTTAACCATTACTCGCCGGATATATTCGCTGCTCTGTCGTCTACGGCCACGCCGGGCTTCAATCTTCTTCATTTGCCGATTCTGTTGTTGCCCGGAAAATTATATCGTTTGATTCTTTTTCTTTTTCTTTTTTTGTCGTTGAATCCACCTTGATTTCGATCCAACCAACAGAGACGAGTGACATTTTTGGTGATAATAATAATGCAGGGATGAGTTGTTCAGATGCAAAAAAGGAAGGAAGGTGATGGGAGATTATGTAATATACTTTTGGATATGGATGTACACATGTCTCTGAATCTGAGAAGAGTAATAATAATAATTCATCAAAGGGATCAAACTCCTCAGAGGGAAGCATCAAATTCGTCATTGGAGACATGCTGGGCTACGGGAGGCTGCCTCCCATCAACAAGTAACTAAAAATGCATCTCCTTTATCATTAACAATAACACACACGTATACATACATACATACATATATATATATATATATATATATATATATAGAATTAGTGATGGAATTTCTCGCACTCCATTTCTCAAACTAAGTGAGAATTATATGTTTGTGTGTATGTGTTTCATTCCTTTTGTATCCTTAGTGTCTTGTTTCTGGTTTTGTTCTTTATTCTCTGCTTTGTAATCTTTGTATCAGCTGGCCAGGAGGCTGGGTTATTAATTTTTCAATCTTTTTTTTACCAATGAAATATTTTGACAATTTTTCCACCTTCATTCTCACAAGAATTCATCATTTAATAATTGTTAAACTTGCAAGTCATGCATGTTAAATTAAGATACACACACATACACTACATCTAGTCCTTCGTATAGAATCCACTTTGCTGTTCAATTTTTTCATTAGAGAGCAGTTTTATATTTAACCCAAAATAATAACGTGAGTTGATTATTTGGTAATGCAGGACGATGGCAAGTTCTTCATATTCGAAGGAAAAAAAGAACATAGGAGATTGCATTGGATATGGTTCCACATATGCTTCCAATCATGATAATGAGAATGCAAATTCATCAAAGGGTTCAACCTCCTCAAATGCCATTGGAAAAAGCCTGGGCTATGCGTTGTGACGCAACTACTTATTTCTTCACTAATTACTATTATTATTATTATTTTATGTATGTGTACGTGTGTGTGTGAAGAGAGAGAGAGAGAGATATATATATATATATAGAGAGAGAGAGAGAGAGAGAGAGGAGGGAAAAAGGGAAATGAGTGACGTATTCCATCTAGCCGGCCGCAAAGATACTTTAATTGGCAATCTTTGAATAATGGCTATGATTTGTTATTTTAAAAATAGTAAAAGGTTCAGTGACGTAGAGTTGCTAGTAATAAAAGAGTTGCTCACATTAAGCATCTATCCATATGTGGCACCTTATTCTTTGGGACAATTGAGATTGTAATTCGGGAGAACAAAGAACATATAATCACATAAAGTTGCCAAGAAATTATATGAAGGAAAATGAAAACAGATCTAAGTTTGCTTACTCCCATGTGCTACCGAGCTATTGTTGACTCATGCCATTAAAGCTCTTAATCTGTCACTAAAGAGCCTAACAAATTACAAGTCTAATTTATTACTCCATCCGGTATTTTTTATAAGTAACTTTTATTTTGATTGTTGTACAAAATGAATTGACGGTTAAAATTAATTAAAAATAATGAATGTGTCAAAAATGTTTTATATATATATATATATATATATATCAAATATGGCCTATTTATGGGGAAAAAATGTATAGGAAAGAGAATAGGAAAGAAATATGAGAAATAATATATGAGAGGGAATAAGCAATAAATAATTAAATAAAGGAGAATTAGTGGTGAATTGGGAATAATTAATATAAAGATATGTATTTAATAATAACAGAAAATGAAAAAAAGTTTAAATTTTGAGATATAAAAATACATTATTTATATTAAGGGCTCAAGAAAATTGCTTATAAAAAAGAGCGGAGAGTACTACTAATTAAAACCCCAACATCATTCCTCCTGCAAAAGAATAAATTTAAGATATAATATATTTAAAATTTGGTAAAAATGTCGTAACTAGAACATTTTGTGTTTCCCGTTGTCGGTTAAAAAAAATGTGGTTTAAAACCTTAATTATATAATATATTTAAAATTTCGTATACTAGAACATTGTGTGTTTCCAAGATAGGTTGAAAAAAGATAAATGAGTGATGTAACCAATCCCACTAGCTTCGACCGAAAATAAAAAAAAAAAATCCCACTAGCCGAACATACATTCTCTTTTACAATCTTTAAATAATATGGCTATGATTTATCATTATTTTAATAAAAGGTTCAATTGTGACATAAGGTTATAAACCCCAACTTTATACTAAATGAATAATTACCGTTTATCTGTTTTGTTCACATATTACAAATCTATCTCTATGGGGCTCGCGTAACTTTCTTTAAGCCAATTCATTATCCCACTTTGTCAATGGTAGCTGTCCCAGGGTGAAACAGAGGTTCCCAAGGTCGCACAAGAAGGTAGTGATCGAAGATCATCCAAGGGTCACCCGTAAGAGCATTAGAACAGTCCTCTTTGTTTGTAAATTTAACAACAAAGAAACCATTCCCAATATTGATGAGAGTAATAACACCCTTCTTTGCCCATAGTGATTGAAGAATAGATAAGAGCAACTTGTAACCAATATCTTTTCCTAGTAACTTCACAATAAGAGCCCGATTCCAGGCTTTGTAGAGCCTTTGTTTCATCTTTGCCGAGAAGGAGAAGGTAGGAAAGTTCCGGTTTGGGTCTTCCACAATCTTGCAAAGAGGTTCAGAATCCTTATTTTCAGAATCAGAAATGGAGTCGTCAGATAGAGGATTAACATCCTCCATATTGATTTCAATGTTATCCTTGCCATTTATTCCTTGTAGTTTTTCAGCAAATGAGGGTCTAGCCTCCCCTTTTTTCCTTTGAATCATACCAAGTTGCGGCCACTCTTCTGAGTTGTTGAGTAAATCACCATTCTTACTTTTTTTTGGAGCTTCGGTTATGCAAATCATCCTCCTCTGATGGAGCAGGAACCATAACAGGTTTTTTTCCAGAGAGAACAATCGCCATTTTTGTTTCCTTTTGTGAGCACTATTGAGCAACAATAAGAGACTTGCTCAACTTGCTAATTCTAAAAGGAAAAAAAAAAAAAGAAAGACATGTTTATGTTTAGAAAATTGCTGTTTCGACGATAAAATCGGCACGCCCCATCGAAGCCCACAAGTATTAAATATTATTAATAATGGGTGTGTGAGTGTGTGTAAAGCTTTTCTTGCTAGGTAATGTATTTTTTCCTTTTATATACTTCGGATTTTAATTAATAATAGTATCTTAAATAATAAAAAACTATTATTATAAAAAATATTTTAATCCTAAATAATAATAATATTTCAATTTTCTTCACCTCTCATATTTACTATTTTTTTCAAATATTTAAATTATTTACATATTAACATTGGCAATCAAGTTAAGGGTCGTAGTTTCTAAAGAGTGATATTAATTCCGATCCTCGTCAGGGTAATAGAGCTGCAGATCTTCTTGTAGAAAATTCTTATAAGGAGGTGTGTCCGGTCTGATGGGTTTTCCAACCAACACCTTCTTTGCTGTCTATTCTAACCTTGGATGCTCCTGAGATGAGTTTTGTTGTGGATGATTCTGACTCTTGCAGCGCTGGAACAGGGGTCTCTTTAGTTTAATTAGCTTTGGTCTTGTTATTTATTGTGTATTATTGTTGTGTTGTTATTGGCTTAAGTAGCTGCTGTTTGTATCAGTTATGTTTGTATCTGGTATTCTCTGTATCTGCTACTATGTTGATTTGAGACTTAAGTAATACAGGTATCCTTTCCGACCAATATATATATGTATATATATGTATGAAACATGGCGTGATGTGATGGAAGGGATAGAGGATCCTTTCTTAATACATACATGCGTGCGTGATGTGATGGAAGGATTGAAGATCCTTTCTTTTTGTTTTCTTTTTTCTTTGAATCAAACGGGAGCACAATGACTGGAACAACTTTTCGAATCTTATTTCAATAAAATGAATAAATGGGGGCCGAGGTCGACCTTTCCTCTCGGGTCTTTATGTTCTCAACTCTCAAGGATAAACAGGCAAACCAGAAATTATTAATGGTTGAGAGCTTAATAAATTTTTGGCGTACATACATCACAGGGCTCTTAGTTATTTGAGAAAACTTTTTTCAAGTCTTAAGAGATAAAAAAATGTGAAAAAAAAAAAAAAAAATCTGAGAGAAATTCAGATGTTGGAAAAGTCTTAAAGAATTGTTAATTCCACATAAAAAGTTAATAGGATTTTTCTAATATATAAATTTTTCTTAGGACTTTTTTGACATTTTCTTAATTTTTTAGGACTTGAAATGAATTTTCCCTAGCTATTTTAGGTCTCAGAGTGGAAAAGCTTAGAAGCAATCATCCACCCAAGTCCCTTTATGAAACAAACATGAATTATTAAAGAGGAAATACTTAGTAACTGTTTGGATTCTCTTAATTTTAGTTTCTCTTATTCTTCTTATAAGTAAAAGTTAAGCCATACAGGTTTTTATAAAACCTCTTACAATAAAAAGAACTTATTTTACAATTTAAATGCAATATTTTGATAGTTAAAAACCTATTTAAAATAGGTGAATATGTTGTCTCAAATTTTGAGATGTGTTTATTCTATTTTCTAGGTAATTTTTCCTTAGGATTAGAATACCTAATGATTTAATAGGCATCATAAAATACTATAAAATACAATAAATACCCTATTAAACTAGGGTTTATGTAAGATCAAAAAGAGCAAGTGAGTGCTATGAAAATCCTTAAATAAAATTGGAGACAACAATAACAATTAATGACCAATAAGGATCTTCTAAAAATTAAATGAATTGTCCAAACCTTCATAATTAATCAAAGGACCTTAAACACCAATTATTATAATTTATTAAGAGACTAAATTTTCTAATACCTAGTTCATATTTGATTTATAAAAAACCATAAAGAATTATCAAAACACTTGGGACAATTAAAGGGCAATTACCAACAATTAAAGAGCAATTAAAATTACACTAATGGAATATTTAGGTAATTCTTTACAATTAATGTTAATAGTCACCAATTAAAGATGTATTAGGATAATTAAAGGTCAAGGACCAATAAGGGGTTAGGATTAGCATAAAGATGATTACTAATGATCATGATTAAATTAGTAACCAAGCAAATAAATTTAATAACACCTAAAACACCATTTTAGGATTAATGACTAAAGATTAAGCTAATTAAAGACTAAACCCTAAGAGTATTTTGCTTAATTGCTAACCAATCACCAAAGTCATCTAGTTACAAGTATACCTAGAGTAACTAGGAAATTAGAACACCAAGTTGGGAAGTGCATGAAGATGGAGATGCCACCAATGCATGCTTGGAGAATGCTTGATGGAGGAAGGGCCACCAATGTACTCTTGAAGCCAAGAGTGTTTTTCACACATGGAGCCAATTGAGACACCAAGGCAAGAAGCTTTTGTGGAAAAATCAATGGATGAAGAGTGAGAAGGGAGGAGGCCACGTTTTTGGCCTTGGGAAAAAGAAGAAATCAGATTTAAACTATGGCCAAGAATGACAGATGTGTAGGTGAATTAATTACCAAAGTTGCCATAGCCTTTTGCTATAAATAGAGGGCTTGAGTCTTCATATTCTCCACACCAAAACAAGCAAAGAAATCTGAAATAGAGAATTGAGAGTAAGAGTGAGGAGATTCTTGAAAGAGTAGCAAAGTTCTTGGTAAGTTCTCTAGCTCTAGCTTCAAGTTCTTTAAGTTCTAGTTTTTAAATTCTTAGATAGAAGTAGCTTAGATCTTAAATATGCTAGGATAATTTTATTTACATGTTTTTATAGTCAAAATTAGCTTTATTTTGAAAAAATGATGAGGGAGGTCATATAGCAAAATTTCTGGAAGAAAATCATCAAAGTAACGAAGGTCGACGAAATTTCATCGGTTTCGGAATATCTGGAGTTAGTAGTGAAAACGCCAGAATTTCATATTGAAAATATGGTCATAAAATTATGGGAAAATTCATGGTTAAAATAGATATATAGGGATTTTTAAATATGTCAAGAACATGTCAAAATGATTTCTGTACAAAGAGATAAAAATCCTCAAAGTTAGGCTACGAATTTCTGGAAAAATTCTGGGTAGAGGTTCAAAACTTAAAACCTGGGAGTGATTCGTGTAATCTGGGAAAAAGGTGATTATTTTTACTTGAACATAGATATCCTAAGGATTCCAAGGAATTTTACGGATCCTCGTTTCAATTTTTCTAGAATTAATTATGATTTTTCAAAGTTAGACGAAATGCTTGCCTAGATTTGTACCAGCGTTGTTCTACGAATTTTGGGGGAATAAAGTGGAAAATAAATGTTTGAAGGGAAAAATAGTCATTAGTGGCTAAAATATCTCTTAGGATATTTTTTTGTAGATTAATACATGTGATATTACCATTATAAGATAAACGCAACCATAGTCCGAACGTCAACGTACCGATATCACCGACAAAGGTACGAACGCGTCTTGTAACACTAACTCGATGTTTTTTGTATACCTATATGTGTGATAGTTGTATTCCTAGACCGAAACTCGTTTTTAAAAGTGTTGATCATACATATACAACTATACACGGGTTATGGTTCGATAATACCGTTGAGTTTTCCTAGCGCCGAGGACGGGATGTACACCATGGCACCGTGAATAGTGCACCTTAATGACGTTCATATGCGAAGGCGTGTTCTCGTTATTATCTTTTATATGTGAATATTCTTTGTGATATCATGAATAAACTGTCATACATACTTGTACATGAACATGAGGTTAACTTAGTTACACGAGGTTCAATGGGTATTGAACCTCGCTCTTACCATAGCTTCGGGATCCGGAGTAAACGGGATCGGTGATAAGGGTAAGCTTGCGAGATCTAGGAGCCTACTGGAGATAGTCCTTTTGTTTGTACTTATGATATTTGAAATTTTTGTACCCGCCATTAAGGCTGATCACATACATTACAAAAAAGATTTTATCAGTTACTTTTTAAATACTATTTACTTCCGATGCTTTACTCTGATTATGATACCGTGAAAACACTTTCGAAATCTGGGATGTTACATAGGTCCGGTGCATATCTCCTCCGCAACCAAAAATCTGGTACGTATTTCACTTTCGCTGCAGATTGGCTCCTTTGTTTTTGCTTGCAACATTACTGCAATGGTTTTCCCTTTATCACAAAATCGAAGTGATTTCTTTTCAGTCATTAAATTCTTAAAAAATCACTTCTCCACGCGAAAATTGCAACCCGAATAATGTATTTTACCCAATATTTGAAATCTGCTTCTCACAAACCGAACAACCCGAGATTGATTTACTTCCCTAATTTTCTACTTCAAGTCAATTTTTGGGTTCCTCCGCTCAAAACTTTTCCATGATAATTTTGTCATGTGCTGATTCATTTGCATCCACACTTGGCTTGTGCCCTGCATATTTTTAAATTAAGAAGTTCCTTGCTCCTTGAATTTCATCTTCAGAAGCTTCCCTGCTAATTCCAAGTCGTTTGTATGGGTCGTCGCTCACATTTATTCATGGAAAGACAGCTGAATGAGCAGCCAATGAGGTGAGAACGGAGGTTGTCGGCTCTGATCTATGTCTCTCACGACGCTCCTACTGCAACTTTGGAACCCTCCTCCTCATGTCGCCGACGACGATGGAGGTGAGAACGGAGGTGAAGGGAGTGAAAGATGAAGATCGAAAGTCACCACACTAAAAGGTACCTTTTTTATAGTCTGTGTGTTGCCAAAGTTGAAGAAGGATGCAGCTGTTTGCGGGTAAATGAGGAATGGAGGAAGACGCGAAGTGGCTTTGGTTCGGATAAGCGAAGCGTTGTTGAAGAAGAGAAGACAATTGCTCGGTTGTTTATTTCTTTTTCGCAGATTTATTTTTATTTAAAATATAAATATATTAAATTAAAAAAGTAACACGTAAGTATGTTTTGTCAACGTTTACTTACACAATCATCATTTAGTCTAATGGTGTTAACATTAAGGGACCAAAAGTATGCTTTATAAAGTTAAGGGACCAAAATTATACTTAATGCAAACTTAAAGGACCAAAAATATACTTTAGCCATTTAAAAAAAAAAAAAAAAACTCTTATAAAAAACTTCCGAACTTTTTTATTAGCTCTTTTAAAAAAAAAAAAAAAAAAAAAAAAAGAGAGAATCGTTCCTACAAAATAAAAGTGAAGCTCTTTCGAATTCCATGCGATGTCGTACATCTCGCTTGCTCTTTACCATCTTCGTAATCCTCGTCCTCTTTCTATTAACTAGAACTTCGTCTTCTTTTCTCGTCAACCTCTTTTTCAAGTACATTTTTTGTCTCTCTAATCTCTATTATATGCTACTCTCCAGTTAGCGATCATATCTTTTCAACCCCTCTAGCCCCTCTCTGTGCCTCTTCTTTTCAACCTATTTACTTTTACCCCTTCTTCTTCCCCATCTCATCAAATAATCAATTTTAGGGTTTTTTTTTTTTTTTTTTTTTTTTTTTTTTTTTTTTTTTTTTTTTTTTTTTTTTTTTTTTACTTTTCCTATATGCAATTTTTTAAAAAATATTTTTTCTCAAATACCTTTTTTTTTATTCAAGTAATTTTAAGAAAGGGGTTGAGTTCACCCACGATCCAAGAAGCAAGGCAAAATCTCCCTTCATCCTAGATCATACCGATGTTAGACAGGGTGAGCCGTCTATTACCCTCAGGTGTTTACCTAGGCACCTAGGAGCTATGATGCCTCTTCCAATGCCTTAACCAAGTTCAATATCGAACTCCCTCCCTTTGGTAAGAGTGTCAACCCTTTTACCGGTTATCTACCTTTTCGTTATACCTTGCCTTGTTCATTCCACTACAGTTCTCTTCAATCTCTTCCTTCTATTCTTTTTCTTCCACCTTCCAATTCTCTGAAACCCCTTGGATCCCCCTGCACATTTCTTCTGCATTTTCTCTCGTTTAGAAAAAGTGTTTATTTTACCAAACAGTTTATTTTTAATTTGAGCTTTTAAATAACTTTTAAGCTATATATATATATATATAATCATCAAACAAATTTTAGTTTTTTTTTTTTAAAAAAAAAATCTCTTTTTTTTTTTTTTTTTAACTTTAGCTTAAAATAAAGTAACTTTTAGCTTAAAAATAAGAGGATCTAAACAGGCTCTACTCCTCATCTAAGTCATAATACAAGGCATTTCAACTAATCTATCAAAATTAAAATAAAAAAAGTAGTTAACTCATTAAATATACCTTAAATTTTTTTTTTTTTTAAAAATCAACTTTACCCACATTATATTAGATTTGAAATGAGAGAGAATATATAAAAAGTCACATTTAACCATTAACCACATGGGCAAAATTTGACAAATAAGCATTAAATACTAACCAAAACAATTAACACTATCACCAACCTTTTATTACTAGCTACACATATCTTTTTATCTATCCGCGTGACAAATGTTTATAATGTGTTAAAATGGTGAAAATAAATCTTAAGCAAAGACTCACTCACTCTAATTTCGCTATTTTTAGGAAGAGGGGGCATTGATTTATTCTAATTGAACAAAAGTTCTATCAATGAGAAACTATTTGTTTTGTAAGATATGATTATAAAAAACACCAAGAGCACGAAAACCCCTGATTTTTCTAAAGAAAGATCTAAGGACCTCACCTCACAGGCCTAATCAATATCATAAAAATCCTAATCAATTTAAAGAGATCGAACTCTATAACTGAAAAATAATTCAACTTTAAATGAATTACTAAAAAAACGTTAGGATGCTAGGATCCGGATGCTTGACACACTTACAAAAACATGTGAGTGAATCAAACTTATGAAACTTAACTATTTTATGAGAAAGTGGCGTCCAACCTCTGTAGGCCCCTTTAGAACATGTTTGGGAAAGCGGTGGAATCAAGAAAATCCACTTTTCTATCATTTAAGAAAAAAAAAAAAATTTCTTGCTTTTGGCCTATTTTGGTTTTTTCATATGTTTAGGTTCACGATAATACATGATGTGTTTATCCTTCAAAAGCCCATTTACTAATAAGCCACAATTTCTTATTTTTAGGTCATGTTGCATCACAATGAAAAATATAGATGTGGGTTGTTTATCCTTCAAAAGCCCATACATGATGTGTAAATTTGTAGCGGTTGTTACCAATAACCGCTACAGAATCTCAAAGAACAAACAATTTGTAGCGGTTCTACCCTTTATCTACTACTGAATCACAAAGGTCGTCTATATGACTGCTACAAAAGTTCACGAAGAACGAGGCATAGTTGTCACGGTTGATGTAGGGGTTGATACTCAACTGCAACAATATTCTTAACTTCATAGCAGTTAGTTTGAGAAGCTGCTACAAAATGTAGTAGTTTTTTAACAGTTCACCTCATTTCGAAAATCATGTGTGCAAGGTTTTGATTTTTCACCTTTTAACCTTTCAACTTATACCTTTCAACATCATAGTTTCTAAGGATAAGGGAAAAAGGAAAGTTATTGAACGGGAGAGAAGGACTATAAGGGGCAGTAGTAGTAGAGGGGGCTGTATGAGAGGGCGTGGGCCTCTAAATATCCCCCTCCACCCCGTCAGGTGGGGAGGAAGTTTAATGAACTCTTTGCAAATGAGCCAATCCCAAACCTAGAGACCGTAGGGGGAGAACAGGGCGTAAGTCATTGTCGGCAACATCGACGAAAATCCAAAAATCCATATGGACATTCCTATAGCCGAGGCGTAGCGGTATGTCAATGAGGAGAACGAGTGGGACCAAGGGAACCCCCGACCGTCGTCTTCGCGTTCCACCAAATTTGCAAACATCACAGCCTCCAAAGTCACAAGGGTATGTGGATCCTACGGCCCCACTAAAAGCTGTTGTAGGCCCAGTAGAGCATCCTGGCTGCGTGAAGGGTATGGGGTTAGGCACCAAGCCTAGCATGGTGTACGGCAAGGCCTCCGGCTTTAAGGCCAACACCTCTGGCTCAAGAAGGCCACCACCAGAGGCGGTTGAGGAGATGATTGCCGAGAAGGTTGCTACGCAGGTTACCGAGCAAGTTGCTGCACAGAGGGCCAAGCATGAGGCCAGGAATAGGTGCATGAAGGAGAGATACGAACGTTGGTACGCTAGTCAGAAGCAGAGCTGGGATACTGTTACCAGGGCCTTGACAGAGTTGTTACCTCACATACGGTTTCCATCTCCTGAGCCTCCCCCTCCATTCATCTACGAGGATTCCCCCCCCAACCTCCCTCTCCGTTCGTTTACAAGGATTCTCATCTATATCCTGGATGGGCGTGATGACAAGGGCGTTATTACCTCTGGTAGTGTACACGCCCCCTAAGAGAGCTCCCTGACACAGCCCCCCTGACATAGCCCTCCATGAGACAGCCAGCACTGAGACAACCCCCATGAGACAGTTGCTGATCTTCAGGCTCCTGATAGTTAGTTTTTATTTTCACACACAATTTTGTACCGTTGGATGTTTGTTCTCTTTTTTATGTTATTTGGTTTGTTGACAATTTCATTTCCTTAAATATTTGTTATCTTTTATTGTGGTAGGTTTTTGATATATTTTGATATATTGGAGTACTATTTTAATACTTATATTTCATTTATATTAGGTTATTAATGTTACTTATAATATATAACAATATATAATGAAAAATTTATTTTGTGAAATAAATTTATTATAATTAAATAAAATAGATATTGTAAAATAATTAATGGAGTTAATAATTAGTGAATAAAAAGCCATTTTCTCAAATAAAATTAGATATTGTAAAATAATTAATGGAGTTAATAACATTTGTAGTGGTTTTGTTGAAAACTACAAACTTGAATTTTACACTTTGAATAAAAGAGCGCCAACCTTTGTCGCGGTTAATATGAAGGACTGCTACTAATGTCAAATGGCTATCATTTTGTAGCAGTTCATCAACCACAACTAAACTCTGGCAGGATTTTGAATTCAAATTTGATCTTTGTGTAACGGTTTATGTAGCGATGCATCAACTGCGATTAAACTTTGGCAGGATTTTGAATTCAAATTTGTAGGGTTAAATAATCGCTACTAAGTGTAGTTTTAGATTTCTTACGGTTCCTGTAGCGGTTCCTGAACCGCTACAAAGTATTACCATGTTGCATTTAAAGATCTCAAGTGCTACTATGAAGGTAACTAAACATTCTCTTTACATTTATATTCGATCCTAGCTTTGTTTACTACAAATGGATAAGTCATGGATCAAGCTGCCGCACAGTTCTCTTGTATATTTAGCGGGATTGAAAAAATTTCTTAGATTTCGCCTTCTACCACGCTAGCATTAATGGCAAGATCGTGTGTCCTTGTTGTAGATGCAAGTTTAAAAAGTGGCAAATACGAGAAGGTGCTATGGAACATCTTCTTATGAAGCCTTTCTCAGAAGCATACACATTTTGGGAAGTTCATGGTGAGAAATGTGGTATGAGATATGGGGATCATCTTCCTCGAACCTCACAAGTAGGAAATCAAGTAGATCAAGATGATCTAGTTAATGAATCTGTTCACGATGCTTTTGGTGTTCAAGACGACAACTTCACGGCAGAAGTTCAAGGTCCAGAACCAGTTTTCTTCAGGAATGATGCAGCTCGAGAATTTTTTCGGCCTCATGGATAAGAGCAATCATCCTTTATATCAAGGTTGTCAGAAATACTCAAAATTATCTTTTCTGATCAAATTATACTATATCAAGTGCTTGTGTGGGATCACTGATAATGCAATGTCGATGTTGCTGGAATTACTACGAGATGCTTTCCTTGACGCGAACATTCCTACAACCTTCTACAAGGCCAAGAAGATAATCAACAAATTAGGCTTGAACTACGAAAAAATTGACGCCTGCCCCAACGATTGTATGCTTTATTGGGGAGAGGATGCTCAGAGGGAGACTTGTAAGAAGTGTCACACTTCGAGGTTCAGGACAGTTCGGAAAGGAAAAAAGCTAAAGAAGAAACCTGCAAAGATTGTAAGGTACTTTCCTTTAAAACCTCGCTTACAAAGATTGTTTATGTCGTCTAAGACGGCTGAGTATATGAGGTGGCATGAAGCTGACAAGAACAAAGATGGTAAACTCAAACATCCACGGGATGCTGAAGTGTGGAAAGCGTTCGATTCAGACTTTCTAATTTTACAGCGGGCCTTAGAAATGTTCGTCTTGCTTTGGCGACTGACAGTTTTAACCTGTTTGGGAATCTTAGCACAAGCTATAGTATTTGGCCGATTGTTTTGATACCTTACAACTTGCCCCCTTGGATGTGTACGAAATAAAACTCCTTCATTATGTCAATGATAATTTCAGGCAAAAAGGCACTAGGAAATGACATTGATGTGTATCTCCAACCGCTTATCAAGGCGTTGGTGGAGTTGTGGAATGTAGGCGTTGAGACGTATGACACGCACAAGAAGACATTGTTCAACTTACGTGTGGCATTGATGTGGACTATCAATGACTTCCTTGGATTGGGAACATTATCCAGGTGGAATGTACATACCGGCCTTGCCTGTCCGGCTTGCAATTTTGACTCTGACTCAGTGCGCCTTCTCCACAGTCATAAGTGGGGCTTCATGGGTCATCGGAGGTTTCTCGATAGTATGCACAGGTTTAGGTTGCAATGCAATCGTTTCAATGGGCAACAAAAAAAAGGACCTCCTCGGAATTTATCCGGTGCAGAAATTATAGAGCAGCTTGTGGATGTTGAATTTGAATATAGGAAAAAATATGATCTAGCAAAGGTCGGGACAAAGAATGCTAGGGCTTCTAGTTCTGCACCCCAGCAATGGCGGAAGATAAGCGTCTTTTTCACTCTTCCGTATGGAAAGATAATTTTCTCCGACACAGTCTAGATGTCATGCACATTGAAAAGAATGTGTGCGACAATGTGCTGTACACGATTCTCAACGAACCAGGCAAGTCAAAAGATCATCTTGAAGCGATGAAAGATTTATGGGAAATGGGAGTTAGTGGAGACGCGTAGCTAGATGGGCATGATAGATTTCAACCAGAAAATTCACCCTGACAAAACCGGATAAGGAAATTTTCCTCGCGACGTTGAAGAAAATAAAAGTTCCTAATGGGTATTCAAGCAACATTTCACAATGTGTTGATGTGCAGGCTCGAAAGGTTACTGGGCTGAAGAGTCATGACTCACATGCGCTTATGCAACAATTACTTCCGCTAGCCATAAAAAATACGCTGCCTGTCGATGTGTCGATCGTTTTAGTCGAGCTTTGTACTTTCTTTTGGAAATTGTGTTCCAAGGTTTTGATGGTGGAGGAGCTCGACCAGCTGTAGCAGAAAATCATTCTTACGCTATGTCATTTGGAGATGATCTTTCCTCCATCATTTTTCACGGTCATGGTTCACCTGACAGTACACCTTGTTCATGAAACAAAGCTTGTTGGCCTATTGAGAGGTACTCATTTAAAATTAATTACTTTAGCATTACTCCCTAGTCGCACATTTAACAATTGATGTATCAAAATTTTTCGTTCATTACTTTATAGGTTTCTTGGGAAACTGAAATCTTACGTGAGGAATAAGGCGTGGCCTGAAGGTTCAATAGCAGAAGGCTATATTGGGGATGAAGTCTTGTATTTTTGTTCCAGGTACTCGATGACAATGAGACGTCATTCAACCGACCGCCTCGTGCAAACGATTGTCCTGAGCCAGCGCCAGTGCCATCAGCAACAGAGTTATTAGTCCCTCGTGTTAGTAAACCAATTGGCGGAAGTGAGAACTTCAAACTCATGGCACTTAAGAAGATTCAAGCACATAGACATGTCTTGATTAATTGTACTAAAGTTGAACCGTACCTTCAGTAAGGATTGCATTGCACACAGATATATATATATATATATATGTTATCCTATATATTTCCTTACATTTATACTCACATTTCATGCTCGTCATTGCATGTTTAATTGCAGGGAATTCAGGAGTCATGTGAAGCGTTAACTGAGGATCCGTACACAGACATCCTCCAAAATTGATAGAAAGGTCCACAGAGAATTCCTAGGTTGGTTTAGAAGGAGAATAATGAATGACCACAACCTTCACTCACCAGAATTTAGAGCTCTCGCACTCGGCCCGCTTGATCACGCCCAAAGATTTATGGCATACAATGTCATTGGTTTCAAATTTTGCACCGTTTCACGAGATCAGGGATTGCCCACCCAAAACTCGGGTGTATATGGCACGTTTAGGACGAGGAGTTATGCGAGCAGCAGTGACGGGAACATGCAGTTCGATGACGTCCCGTATTATGGAAAGCTGCTTGATGTGGTCAAGATAATTTACCAAGGCGTTTTCTCCGTGACGTTGTTCAAGTGTTTGTGGGCGAATACAACAACGTCTTGGGGATTGATGACTTAGGTATCACATCAGTGAATTTCTCCCGGCCTATTCACACTGGTCAATTTGAAGATGACGAGCCGTATATTCTTGCCTCAGAGGCCTATCAGGTTTATTATGTCATCGATGAGAGGCACATGGATTGGAATATGGTGGTTCAATTAATGCCTCGAGACTTTACGACATGGGCGATGGTGATAACGTCGCCTATGATTGTGGGCCGTTCCAGCCCGCCAGCTTTGAAAACTTCTTCCCAGATGGCGATGACAATTTACCTATAGTTCGGTATGTTTTTTAATATACACTTTATCAAATAATAACATTTAACTAAAGTTTTATTTGTGTTCAAACATATTCAACTCACACGTAAAATTTTATACAAACCTTCTTTGTAGGGATGGTGACGAAGATTGAGAGAAAAAATTATGCCTACGATGTCATCTGTAATCTTCTTATTATTTTTTTTTTTTTAAAAAAAACCATAATATTATTTGTAGCAGTTTATAACCGCTACAAAACCTAAAAAACCTCTATGAAAAAACAACTGCTACAAAAGACGCATCATTAACCGTTACTAAGTAAAACCGCTACTAAAAGTGAAAACTCAACCGCTACAAACTAATGCGCAGATATCAAAATAAATACCCCTACGAAACCACATTTAATATGCTTCAATTTCCTTTTCTAAACAGATTTTCTCTCCATCTTCTCTCATATTTTTACGTTTTCTCAAAGAGGTTAAGTGTTTGAAGGGAGTAAGTGCCGTTCAACCGGATCAAATCTAATGACTATCGAAATATTTCTTTTTTCTTCTACCCTCCCGATACTAACTTTTGTTATTTTATAGTTGCATTACGTATATTTTTCAACTTTCTTTCTACTTTCTCATACATTATTCGTTCCACTTTCGCACACATTTTTTTTAGAATTAAGTTTATTTTAATTATCTCATAATTAGTTGTTATTATACTTACATACTCTTATTGTTTTACACCTATATAATAACCTAATATAATCAAATATCATGTTTTAATATCATTTATTTTCACTAAAAATATAAATTATTAATAATAAAATATTTACTTAATTACTATAATAAATTTTTTTTTTTCAATTTCATTCGTTTGTAGCGGTTAATAAACCGCTATAAATACGAACAAAAATATGAACAACGCTCCAAAACTACTTTGGAAAAAAAAAATGACGGGAATAATTCGTAAAGCGATTTACAACCGCTAAAAATATAAAATACGAAAAAATGGGGGCAAAACTTTTTTTTCCAAAAAATGGTGGGGTTTTTTGTAGTAGTTAACCACCGCTACAAATATTCTAAAGAATTAAAATTGGTGGCGGCAAAAAAAATTTCCAAAAATTGGTGGGAATATTTGTAGTGGTCATGTAACCGCTACAAAATATTTTGAAACGTTTGACGCTATTTTTTCATATAACCGCTACAACTCTAATCAAATTCAATTTGTAGTGGTTTGATAACCGCAACTAATGTCCAAACAAGAAGTCAGCGAAGCCTCATATAGTGGCGGTCATTTGAAACCGCTACGCAGACGATAGCTTGATCAAGTTATATGTAATAGCGGATTTTTTTAACTACTACAAATCAGTTTGCCACAGTGGATTTTGTAGCGGTTTAGCTAACCACTGAAAATGTCATTAGTAGCGCCAAAAATCACTACAAATATGTCATTTTAACCGCTACTAATAATCTTTTTTTTTTTTTGTAGTGATTTAGCCTAAAAATTTATACATTTGACCAAAAAATTTATATATTTGGCCCCCCCAATTTTTTTTTTAAAAAAGTTAGTTAATGTGTATACATTTGGCCCCTCCAAATATTTATTCCAAGCTTCACCACTGTTTTCAACAATAAGTTTTGCATTTGATATTTTTATGTTATTTGCAGCTATTAAATATTATATATTTCCCTCTCGCCTTTCATCTTTCTCATCCCTTACTTTAGATGAGTAGGCGCGTAGAGTGAAGACATACTTCTGTACACAAAACTTCATATAAAGATGTTTACGGATCACCCATTAATTTAGTTCTCATATTGTTAGCAAGATTTAAACTTACAAAATCACGTTACTTATGATTCAATTCCTCACCAATTAGACAAACTTTTGTTGGCAAATTCATATTTATCATCTCCCTCAAGATCTTTGAGGCTTAATAATAATTACTATTCAATAAACAACAACAACTGCTGCTGTTGTGTTCCACATGTACAATATTTGAAACCATCGATACCTTCAATGAGATGTGGCTTCTCTCCTTTACTTTTATGGTTTTCTCCCCTTTTTACTTTCAAACTACGTCATTTGGGTGTAAAATACTCATATTCCGATAACTTCTCTTTTTTTTTTTTTTTTTTTTTTTTAAATAGCATTGCACTCAATATCTTAAACTAATTTTTGATTTACTCACCACCCTAAAATATCTTTTAATACCACCCAATAACCAACATCCAAGACCCTAAAATATTTTTCAAAAGTACCGAGTATTCTAAACTAACTTTTATTACATCTACAACTTAAAATATTTTCTTAGTAATATTCAATATTTTAAAGTAATTTTTGGTGCAATATTTTATCGTGCTATATGCACTAAGAATGGTTTAGGATATTGAAAGATATTTTAGGAGTGAGTGGAAAAAAATTATCTTAAGATATCTTTTTACTACAAAATGTTTTATAATACAAGGTGTTACTAGAAAAAATATTTCAAAATTCTAAATGCTATTTTTTCAAAAAAAATAAAAAGAGTGATCAACATTAGATTTTCCCTTGTTAATATTGTGATTTCTAGTGATTCACTTCAAAAAAAAAATTATACTTTTTTTTTAAATCTTACTAATATGTATTTGGCAAAATTTATGTCCGATCCATTTGTTTATATTTATTGGGTTCAGTTCACCAATCAATTTTTGTCGTGTGTAATATCAGTTTACTTGATACTTTAATAGAATTTTGAAAAATTCTTCATGTGGATTTTTTTATTAGGAAAAAAAATCCATATATTAAGATTTGATTGGAGAATTGAAATAAATGGACATAATTTTTGTAAATATAAATTTTCCGGAGGGTTGGAATAAATAGAAAGAAGGAAAAGGATAGGATTATTTTGGCAATTATATTTATATACTCCAAATCATACTTTTTCTAATATAAATTGGTGGTCGGTAGTTTAATTGCTTTATAAACTCATATTGTTAGTGTCTGTCCCTTTAATTTTTCTTCTTTTTTTTTAAAGAAAAAGGAAACCAGCACAACGCATAGTTTGTTTATAACCTTTGACATTGATTATTGGGCTTTGTGGGCCCAATTACAGCCCAATATTCTTTAAGGCCCATTTGTTGTATCATGTATCCTTTCCCATTCTCTTTAAGCTTGAGCATCAATCTGGGCCTTCAGAGGCTGTTGGGTTCAATCCAAGTCATTGTCATTAAAAAAAATTGGGATAAGAAGATTAGATTTATGTCATCATCCAAATTCTTTGTGGGAGTATGCCTATATTTAGTGTTTGATATCGCTTCAAACAAAATTACTTGTAATAAAAAGGCATATTTTCCCAACAAAGGGAACTATCAAATTCCAATTATTTTGAATTTTTCAAGGTGATAAAGTATATAGATATTTGATTAAAAAAAATATAAAACATATATCACTGGCTCCCTCCATGAGTATCTAATGTTTTTTTTTTCTTGTATTTGAGAAATTCAAAGCTTGATTAATTTCATTTATAAATGTACGCTTATATTAATATCTATGTCTCCATGCTATCACCTCTTCTTTTCACCTGTCATGTCTCCATGCATTACTTAATTAAATATGTCTAACCTATTGGTCGTCATATGCTGAAACAACAACAACAAATATGAAATGGAGAGAGTATGATTATGGCAGTAATAAAGAATAAAGAATCCAGCATTAATAATTACTATGGCAGTAATAACTTTTTGCTGCCCAAATTATCACTTAAAATATGTTTAGGTGGGAAGTACGAGTAATATTTTTTTTTTTTTTTTTTTTTATTAATGAGTAATATGTTAATTATTTCATTAGTTAAAACTGAATTGGCTTGTTAAGATGGTTGACTAAGATGCTGGGAACAGAGATTATTCTTTGTCTGTATACTTGAATTAAAATAATAGAAAAATAGGTAGGAAATGGGAACGGCAAATAAAAGTAAGGAGAATCTGGTATGGCTGACAGTCATCGGGTTAAAATGTAGAACAATGATAAGATTGTCACAACACATCAAATGCAGCAACTCTCTCTCTCTCTCTCTCTCTCTCTCTCTCTCTCTCTCTCTCTCTCTATATATATATATATATATATATATAACATACACACATGCCCGCATTCTGTACATTCTGAACACATAATAGAAGGAAATCATAGTCCTTAATATAGGTAATTTCCTGTATTTAGTGAATTATTCCTCGAATATTCTCTTGTCCACATCCTAATGATATAAAGTACTCCCATCCTTTCTATAAGATTTAAATAACCAAATTAGGTAGTTAAAAAAAATCTATTAAAATTAGTTAAGAATAATAAATAGCCAAGAAATGTACTCTTTTTTATATATAAATATATCCTTATTTATAAAAAGAGTAAATGACATAGAGAAATATTAAGAAAAACATGAAAGAAAATGTGTGGGGAAAAGATGAAGAGATAGAATAGAATTGATCTGAGATAAAATTAGTAAAAATGCATCTACAATATTTAGACAAATCTAATTAAAGTGAATTTTATAAATATTTTTTTTTTAAAAAAAAGACCAAACTAACTCAAAAATATGAAACTTATAAAAAGCATCAGAGGAAGTATTTAATAATAGGGTTTGTGGGGTTCATTAAAAAAAGAAACTTTCTTCAAATTTTAAGATAACTTTATTGTTTTAACTAATTTATTTTAATTATAATGAGTTAGGAATAAACTTATATACCATAAGATATTGGACGGGCGGAACTTATTGGTTCGGAGTTCGGACGGGATCATATCAGTGTGATGTCTGTAGTATATGGATTGAGTGTACTCAATTTGGTGGCTGCCAAATAGAATTTGAGTGCAAATCTCCTTTGACAGATTGCTTGCTTCTAGCAATGTTTTATTATTTATTCATTTTTATAAGAAAATTTTAGGACGGGGTTGGGCCTACCCAAAGTCCGAGGTAAGCGCTGGAGCCTAATACACATAGTATATTGAGTTAGAGAATACATATGCATCAACCTTCTCCCAGCATTTCCACTGCTTCTAAACCTTTAGGATGACTCCCCCAGTGCCTTGACCAATTCCAGGATCGAACCCCTTTCCTTTTGATGAGAAAGTCCGACCTTTTCACCAAAGTTGACCAAAGACAAAGTGTTTCTAGGTTATCAAAGCAAAGAGATGGGATTTTGTGAATTATGTTGTTAAGTAAGTAATTTATTTTTAAAAAAAAAAAAACATTATTTTTTCTAAAATATCAAAAACTATCTCTCTTAGGCTCTTAGCTTGATTGCACACATTACTGTTTGTAATCCGTAGATGAAGCTTAGGAAAAATACAAATACAAGAGACAAAAAAGAAGATTAAAATCTTATAATTTAGCATTAAAATAAACCCTTTAATTTATTCTTATATTTAAGATCAGGTGTATGTATACTGTATTTCTATTTTCTAGATTTCATATACTATTTCTGATCTTTAATATGAGACCCATTATATTTATAAAAAAAAAAAAATTGAATTATAAAATGAATTTTTTTATTTTTTATTTTTTTTTTGCTCAAGAAAATGAGTATTATATTAAGGATAGAGAGAATATCATATCGAAAGGCATTGTCCCAATTAGAGCCGGGAAATCGGGCCAGGCCCATCGGGCCAGCCCGTTTAGGCCCTGGCCCTGTAGGGCTCGGGTTTGAAAAATTGGCCTGAAATTTGAAATTGGTCCTGTAGGGCTCGGGGCTTAATCGGGCGGCCCTCGTAGGGCCTCGGCCGGCCCGTTAGGCCCCGTTATCGTAGCATTTTCATTTTTTTTAAAAAAAAATAGTGAAAGAGTGAAGCACAATCTTCTGCTCAAAGTGAAGCACAATCAAATATCTATGAAATTGATGATAGTGATGAAGAAGGTGATAATTGACAATGATAGTGGTATGCTTTTATATTTTATGTGAGTTATTTAATGTTGCTTAGTTTAATGCTTCTTACGTTTTATGTGAAACAATTATGGACAATGGTTTGTTTTTTATTACGAATTAATGAATGTGTTTATTTGTTGGATGATTTGTATTGTTTAGATATTAATGTTGATAATATTTATTTGATAGATTAGAACTTTAATGGTTGCAATTTACTAATTATATTTCTTTGAAAAAACCCGAGAAGAAAAATAATTAAAATTTGGAATAGTAATTTTCGCCCCTGTAGGGCCGGCTCCCCCCGGTACTATCGGGCCGGGCTTTAAAAAACAGATGTTTTCCTTATCTCAGGCCCGTAGGGCGGGCCGGCCGATTCCCGGCTCTAGTCCCAATGCATAGGAAGAAACCGGAGAAGATGCAGTCACGTTCGATGTTTTTTTTTTTTTTTTTTTCATAAATGAAGACAATATATATATATATAGGGTTATCGTTTGTCATGTCACTTGACATAAGTTTATATCAAGTCACTCTAAAACTACGTCGTTTTAAAGTTAGGGGAATTAATGAACTCTCAAAACAACGTAGTTTTTGGGGTTAGGGGAATTAATGAAGGATTTTTTAGTAAAATTAATATAATAAATATAAAAACAAAAATACAAAAACACCTTTTATTAATTTTCTTAACTCTCAAAACGACGTAGTTTTGGGGTGATTTAACATAGTCTTATGTCAAGAATACGACAAATGATAAACCCTATATATATATATATATATATATAAAGAGGGAGAGAGAGATAGATTTTGGAAGAATATGATATTAATTGAGAAAAGGAAAGGATACATTACGTCGATAACTATAACTAGTACCTGAACAACATATAATAATAATAATAAAATCCCCTCAAGTGGGACTAAATCGAGGTTAATTATTAAATATATTATTTTTGGCCTGACAGAAAGCCTCATCTCTACAATTAAATCTCTGAACCCTGAACACATTAATTATATGCTTACTAAGTCATTTGCCTTATGATTATCCTGTACCTACTCCTTGACACTACTACAAAAAATATCAAAAACGTCCTAAATTTGACTCATATAACGTCCTTTTTTTTAGAGACGTCTCGTAAGACGTAGTAAAAAAAAATTTTTGGTGACCTAAATTTAATTTAAGTTGTCTTACATAAGACGACCTGAATTTAAATTCAAGTCGCTTTACCGCTTTTTTTTTAAAAAAAAAAAAAACCCGACGGGGGTTGGCCATGGAAGAACAAATCAAAAATCAAATTCCGTAAATACTTTATTTTTTATGTTACAAGCAAGAAATTCCAAAACCAAGAAGAACAAAAAAGAACACAAAGAGAGTAATCAAAACAAAGACAACAAGGAAGATACAATGAAAAAAAAAAAGAAAAGAAAAAAACCTAACAAGTAACTAACGACTCACATTCTAGTCCCCTAAAATGGAAGGAATAAGGAACAATAATGCAAAAACAGTAATTTCGATCTACAAGAGATTTGGTGTTCATAATATTGTCTTGGAGCCACGAGGAGATTTCCGATCTGCGCAAAAATTGGTGCCATCTCGGATCTAAAAAATAACAAGAGTCGATCTAAAAAAACACTTACTAGCGGTAGCGTTTTTGGATGAAATCGATGGTGACTCTTGTTCCAAAATGCGGATTCTCGGTGTCTCGTTGCTCGGTCTCCTCGCCCAGCCAGATCGAAGAGTGTTGAAGGAGTAGGATTAGATCGAAAGAGAAGAAGGGGTGTAGAGGAGAGAAGAGGAAGGCGTATGTGCAGATCGAAAATGAGAAGAGGAAGGCGTACGTGGGGGAATTAAATGATGTGCAGAGGAGAGAAGGGATAAATGAAATTAAAAAATTTCATTTTAGGCGACTTGAATTGGTATTTAGGTAGTCTAAAGTCTTAATATCAATTTTCAAGAGTTTTTTGGAGCCAAAAAAAATCCTAAATGGTGCCAAAATTTTCATTTTAGGCGACCTGAATTGGTATTTAGGTAGTCTAAAGTCTCAAAAATGATATCAATTTTCAAGAGTTTTTTGGAGCCAAAAAAATCCTAAATGGCGCCAAAAATTTCATTTTAGGCGACTTTGAATTAGTATTTAGGTAGTCTAAAGTCTTAAAAAAAAAAAAATTTAGGCGACCTAAATTGGTATTTAGGTAGTCTAAAGTCTCAAAAATGATATAAATTTTCAAGAGTTTTTTGGAGCCAAAAAAATCTTAAATGGCGCCAAAAATTTCATTTTATGCGACTGAATTGGTATTTAGGTAGTCTAAAGTCTCAAAAAATGATATTAATTTTCAAGAGTATTTTGGAGTCAAAAAATCCGCAAATAATTCATTTTAGGCGACCTGAATGCAATTCAAGTCGCCCAAAATCCGAATTTGGGTGACCTGAATGCAATTCGGTCGCCTAAAATCCACCCAAATTGGAATAATTTTTTTTTTAAAATAAAATTTATTTGTTTGGCACCGTAAGTTGGTTTGTTTTTTTAATTTTTTTAACATTGGCGACTGAATTCAATTCAGTCGCCTAAATTCAAATATTGGCGACTTCGAATTCGATTCGGGTCGCCTAAGGCTCATTTTCCTTCTATATATTTATAAGAATGTCACTTGCCTTCATTTTTTACTTCTTATTTTTTAATAAGGACGTTTTTTAGGATAATAATATCCCATTTTTGTAGTAGTGTGATTCCATAAATAATGGACATGATTTTCCATTCTAGTTTCTTTATGCTGAATCACTGCCTCCTTCAAAGCAACATTTTATTATTTATTTTCTCAGAAACCCCTAAAATCCGCTGTTCTGCTGAGCGTCCGCTCACACGTGTGTGTGTATAAGTCAAAGACCAAGATTAGCTCTATTTTGTTCTTTTCTTTAGCAAATCTCTCTCTCTCTCCCCCCCCCCTCTATATATATATCCTATTCAAAATACTCACTGTTCCAAATCTAGCTCTATTTTGTTCTTTCCTTTAGCAAATCTGGATCTCTCTCTCTCTCTATGTATATAGAGATATTTGAAAAGTTATATAACAAAAAGGGAAAAACCAACCGAATACATCAATAGGTAGCTTGAGGGGAAAAAGAAGAAAGTTCAGCGCATTCCGGACAATCACAAACAACTTTGGAATATATATGGGATAATTGAAAGAATAAATACCTATAGTGTGTTTTTGCAACTATGGATTCTTAAAAAACTTTATCTTCGATTTTCCTAGAAACATCATCAGTCAAAATTTCAAGATAATTATAAATTATCTTCAATCATGAAACTATTTTTGTGGCCATGTGTGATTGGAAATATACTCAAAGAAGAAACTAAGACCAGGAATGCATGTAAAATGGTGAATCAACCGGAGAAATCTCAAGATGAGGAGAGAAGATGTGAGGCATCAATGAGATTGATATGGAGATTTTATTTAAGAAAAGAATGAGACAAAAAGAAAATAGTAAAAGGATATATTGGTAAAAATCAATAAATTCAGAAATCCCTAATCAGATCTATAGACTTTATTAGGGATTTATTAAAAGTGCATGCCTTATTTTTATTTCAATACCACTTTGGTCCTATTTATAAACCCATTTTGAAAGAAAAAAATCCTATTTATAAGTCCAGGTTTCATGTAATAAATGAGATTGTGATAATTTCACTCATATTAATTATACTCATAAAGATAGAGAGAGAAGAAACAAAGTGGAAAAATACCTAATTATAAATAAAGGCAAAGTTGAAAATTTAACCATTAATCATTATGTCAACTACATCTCCTTGGTATGTGAGATTTAGTCAAAAATGAATTTATAAATAAGACAAGAGTGATATTTAAAATGAATTTAAATAATATTTTTTTCTAATAAATTTGAAGTCTACTTTAATAATTTATTTGTCCATTTCATATATAAAGTTCATAGAAATTTCTTTATTAAGTATGATAAATTATAAATGTTGATGGTTTTTTTTAATAATTAGGATTTAATATATACTTAAATCAAAATGTTGTCTTTTTTAATTCTAATTATTTGATTATAAATTTTTAAAGCAATATCCCTGCCGCATGAGAATGCGGGGTTGCTTTAAACCAAATGAGTAAGCTAGAACGCGGTTGGAAGATCTGGATCTCGTCATCGATTTCTTCAATTCTTTTTTAATTAAAATAGTGTTCCGATATGGAACACAAATGTCTCAAATTTGAGGCTTGGTTAGCTTTCAATATAGGATCTGGTAGGCTTATCCAAAGGTGTTATCTATGGCACGATAACAATGGACAAGATGATCACCGTACGCAGGGTGTGGGGTGTGTGCACAGTGGGGCGATATCTAAAGAGTAAGAGAGAATACGTGTGTACCGTTCACCGGGGTATGCCCCTATTTATAACCAAGCCGGGTTGGTCCGACTCCCTCGGTAGCATATTCCCATGATGTCATGCGCTGTGCCCCCACTTCCTGCACGACTATGGTAGTGGGGATAACCATGGGGTAGTTGGCCTTCTAGTGGGCTTGACTTGGTCTGGCCCATTTCCGAGGTCCATAACAATTGCCCCCAAAGTCGGCTGTTCGAGCTTAAGAGCTTCCGAGTTTATTCCGGTGTTGGCCCCGATTTTCCAGGCCCTTATTTCTCTTAGAACCATCTTGGGTTCTAATTTCAATTGGTCGTAACCGCATCCCGCACTTCTTGTGCTGAGTAGCGATTTGTACAAGCTTTGCCGTCAACTTATGTATCAGAACCCGACCTCGTACATTAGAACCCGACCTCGTACGTTTCCGCAAGCCGCTTCGGTCTCGTCATTTAGGACCTCCATTCGAGTTTATCAATTTATCTCGGCCGTTATACAACTTGGTATTCGGCCCGAGGTTTTGAGCGAGGATGCCGACATACCAAAGAAACATGACCGTTCGCCTAGCAAAATGTCTTTTCGTTTGCTCGCGTCGCATCGTATAACCGTCGCTTCCGATTTTAATGACATGTGCCTTCAAGCGCCGCCTTCGATTACCGCGCCCATTAATGTTCCACGTCATTTCGTCATCATAGCTTTTTAGGGTTTTCCTTTTACCCCCTCGTAAGCGATGAAACGACTCGACTTTCAAACGTTATATCTCTAGAATTTCTAGAATTTTTATAAGTGCCCTCACACCCTTCATCATCACTCTTCTTCGTCTTCTCAACTTTGAAGAATCGCATCAAAACTTCTCTTTTTCGAATCTGCTTCTTGCTCTCTCGTTCTCTCGCTTCCAGTATTGCTTTCTCGAGTTGTTCTTGAAGCAACCATGTTATAGTCCGTAGCTAGCGTTGTTCTGTATTTTGACAATTTTTTGCTCTTTGGCCTGGGTGTTGAGGTGTTTGAACGACTGTGATGACTATGTGAATTCCTCTCCGAACGAAAAAATGTTGAACGCCATTTTGAACTTTGTTTGTCGAGTTGCTTCAACACCAGTTCTTTTTCACCTTCGTTCCTTCGGCTTTGAATAATTCGATGTTTTATTGCCACCATTCTCGCATTTGAGCGGTTTTACTCTGTTGAGTTTTTAGCAATCTGGGCAATCTGGGCTATCTGGGTTTGACATGCATAATTTCGTTCCTGTTTTAACGTGCTATATAATTTGTTCCCAAGATGGATCCAAAACCCCCGCTAGTAGATATGTATGGTAAGCCAATTTCAGAGGAAGATAGAGAGATTCTTGAACGCGTGCCTGGTCGAACTAAACTTTGGCTATGGTCCATCCTTCCCACGGAAGAAGAGAGGATGGAAGATTTACTCCAATCTCGGGGAAGTGGGAGTAGGACAAGCGTTCGAGTTCCTCCTTCACCCGATGCCGAACTCCCTAATTCTCCTTCACCCGATTGTCGGCTTCTCCCGAGGTTATGCCCCGACTTCGAACATGGGCCCTTCGGTCCTTGTGAGGAATGTTGCCACAAAGCGATTGAGCTTGCCCGTCATGGCCATGACAGAAGCCGAGTCTCTTTTGGATAAATGCCGCTGCAATAAACCGACGAATACCTTGTCGCTTGGGCCCTTGCTTGTTCAAGCTCGTCCCGAAATTCCCTGTCTTATCGGTATACTTCGTAGTTCGATTCTGCCTTTGTTTTTATTTTAGGTTTAAATGTCTTCACACCAAACCACTCAATCCGAGACCGGAGAGTCCGCCCTTCCGGAGGATCTTCACGAATGCCTTCCATCAAAGACTATGCTTGTGAGCAACATAGTACTTGACTGCAAGAATAAGATGTCTGGGAAAGTGCTTTTGCGGATTGTCCAAAGTGGAGAGGGGTATGATGCGTGCTTGCCTCCAGCAAGCGAGTCCGTGGCTTCGGGTCGATCAAACGATGAGTCTTGCCACTTCTTTTATTTTTACAAGGATTTGATCACCTACCTCGGGGTTGAATTCCCCTTTTCCGACTTCCAAATGAGCCTTCTCACCCATTTCCACCTTGCACCTTCTCAGTTACACCCCAATGGTTGGGCCGCGGTAGTTGCTTTTGAAAAGTATTGCCATACTCATAAGCTCGAGTGTTCCGTCTCCGTGTTTTGTAGCTTTTTCACTCCTTTAGATATTAAGACTACCACGGACGGGGAAAAGAAATGGTTTTGTTGGACCTTACTTCGGGCGTCTCATGGTCGCAAGTTTCTTAGGCCCTTTAAAGATTCATGGAAAGGCTTCAAAACATCTTACTTCAAAGTTATCGCGAAGCCCGGGGATACACCATGGTTCCTTCGAACCCGGACATCCAGGGAACTTGGCGAGCGCTTCCCTTTATACTGGTCTGATGAACATCATAAGTTTGAAGCAAAAGATTTTTTGCCAACTAAATTGCAATTATCCGCTGCCGAGAAGGAAACCATCAGCGCCCTTATTGCCTTAGTCCAGAAAGACAATTTGGTGGATTCGGCCGATTACATTACACCCCGTAGGTGTTTATAGGGCTCCCCTCCCCCATTTTTGTTCTTTTGTGCGTGTTTGGTCAGACTTTGACTTCTTTGATTGTGCTTCTCAGGTACATCGATGGGTAAAAGACCCGAGTATCTGGACGTGACGATTCCTGCCGCTCGTCCAACAACTCCGGGTTCAAAACGGAAAGTTCCTGGCGGAGAGCCTGATGAACCTGCTACCGCCAAGAAAACCAAAGCTCCGAAGAAGAAGAAGAATGACAATCCATCAACAAGCAAGGATATTCCTACCCCGACTTCTCCAGCTCAAGATCCGGGGAATCAAGAGCTTGAAACTTTATCCCCTGATGTCCGTCCAACCATTCAGCTCCCTCGTTCCTATTTTTGGGGACATAAAATACCCAACTCCTCCGTAGGGCATTCGTCCGCCCGACAATTGGTATGACGGGCGACATTGTCGAGGCGGAGATGAAAGAGTTGAAGGAGATTGAGCATGCCAACTTGAAGAATGCCGGCTTATGTCAACTTGTGGCACATCTCAAAGAGAAGGTCGGACGAAAGAGAAAGATTTGGACTTCTTTGAGGACGAGAAGAAGAAGGCCGACGAGGCATTAACTCAAGCACAAGAGGATCTCGCAAGTGGCGAGAGCCGAGAAGGAAAGCCTCTCCGACGAACCGGTTAAAGTTCGTGACAAGCCGCACTTGTCCGAGTCCGAGCTTACTCGAAGGGCGCAGTCCACGCGAGTGACATGGAGTCCATTGCCGATATAAAAACTTGATTGACGAACAGCGACGGAACTCAACTCTTGTAAACAAGCCCTTACCGCCGCTCAAAGCCAATCTCGATTCGTATCGAGACGCCCTTGATGTCGCCGGTTGATATTTCCAAGTTAAAGGCAGGCGTTAAGGAGGCCTTCGAGAATGCCCCGGAACAAATTCGCTTCCCGGAATCCCTCGATCGATTTGAATTTAGAAGGCATGCACATGAACGCGTACGTCGAAGACGGAATATTTATTCCGCCCGCCCGTGGTTGATGATGCCGATTGCCGAGACGGTTCGGGAAGAAGAAGCGCGGCCAATCTCCGTCTTCAACAATAGTCGGCAATTTTCCATTTTGCAACTTACAGCTTTGTCTGTAGATTTTATAAACACTGCTTTGCCCGTGTAGGGCTTTAATTTATAAACGTCTGATTTAACAGCTTTAATCGTATGCGCTTATTCTCTATTTAGCGTCTTGCAAATTGAAGGTTTCCTGACGTGATCAAGGTCAAGGAAATACTCCTTTCTGGTATGCCTAGTTTTGATATATTCGGTATTTAAATGGTGTATACACTGAACATGGAGGCTATGCCGCTACATGATTTACGAAAATGGGCTTTTGCCAATTTGCACATGTTTACTTTGGCCAACGTGGATAACATGATAAGCCCGAATTAAGTAATCCGAGTTTCATCAATCCTATCATTTGGCTTTTTGTTGCCACGATCCCGTAAATGTGCTTACTAGGATATTTATTCTATGTTTTTCTTTTACATGATTTATGAACTTTGGTCCATACATGTTATGCCCGACTTCCTTTGAACAAATTGTGAAATACGGGTACTAATGCCTTTATCCTTTTGATTCATTCAATGTGCGCTTTACATCAAGGATTCGATTCCCGTAGGAATTTGATACATATTCACGATGAAGTAAGCCTCGAAAGTAAAGTTAATAGAGGAAAATACTGAAATTAACAAAGCATTGAAAACAAACGACCGCATCAACTTCGATAATCAGCTATAGTAAGCCTTAAGTTTGTCTGCATTCCAAGTCCTTTTGATTGTTTCTCCTTTCAGTGATTCTAACACATAAGCACCGTTTCCGGGTTCATTTCAGATGCGGTAAGGACCTTCCCAATTAGCAGCGAGCTTCCCATCTCGGGCATTTTTGTTGCCTATATCGGCCCTTCGCAGCACCAAATCATTCTTGTTGAAGGAACGCGGATTAATTTTCTTATTGAACCGAGCCGCAACGAGTTGCTTTGTGGCTAAATCTCGCAAGTGAGCCGTGGCTCTAACTTCGTCAATCAGATCTAGCACGACCGCGATAGCCTCGTCATTTTCCGTCCTTGCCGCGAAGTTGTCGCTTTTCTCCGAGGGTTCTCCGATTTCAACCGGAATCATGGCCTCACATCCGTATGTCGCCTGAACGGTGTTTCTCTTGTGGATGTTTGCACTGTGGTCCGACAACCCCACAAGACTGCATAGAGATGTTCCACCCAACTTTCCCGTTCCTTGGTCATTCGCTTTTTAAGCCCGTTGACGATAACTTTGTTTGCTGCCTCAGCTTGTCCGTTGGATTGTGGATGTTCCACGTGTTTAAATGATGCTTTACATTAAGGGCGACATCATTTGTTGGAAGCCTCTGTCCATGAATTGTGTTCCATTGTCCGTGACTATTTCTACCGGGATCCCAAATCGTGATATAATATTCCTTTGCAGGAATTTCTGTACTCTTGCCGAGGTGATGGTCGCCAGAGGTTCAGCTTCAATCCACTTAGTAAAGTAATCGACTACGACGATCAGCCACTTCAACTGGCCTGGAGCTGCCTTAAACGGTCCCAACAAGTCCATGCCCCATTTGTAGAATGGCCATGGAGCCGTGATCTGCGTCAACTCGGATGGTGGAACCCACATTATCTTGCCGTGCTTATGGCAACTAATGCATCTCTGAACATGGTATTTAGCATCTTGCGCCATGGTAGGCCAATAATATCCCGCCCGAACTGCTTTACGGGCCAAAGCTTTTGCCCCATGTGTTGTCCATTTATGCCTTCGTGGATTTCGCGCAAAACGTATTGGGCCCGATCTTCGTTGAGACATTTAGCCATGGGAGAATGCATGCCTTTGCGATACAATTGATCGTTGACCATTACATAGGCGGTCGCGTTCGACTAGAGTCCTTGATTCGGCCGCATCCTCCGGGGTGATCCCCATTTCCGATAATCGAATCGCTTTTCTCCAATCCCCGAATCGAAATCAGCATCACGCAACTTGGTTCCGGTAGGTTCTGGCTGGACAATTGTGCGAGATTTCCGGACATTTCGTGCTAGCGAGCTTCGAGAGAATGTCGGCTCTTGTATTTTCTCGCCCGAGGAATGTGCGCCACCGTCACCTCGTCAAAATATGTCATGATGTCTTTGACCTTTGTCAAATACTTAGCTAACAACGCTCCCTTCACTTGATAGGTCCCTTGATCCGGGAAGCAACCACCGAGAGTCCGTGGACACGTGCACTTGCCGAGCTCCGTTTTCTTTAGCTGCGCAAAGCAACCCTAAGAATGAGGGCCTCATATTCAGCCTGATTATTCGATGTCGGGAAGTCAAGTCGGAGAGAAAAATTCCATTGCCACGCCTTCGGGCTCTCCACAATAACTCCCCGCACCACCTCCCTTTATGTTAGACGATCCATCCACGAACACTTTCCATGGTTCGGCTCCCGTCTTCCCATTCTGAGCCGAGGTTAGCTCCACTAAGAAGTCAGCCAAAGCTTGTGACTTGATTGCCTGCCGGGCCTCATAAGTGATATCAAACTCGGACAATTCAATTGCCCAAGCTATCATCCTGCCAGCTAAGTCTGGTTTATGTAAAACTTGTCGTATGGCCAAGGAAATAGTGGCAAAGTCGTCTTGCCGTCGTTAATAGTGCGAAAGCCATTTTCTCCAGTTTCTGATACCTCAACTCGGAACCTTGCGAGCCCGACTTACGAAGTATACCGGTTTCGCCCCGTCGTCGCATCTCGAACTAAAACCGCACTTACCGCTTTTCCCCAACCGACAAATACAAACAAATTCTCCCCGACTTCCGTCGGATAATACCGTGGAGATGCTAAGCATTGCTTTATTCTCAAAACGCTTCTTCACACTCCGAGTTCCATTCTTCCCGAGCTTCCTTCTTCAAGAGTTTAAAGAATGGGAGGGATTTTTCTGCGACTTGGGCAAGAACCTTGTCAAGGCCGCCAACCGCCCCGTCAACCGTTGCAATTCTTTCTTGTTTGCCGGGGTTTCATTTCCATCACGGCCCTGCACTTCTCTGGGTTGGCTTCAATGCCTCGGTTAGTCAAGAGAAAACCCAAGAATTTTCCTGACGGAACTCCGAAAGCACATTTTGTCGGATTCAAACGAATTCGATGCCTCCTCAACTTTTCGAATGTTTGTTGTAGATCATGAACATGGTCATTCTGCTCTTTAGATTTTACTATCATATCGTCAATGTAGACTTCCACATTTTTTCCCAAACTCGATCCGAAAAGACTTTTGTCATCATTCTCTCGATAAGTCGCCCCGCATTCTTGAGGCCAAAAGGCATCACATTATAGCAGTAATTCGCATTGTCCGTGATAAATTCCGTTTTCTCTTGATCATCGGGGTGCATGGCGATCTGATTGTATCCCGAGTATGCATCCATGAATGACAAAAGTTGAAAACCGGTCGATTGGTCAACCAATTGGTCAATGTTGGGCATGGGAAATGCATCCTTGGGACATACCTTGTTCAAGTCTTTGTAGTCCGTACATACACACCATTTGCCGTTCGGCTTTTTAACCATGACCACGTTAGACAACCACGTCGTGTATTGCACTTCCCTAATAAATCCGGGGTGAGCAACTCCCGGACATGCGCTTCCAAGGCTTTACCTCGGTCCGCACCCTATTTCCTCTTTTTCGGAGCTACCGGGTTTGACCCATGGTGGATGGCCAATTTGTGACAACAAAACTCGGGTCAATTCCAGGAATTTCGATGGCGTCCATGCAAATACGTCTTTGTTTGCTCGCAAGAACAACTCCAATTTTTCTCGCATCTCGGAATCCAAGGTCTGTCCGACTTTGGTGGTCTACTCTGGTTCATCTCCCAGGACGAAATTTTCTGTTTCTTCATTAGGTTCGGACCTCTGCATCTTGTCCTCTTCCCTCAAGTCTAACTCTACTATGTAAACAGACTTATTATCCACCTTCCTTTCACCTCCCTTGGCGAGTTCCGTCTTTGGAGTTTTGCTTTCCTTTACCGCTTGAAGTAACATTGCCGAGAGTCTCTTTGATCTCCTTTAATGGTAACGACCTGATTCTCTCTCGTCATAAAATCTCAACTTCTAGTGATTAGAAGATACCAAAGCATGTTCCAGTCATGGATAGTCGGCCGTCCGAGGATAATATTGTATGGAGACGGGAAGTCGGCCACAACGAAACGAACTATCCCTGACTTGAACGCCTCCTTCGTCCCCAACGTCAATTTGAGGTCGATGTATCCCTTTGGACGGGTGTCTTCTCCATTAAAGCCTGTTAGGGTGGTCCTACATGGTTTGAGGTCTTCCGACCGAACCGCATGCGTTTAAACGCATCCCGCAGGATTATGTCCACCGCGCTTCCATTATCTATAAAAATCTTTCTAACTCGGCAATCTCCGACGATTCCGGTTATGATGAGCCCGTCGTGATGTCCCGGCATTACATCTTCCAAGTCTTCTTCTAAACCCGAGCATTGGCAAATTTGGTTTTGCATACTCCCTTTTAAACCTCGGACGGTCAACTACGGATAGAACTTCTTTCAAGTATTTCTTTCTTTGATTGGCGGAATCTCCTCCTCCGCCGAAACCTCCAACAATCCCATTGCGGTCATATTTTGACTCGGATACTCGTCATGTGCTTCTCTTCCTTTCTTCTTCTCGTCTTCTCTTTTCGGGCCGGCGGACTTTTACTTCGTTGTCCTCCGCGTTTGCCCCGCCACCCTTGCGTTTGGATCGATATTTACGGAGCTTCCCCTCTCGGATGAATTTCTCGATGGCGTCCCTCAAATCCCAACGGACATCCGTTGTATGTCCGTGTTGGTCATGAAATTCACAATACCGGACTTGTCCAGGGTGTGCTCATTCCGCAACGGCGTGGTCGTTCGCTTTTTCATCTCGGTCAAGGAGACTTCCTTCCGACTTGGGCCTGAGATACTTTTAGTGGAGGTATCGGTCATATCTTCCTTCGCTCTTCCTCCTCGAGGTTTAGTATCCCTTCGTCCCTGGGATTCTTGTCTGTTCGGGTTGTATCGTTCCTTCATTCGGGAGATGGACTCCTCCGCTTGTCCCGTGGTGCATGGCTCATAATATCTATCTGTTCCAGCTCTATGTACGTCTTTGATCGATCTCAGAATTTTGCCAGCGTTTTGGGATGTCGCTTTACGACCGACTTCTTCAGACGTGAGGATTTGTCCAGGCCAGCTATGATGCAATGCAAATGTACGTCTTCCTTTAATCCGGCACTTGTATCGCCGTGTCCTTAAAGCGCTCCAAATACTTTTGCACCGTTTCCCCCGTGTGATTGCTTCACCCGGTCCAACCGGAACTCGGTTTTGGGTTGCTTCCTACTCGTGGCGAAGTTGAGCAAGAATTTCTTCTCCAAATCCTTCAAGTCCGGGACTGAGTTTTCTGGCAAGGTGTTGAACCAGATTTGGGCTGGTCCACGTAGCGTTCCCGCAAACAACCGGGGTACCACGGGCCCCGAATATCCTTTGACCATGATCTCCATTTTGAAATTGCCCACGTGCACTTTTGGGTCCCGGGTTCCATCGTATTTCGGAAATCTTTGGTGTCTAGGCCTCTTGGATAAGGCGCGGCCATTATTTTGGCCGTAAAGGAGTCACGACTTTTTCCTCCTCATCGAGCTTGCATCCGATGACGGCGACGCCACGTCTTTTTAGAGAGGTTTTGCTTTGTTGGAGCTTCTCTTTGTCTTTTTCGACGTTCCGACCGACGATCGTTCCTTTCGAGTGTTATCAGCGTTGTCGTGATTAGCCACTATCCGATCTTGTTTTGTCTTGCTTCTGAGTTCCCGTGTATCATTCCTCATCTCGGGAGTGTCTTCTTCATGATCTGTCTGTGACGTCCCAATATTCCGAGATGTTGGGATGCCATTTTGGCTTGGTTCCCCATTGCTCTTTCCTGCATTGCCGTCATGATCCTTGGTTTGTCCCGCGTGACGTCCGACTAATTTCCTGAATTCTTCCTCGCGGCGGTACATCTCTTCTCTCATAATCCGGACGTCCTCCTCCCTTTGTAATCGATTCCGTGTTTCCATCTCGTCTATTCTATCCAATACGGAACCAAGGGTGGTTCGTAATAGTTGAATATCGGGTCGACCACTTCAAGGGTTTTGGTTTGCCGGATAACGACATTTTCGGGGGGGTGGAGATTTCACCGTGTCCGACGTCTCCGCTTCGGTTTCTACCAACACTTGTTCTTCGTTCGGGTTCATCGGGCCCCCCCTCAAGTGACGTTTGTCCCTCGTGTTGTTGTTCGGGTTGTTCTTCTGGCACTTGGTTTTGCCGAGTTGTTGTACCAGTCCTCTTGTATTCGCCATTTGCTATGATAGGTTCGTGGTTTTATGGTATGGGATTCGAAGTTTACTCGTTCCCCACAGACGGCGCCAATGTTCCGATATGGAACACAAATGTCTTAGCCCTTGAGGCTGGTTAGCTTTCAATATAGGATCTGGTAGGCTTATCCAGTGTTATCTATGGCACAGATAACAATGGACAAGATGATCACCGTACACAGCAAAGGTGTAGGGTGTGTGCACAGTGGGGCGATATCTAAAGAGTAAGAGAGAATACGTGTGTACCGTTCACCGGGGTATGCCCCTATTTATAACCAAGCCGGGTTGGTCCGACTCCCTCGGTAGCATATTCCCATGATGTCATGCGATGTGCCCCCACTTCCTGCACGACTATGGTAGTGGGGATAACCATGGGGTAGTTGGCCTTCTAGTGGGCTTGACTTGGTCTAGCCCATTTCCAAGGTCCATAACAAATAGATATATAAAAAATATGCCACCGCTTTAGTAGTGCAGTAGCATAGGAGTTTGGCTCCCCTACCCATACTATCTGTATTAAAAAATAGATAAAAAAATATTCATAAATTAAGGAGGTGTATTTGTATTGATATATCTGTTTAGCTACGAAGGGCAGCGCACACATTGAAAAGCTCTCTGTTTGTGAAAAAGCTCAGAGTCACTCATTAGCCCGCCGGCGCCGCTTCCCCTTCAGGTAAACGCCCGTAGTATATTTTAGTCATATATATATATAATCTCTTCACTATATCGTTTTCTGCGATAATTTCTTCTGTTACGTAATCAAGCTCACTCTTCCATTCTTCATATATTTGTGTAATGCTTGTCTCTGCTTAACTGCTTTGATTCGATACGGGAAATCAACCTTCGCCATCTTGGCCCCTCCGACTCTGGTCGCTGCTCTGTCTCTCAGTCGTCTCGTCATCATTGGCCGCTTCAATCCTCGGCCTCCGTTGGCCTTTTAAGAGGAGGGACCGGGAGAGAAGAAGGGAGGAGAAATTTTTTTCCTCATCTTTACTCCATAACTTATAGAAAATTTTTAATGTACTCAACACACTCTTAATAAAAGAGAATATTTTTATTGGTAATGACAATTTAGTCAATAATAGGAGTCTCATCCCCTCCCCTCAAACCTCGAATCAGAGAGAGATGAAGGAGGCGAGGCGAAGATAAAAAGAGAGATGAATGACCGGGCACAATCTTCGTCGTGAAGATCTGCCATTTCCTGTGTTGTTGGTTTACTTGATGAAGTCGATGACATGCTCCACTCGAACGTTTAGAGGTTGACTCCGAGAACCCGATCGGATTTTGACCGCATTTAAAGAAATACCCGCCGCCGGGAAAAATATCGGAATAATCTCACCGCTTTGTTACCCGCTCGCTGTCATCCATTGGCTTCCTACTTTGCTTTATGATACTTGCCATTCTTCTCTCGCTACCCATTGCCACCATTGTTCGTCCATTTAGTTTCACCTTTCTCGATCACCGAAATCAAATGAGATAAAATGCATATCTACGAAGCCTCAACACCGGAATAGTATCCTCATTGCCGATCGCAATGGCGTTCGTCACCATCTCCCCGGTGCCCCATCGTCGTAGGTGGTCCAATTCCTTCTTCACGCTCTGTTCCCTGACCCCGAGTTTGATCTCGCCGGAGTTGAGTTACGAGCACCGAAGATGGATAGGTATTTCAAGAGATACCTTCCTCCGGCGGCGAGGCAAGGATATGGAAGAAGAGGCACTCCTTTGGGTGGTACGGAAGTGTAATCCGGCGAAACCCTTTTCTAACAATTTTGTTTATTCCGGGTCCCGTTTCCAATGAGTTTGGATCGGATGCTCAGGGCATCGGGTCATTTATGCTGTTTTATGTTTCGTTCCCCTCTCTCTTTCCATTCTTAGTTGGAACCCAAGGTTCCAATACCAACCAAAAAAAAAAAAAAATCTATGTGGGAGTATGCCTATATTTAATGTTTGATATCGTTTAAAAAAAAAAAAAGTAATAAAAAGGTATATTTTCCCAACAAAGGGAACTATCAAATTCCAATTATTTTGAATTTTCAAGGTGATAAAGTACATAGATATTTGACAACAAAATATAAAACATATATCACTGGCTCCCTC
Organism: Acacia acuminata; assembly: GCA_019022655.1. Taxonomy (NCBI): domain Eukaryota; kingdom Viridiplantae; phylum Streptophyta; class Magnoliopsida; order Fabales; family Fabaceae; genus Acacia; species Acacia acuminata. The sequence continues at coordinate 1,386,806 of JAFJYI010000016.1, read as the reverse complement.
CATGAGTATCTAATGTAATTTTTTTCTTGTATTTTAGAAATTCAAAGCTTGATTAATTTCATTTATAAATGTACGCTTATTAAATATCTATGTCTCCATGCTATCACCTCTTCTTTTCACCTATCATGTCTCCATGCATTACTTAATTAAACACTCCCTTCGATTTTAATTATAGGAGCACATTTTGGAATTAATTTTGGTCCTAATTATAAGAGCAAGTTTTAACTTTTATCAATTTTTTTCCTATAATACCCCTATTTATATTTTCTCAATAATAATTTAATAATACACTTATATATTTTACAAAGTAAATAATGTTTGTGACTCATTAATGTTATATACATCTCAATTATACTCTTTTTTTCAACTTAAATATAAATTCTGCATGTGATTTGAGCCAAAAATTCCAGAATTTACCGTGTTCTACATTATTATTATACTCCATAGTTGGGAACTTCAATTTGTAAGCTTAACAGAGGATAGTGATTAGCCGCTTACGAAGTTCACAAAACAGATCGGCACACTTAAGAAGTTATATGCAGTGACCGACAAATACAAAGCCAAAAAAAAAAAGCCGTGAGATATTTTCTAGGGACTGTGAAGTGACAGAGTGAGCTTCGAGCAGATGCATTTTGCCTTGATGTAATTTTTAATTTTAAGTAGAGGTATTTTTGAAAAATAATTATAATTAACTGATTTAACTTCTCCCATTAATTTCTCCAAATTTTAATAAATAGTTCTTATAATTAAGATCGGAAAAAGTATTTCTTAACGTATAGGTCATCACATGCTGAAACAACAACAACGACAAATACGAAATGTAGAGAGTATGATTATGACAGTAATAAAGAGTAAAGAGTCCAGCATTATTAATTATTATGGCAGTAATAACTTTTTGCTGCCCAAATTATCACTTAAAATATGTTAGGTATATAGTACGAGTAATATATTACTTAGTTCATTAGTTAAAACTGAATTGGCTTGTTAAGATGGTTGACTAAGATGTTGGAAACAGAGATTATTCTTTGTCTGTATACTTGAATTAAAATAATAGAAAAATAGGTAGGAAATGGGAACGGCAAATAAAAGTGAGGAGAATCTGGTATGGCAGTCATCCTCTGTGAATTTTGTCGGGTAAAATGTAGAACAATGATAAGATTTTCAGAACACATCAAATGCCGCAACTCTGTCTCTCTCTCTCTCTCTCTCTATATATATATATATAACATGCACACATGCCCGCTTTCTGTACATTCTGAACACATAATAGAAGGAAATCATAGTCCTTAATATAAGTAATTTCCTGTAGATAGATTATAAATGTTGATGGGGTTCATTTTAATAACTTGGATTTAATATATACTTAAATCACAATATCTCTGCGGCATAAGATTTTGACCCGGCTTCACATCACACTTTTTAACACTTCACGAGGCACCGATCTCTTCGATTCTATTTTTATTAAAAGAGATATTAAATATTCATAAATTTATAGATTAAGGAGGGGTATTTGTATTTATATATCTGTATAACTGCAAAGGGTGGCGTACACATTGCAAAGTTCTCTGTTCGTGAAAAAGCTCAGAGGCACTCATCAGCCCGCCGGCTCCGCTTCCTTCAGGTAAACTTCCCTGTAGTATATTTTAGTCAAATATATATAATCTCTTCACTATATCGTTTTCTGCGATAATTTCTTCTGTTACGTAATCAAGTTCACTCTTCCATTCTTCATCTATTTGTGTAATCCTCGTCTCTACTTTGATTCGATACGGGAAATCAATCTTCGCCATCTTGGCCGCTCCGACTCTGGTCGCTGCTCTGTCTCTCAGTCATCTCATCATCATCGGCCGCTTCAATCCTCGTCCTCCGTTGGCCTTTTAACAGGATGGACCAGGAAGGAGAACTCAATAACCCATAAATTTTTTTCAATATTTTAAATATACACTCAACAAAAAAATAATATTTTTATCGTTAATGGCAATTTCGTCAATAATATTCTAGCGAGTCTCATCCCCTCTCCTCAAACTTCGAATCAGAGAGATGAGGGAAGGCAAGGCGAAGATTGAAGGAGAGATGAATGACCGGGCACAATCTTCGTCGCGAAGATCTGCCATTTCCTGTGTTGTTGGTTTACTTGATGAAGTCGATGACATGCTCCACTAGGAACGTTTAGAGATTGACTCCGAGAACCTGATCGGATTTTGACCGGTATTTCAAGAATACCCGCCGCCGGGAAAAATCTCAGAATAATATCACCGCTCTGTTACCCGCTCGCTGTCATCCATTGGCTTCCTACTTTGCTTTATGATACTGCCATTCTTCTCTGCTACCCATTCCCAACATTGTTCGTCCATTTAGTTTCACCTTTTCCAGTCACCGAAATCAAATGAGATAAAATGCATATCTACGAAGCCTCAACACCAGGAACAGTATCCTCATTGCTGATCGCAATGGCGTCCGTCACCATCTCTCCGGCGCCCCATCGTCGTAGGTGGTCCAATTCCTTCTTCCCTCTCTGTTCCCCGACCCCGAGTTCGAACTCGCCGGAGTTGAGTTACGAGCACCGAAGTTGGACAGGTATTTCAAGAGATACCTTCGGCCAGCGGCGAGGCAAGGATATGGAAGAAGAGGCACTCCTTTGGGTGGTACTGAGGTGTGATCCGGCGAAACCCTTTTCTAACAATTTTGTTCAGTCCGGGTCCCGTTTCCAATGAGTTTGGATCAGATGCTCCGAGGGCATCGGGTCATTTATGCTCTGTTTTATGTTTCGTTCCCCTCTCTCTTCCATTCTTCATGTGTTAGGCTATGCTTGTTTGTTTTATGTTTCTTTTTTTAGTTACGGTTTCTTTTGAAGTTAGTTTTGTTATATGGTCCTGTCTCTTTTATTGTGGAAATGCTTGTTTCGTCGGTTCTCTCTCTCTCTCTCTCTTATCCTCTGTTCTACAAATTACATTCTGTGTGCGCATCACAATGCTTCAATTCATATATTGATGATATAAGCGATTTCCTTCCTTGACAAAGCACTCATGCGTGTCCAAATACTACTATTTTCTACCAGACAGAAATAAAAAGTGGTAATGAAGTGAGGAATTGGTGATATATGCAGGGATTATGGATTCTTCAGATTCAAAGGGAAAGAAGAAGGGCCTAGCATATCATGCAGGTTATGCAACTAAATATGTTTCTGGTGATAATAACAATGGATCAGAGGGGTCAAACTCTACAAAGGGCAACACAAAGAAACCAAATCTTGCGGACGTTGCCGGCTATGCAACTCGTCCTCCCACCCAAAAAAAATAAGGGGGAATTACTATAAAGTCTCAAAGAAAAGATTTAATCACCAAAAAGTCCATTAACAAAGAGGAGTTCCACTGCAGAAAATGACAAATATTTTTTTATTGTCCACTGTCATTGTGACTTTTTAATGGTTAAATCCATTCTTTGGGCCTCATAGTAATTCTTTCTAAGTATCACTCTATTTTCAACACCTTGTCGAGAAAGAAATGTCTCTGTTGATCTCTTTCTCCATTTCATCTTCCGTACTGAATCATGCCTCACAACTACATGTAATAATATGTTCCCTTTTGTGTAACTTTGGCATGTATCCTTATTTTTAAGGACAAATTACTCTGTCCATTTCTTAATTTGAGTTATTTTCAGGTGTTTTTTGTTTCTGAATTACTTGGACATGCTTAAATATGAGTTTCGCCTCCTAATTTAGATATAGTTATATACTCATATATTGGTACTTAGTTAGCACTATTAGTCAACTCTGGTGTGGTTGAAGGATCATGGGGAAAAAAAGGAATATGATTAAACATGCTAAGTGTTCTTACGATCTTTCAATACATGGAAAAAGAGTGGAACAATAATATATTAAAGTGTGTTCTAAATTTTATTTTATTTTATTTTTTTACGGAAAGTGTTTTTTCAGTGTTAATATAATTATTCCTTCACTTATTGACGTTGCTCTTTTCGCACATGTTTTAATTTTGTCCATATATGTGTGTGTACATATATGTGTGTGTGTGTCTATATATATATATATATATATATATATGCATGTGATGATTTAAAAAGAAAAATAAGTAATAACAGTTAAATACTTATAAATTCATGTTGTTCACCTTATATATATAGCTAGGAAAATAGAGGTCGTGTGTTATTTCGATTTTGGACCATTCAAGTTAGACGTGGATTTGAATGTCCTTGCAATGAGCTATGAAACCCGTAAAAAGCTTTCTCAAGGAGCTTGGTAGAACTGTGATAGGCGGATAATAAATAATAATAATGAAATGATCAATGAATTTCTTTCTTTTCTATTTTCTTGAATACAAACAGACAAACCAAAGTAGGTATTTTGGGTTAGAATCTAGGGAGAATCCTAATTAAATGTAGTCTAAATACTAAAATTTAAATTTGGACCTCCACTTTTAATAAATTTTTAACAAGGCCAAGATTTCATTAAGAATTTATTTATATTGTTAAAACACGATAATGGCTATCTATAGTTAAAAAAAAAAAAAAAAAAAAAAAAAAAAAAGACCGAAATTCAAATTCAGACATATACTTTAAACACTTTCCTAATCATTTTATTTATTTAAACCATATTGAAACGTTCCATTTTCATTTTTTTTATTTAAACAACAATTTAATCTTTTTATTTTGTTCCCAATATGTTAAGTTTCTTAAGCGGTTACAAAATCTTAATTTACATTTTACTAAATGTCATTTTTTCTTGAGAAATTTTTTCCGTCACCACTACTGCTACATTAATTCAAATGAAATGAATTATTAATAATGAACACTTCTTGGACGGAGAAAAACGATTTATATTTTAAAACAAAACAAAATAAAAAGATTAAATTGTCATTTAAATTACAAATGAGGTCATATGAAGTTTGGTGTGTATCTGGATTGCTCATTTATAATATGTGAAATTTAACGACCCAATTCATAATTTGAATAATTTAGTTGTCTTTTAGTAGGATTTTCCCTTTTCCCTTTTTTGAAAAAGTGGCGGTAAGATCTCCCTTATCGCCTTCACCGCCTCTTAGTGTACAGCCTTTCACAGCCCATCCTCTTCTCTTCTCAGCCTACCCCATATCTCTCGGGAGCCAATAGTGTTCCTCGGAAAGATAATACATTCGAATTCCATAAAATGTGATTGTTAGAAGTATGGTAGTTAAAATCTCGATTTATCACTGCGATTTTACGTTTTTACAATTTTTTTCATTAAAAGGATTTTATTTTATGATTTAAGTCTGTAAAGGCAACCTTCGTATTATTTTTTAAAAAACAAATAACCGTGCTTTCTTTCTTTCTTTCTTTTTTCATATAATCGAGGCATTTGTTTCTGATTTGGATTCTTTTTTTTTTCTTTCATATAATCGAGGCATTTGTTTCTGATTTGGATTCACTTGGGCAATGGTGGAATTAGAAAATATTTTTAACCCAGTCAAAAAATAAACATATTCAACTACTCCTTTTGGTCCTTATTATAAGGCATTAACTAACAATTCTTACAAACCAAGAAAAATAGTTAAAATTAATAAAGTTGTCTTAGGGTTACATAATTTCCAATATTACCCCTACTAATTGCACTAAAAATAATTACTCTCACCCACTACCCTTATTAATTATGGACATACATAGAAAAAGATAATTAATGTTCCTTGGGAACAAGCAAGTGCCTTATAAAAAGAACCAAATACACTTGCTAGTTGGTGCTTTATAATAAGGACCAGAGGGAGTATTTACTAAATGGTATCACATAACAATAGAAATACAAATAAACAATAACGACAATTATAAAACAAAACAAGATATAAAATGATACTAACATTTTTCAAGAGGTATCTCAAACAAGAATTTTACTTTCCTCTCACAGTCTAATGAGTAATGAACCAAATATTATCCTAATTGAGAAGATAAGAGATTGGTTGGGGCCAAATTCTTAGTTAAAATAAAATATCATATAATAAATACATATATATACTAACAAATTTTTTAAGGTCAACCAATTCAGTTGGGGCCAAGGGACCAACTGGTCGGTAAGGGGTTCCGCCACTATGCTTGGGAACCTAAGCACTTAACTGGAGTTGGGTGGTGAGGATCAGACCAAGTGACACCTGTTCTCACTGCTTTCTCTGGTTGGTACCTGGAAAATTATATTTCCTTTCAGAGAATTTCCTTCATTCCCGTTCACGTTTTCAATACGTTTTGCTCAGATGATCCGAGAGAAATTTGGTTTCTGGTAAAATTAAATTTGCTTCCTTTTGTTTGGCCATCCACTCTATGCATACATTCATCATATAAATCTCAGGCTTCTGAGATTCTTCATAGAATGAGAGCTCAAAATATTTAATATATATAATTATATATTTGGATTGGAAGTTTTGTTTCTGAGACTGGTGCCTAAATAAAGTCACCTGCAGAGTCTTTGATACGTGATGGGTATAACAAAGAGGGAAAATAGACTGTAAAAATAAAAAGGGATAAATAAAAGTCCACCACAATTGAGATTAAAGGCAAAGCCACCCTCCCAACTGATAAAGAACCCACTTGCCTCACCACTAACCTAAGGTTAGATAAAGAAAACAAGATTTAAGCCAAGTTTAAGAACTGGCAACACTCAATTTTCATTTCATCAAATCGACTCGCATTACAAAATATCCCCTCTTTATAGGGTAATTAAAAGCATGAAAATACAAAGAGAAATATAACTCTAAGAGTTATGTTGCCTAGAAAATAGAAATAACAATAACTAAACCCAACTACTAAGAGAAACTTAGAAAATAGAAATAACAATAACTAAACCCAACTACCAAGAGAAACTTAGAAAATAGAAATAACAATAACTAAATACAACTTTCAAGAGAAATGACAATAACCATAGTTGACCCATTAAGGCATAATTTGACCCAAAATAACTTATGTATCTTCCTCCCCTCCCTAATTGGGATTTGTCCTCAAATCCTCATAGTCTTCATTCTCACTTAAGTATGGAGTTAAATCACCAACATTGAAAGTTGTAGAAATATTGGTTGCTCCAGGTAACTCCAACTTATATGCATTATCTCCAACCTTTTCAATCACCTTGAAAGGACCATCCCCCTGAGCCATCAGTTTATTTTTTCTCTTCAAAGGAAATCTCTCTTTCCTCAAATGGAGCCAAACTAGATCTCCTAGACGGAATTGCTGTGATTTGCGATGCTTGTTTGCCTTTTGTTTGTACAACTCATTAATTTTCTCACTTGTATTTCCTTCCCCATATAAATTCACATGAATTTCATTTGGTGGTAAAGGTGCAAGTGTGATTTTCTTTTGATTGTCAACAATAGAATAAGTATTCTTATGACCATCATGAACAACATGTTTATCAAATTGCCAAGGACGTCCCAACAAAATATGACATGCATCCATAGGAATCACATCACACAAGATTCGATCATGATACACATTCCCAATTGAAAGATGAATAAGAGCTTGTTGAGTTACCTTAACATCACTATTCCTGCTTAGCCATTGTAGTTTGTAAGGATGAGGGTGAGGAGTAGTAGGTAATTGAAGCTTCTGAATGAGTAATGTAGAAGCAACATTAACACAACTCCCACTATCAACAATGAGATTGCATATCTTTTCTTTGATGGTGCACCTTGTGTAGAAGATTTGTTCTCTTTGGCCTTTCTCTTTAGGTGCTTCCTTAGCATGGAGGACTCTTCGTAACATAAGCAGATGCTCCCCTTGGTCTGCTCCTAAGATAATTTCTTCACTCGGGATTTCATCTTGTTCAACATCCCAAACTGGACCTTGTTCATATTCATGCTTAATTTCTTCAATTTCTTTAAGTGTCATGACCCGCCTATTAGGACAATCAGCTTGAAAATGGCCATACCCTTGGCATTTAAAACATTTCTTTCCATCCAACTTCTTTTTAAATTCTGTCGGAGCTCCCTTGACCTTCTCCTTCTCCTCCTCCTTAATATTTTTTGATGAGGAAGAGTCACCCGTAAAAGAGTAATTCTTAAAGAAACTGGATGGTGTGCTAGTTGCCTTCTTTGATTTTGAGCGTTTCTCCACTTTGATGGCTAATTTGCACACATCTTCAAAAGTCCAAAAAGGTTGTAGTTCCACCTTCTCGAATATCGTTATTTAACCCACCAATAAAACGAGCAATTTTTTGTTCTTGAATTTCTTGAAGGCCACTAGTCATAAGGAGTTGCTCATACTCCCTAATATACTCTTCAACACTCAGATCTTCTTGTTTGAGAGAAGCAATTTTGAGATACGAGGTCTTGTTTGTGATCAAGTGGAAGAAATCTTTTATCCATTAGCCTTTTCGGTTTAGCCCAAGATTTGAGCCTTTTCTTGCCTTCTCGGTTCCTCTCCATCTTCAAGTTCTCAAACCAGATTGATGCATACTTTTTGAGTTTGATGCTTGCAATTTTGAAGCACTTCTCATCATCAAAGTCTTTGGCTTCAAAAATTCGCTCAATAGAACGAACCCAATCCAAATAAATATCGGGATTCAAGTTGCCATCAAATTCTGGGGGTTCAATCTTCACATCTCTGAAGTCATCTTGGAATTTTCTCCTTCTTCTATCATGAGGTGTTGACTCATTTGAAGAAGCACTTGAGTCACTAGCGAAGAATCCTGATTGGAGGGGCTATGAGTGCTTCTGGAATGTCTCCTACGTCCATGATGATTTCCTTGGACAAGATCAGCAAGTGTTTGGCGTAGTTCTTCAATCTGATTTTCAAGATTTGCAAGTTGTTGATCACGCCTCATATTCTGATTTTGCTCACGAGTTCTATACCTTGGACCTTCGTCTTCCATGAAAACCTATGCTCTGATGCCAAGTTGATACGTGATGGGTATAACATAGAGAGAAAATAGACTGTAAAAATAAAAAGGGATAAATAAGAGTCCACCACAATTGAGATTAAAGGCAAAGCCACCTCCCAACTGATAAAGAACCCACTTGCCTCACCACTAACCTAAGGTTAGATAAAGAAAACAAGATTTAAGCCAAGTTTAAGAACTGGCAACACTCAATTTTCATTTCATCAAATCTGACTCTGCATTACAAAATATCCCCTCTTTATAGGGTAATTAAAAACATGAAAATACAAAGAGAAATATAACTCTAAGAGTTATGTTGCCTAGAAAATAGAAATAACAATAACTAAACCCAACTACCAAGAGAAACTTAGAAAATAGAAATAACAATAACTAAACCCAACTACCAAGAGAAACTTAGAAAATAGAAATAACAATAACTAAATACAACTTTCAAGAGAAATGACAATAACCATAGTTGACCCATTAAGGCATAATTTGACCCAAAATAACTTCTGTATCAGTCTTCCATTGTTCATAAATATAGTAGGCATGTTTATTTTCAGGGCTTGCATCTTCCATTTTGATGCTCTTTCTAAAGCTAAGTTTGGTTGTGTTTGGATTGGAAGGATGTTATGCTTTGTATTAGGTTTTGTTTCATCGGTTTCAATTAAAATCTTCTATGCACTCCCTACGCCTGCTAGCCTTCAAAATGCTCCATCCATGTTCACTTTCAGCCAACCAGCCATGCGAGTTACCCATCTTGATTTTGAGAAATTTGTTATTCCTCTCTCCCTATCTGTATTCAGAAATGTAACACTTGAAATTTACTTTTCATAAACTTATGAATGCTTTTCCCAAGAATTAGGCGTTCCTATCATAATGCATGACTACTTAACGGGGGATTCACTGCAAACACTAGCTTGGCTCCTTATTGTCGAGATAATGGTCTACTTCTTCATATCCATCATGCAATGCATGCAGCAATTGATAGACAGATGTGAGCTTACTACTTAGATGCTTTCAGCAGTTATCCGCTCCGGACTTGGTTACTTAGCGTTTATCATCGACATGATAACTGGCACATCAGAGGTGGGTCCTTCCTGGTCCTCTTGTACTTGGGAAAGCTTCTCTTAATGCTCTAACGCCCACACCGGATATGGACCGAACTATCTCACAATGTTCTAAACACAGCTCACGCACGATTTAATGGGCGAAAGTCCAACCCTTGAAACATACTACATCAATAAATCATTCAAAGCTGAGTTTTATGCCCATTTGATTAATCTAGAGCTGGAATCAAGGTCGGCCTTTGAAGGGCCAGGGCCTAATAAGGCCGGTTCTACAAGGCCTGAGGTAAGAAAAATATATGTTTTTCAAAACCCGGCCTGAGAGCACCAGGGTCTAGAAGTTACTATTCCAAATTTTAACTATTTTTCCTCCATTTTTTTTAAAGAAATATAATTAATAAATTACAACAATTAACGTTCTAGTTTATCAAATAAATGTTGTCAATATTAATATACAAACAACACGAATCATCCAACAAATAAACACATTTACTAATTCATAATAAAAAAACAAACTATTATCTACAAATAACTCACATAAAACATAAGAAGCATACCTAGGTTTTAAATTTAAATTATTATATAATATTTTTATTGCAAGATTGACCCTATGACTTGTGATGAGAATATTGTCAATATGAGGAGCGAGTTGACTTTCATTTACAATAAATATTCGAATGTAGGAACATATCTTCCAACTCATTATTAAAAAAATTTTTAAAAAAATAACGGGGCCTAATGGGGCGTCCAAAGCCTTGCGGCCGGCCCTTTTAAGCCCCGAAGGCCTGGGGCCGGTCCTACAGGACTAATTTTATTTAACTCCTCTAATTTTTAACCTCAACCCTTGAAGGGACAGGGCTTACACAAGTCGAACCCGTCGATTTCCCGGCTCTAGGTTGATCTTCTCTCACTTTCAAGTGAGATATGAAGAACCTGTTAGATTTTTATAGGACACGTGTAATTTCCTAAGTCAATGCGTCCACTCACTCCTTTTATAATCTTTTTCAAGCCCAGAACTATAGTATCAGAATGAATGGCTGGTGGATAATAGTTCAATCATAATGAGATATGAGGAACCCGTCTTAAAAGGTACTACCTTTGCTTTGAATAAAAATGCATGTGGTATATTTTTATTAACCAGGGTTTGAAAAAGTAAAATAAGATAATGAAAGGAACCTTTTTTACCAAAAGAGAGAGAGAGAGAGAGAGAGATTCATGTTGATTCCAAGATTCTCAGGGTCAAGGTTAGGTATGCAAAATGTAATAAGAGACTCTGTTGTTGACCATCTATTCTAATATTATTCATGTCATAGTATGTATTAATTGCACGTAGATAATTAATATTAATTGATTAATGACTAACATTTTGTCCTGTTTCAAAAAGTAATTAATATTAATTGATGTGGCTTAAAGAAAGTGACCTTTTGTTGTTGTTGTGAAAGTTACCATATATAGTTAAAACTGTTATTAATTTACCTTGGGTAAGACATTAAGTGAAGAAACTCCCTTCCCCATATAAATTTTTTAACAACCATATGTAGGACACTCTTTTTATAAACTTTTTGCACATAGGTGGATTAATCTTAAAAAAAAAATACAATTTTTAAAATTATTATTAATAAATATTTTTCCTGAGCCCTTTCCCCTAATTTTCCTTAAAATTATAACATTTCTTTCACTCAATTAAAGGAGTTTTACATCATCATTTGTGAGTTCCAAAGTGTAAACCCCAATAAATGTATTTAAATGTGTAATCTCATTTACACCACATAACATATGAATGAGCCTTTTACATCAACATTACACGTAATCTCCCACACTACCCTGTGATACAAAAACACACTGATAATTTATTGCCCAAGAACCAAAAAAACACTGCACGCGCACCCCTGATACTTTTTTAGGCCAGACCCGCACACCCCGGATTCAATCAAAACACATAGTGGGCCCTACAAGGCGAACCGAATTGGGGGGACTTTTTCTTGGGCCAGAAATTGGGCAGACAATTAGTTTCAATTTATTTGTTTAGGAATTCTCAATATCCGAATGGACTACCCTTGTTCTTGGTTCAACGGGAGAAAATGTGGGATACTCTCACTAAAAAGAGGTGAATTGATTTTAGAGTTGGTTAAGGTTTTAAGAGAGGCATTCTAGGTGATGTGAACTTGTAAAAACACATATGAGATAAAGGCATATGTATTCTCAGTCTTGCATATTTTGGAGAGCAAAGTTATAACGTCGTGTCTTTGAATGGTGAGTGAGTCATATATATGTGTATATATATATATTCAAAAAAAGAAAAAAAAAAAAACTCTCCGAATGGCCTAGTGAAACCACCTCGAAAATTTGTGGGATCCACAAGGAAGACAGTTGGATGGTTTTCACTTTTCATTGCAACTGGTCAAGAGATTACCAATCATAAACACCGTTCAGAAACTTAAGTAATCTAATCATTATTGAACCTGCTCAATCCAATCCTAATTTAATTTAAATAAGGAAAATGGTTAGATTGTTATGTTAAACATCCTAAAATATTTTTTCAGTTGCATCTTATATTCTAAAGGCATGCTTCATTTGAAGGGAGGGAATGAAAGAAAAGAGTGGCAGTTACTTTATTTGGTTTGATTGATGGAGAGAGGAAGTGAGGAGTTATTTAAATTTATAATAATATATTTTTAATTATAAAAATGTATTTTTAAATAAATTTATAATCATATATTTTTCAGTTATAATAATAATTTTTAATTAAAATTCTGATACCATATGTTATAATTATAATAAATTTTTATTCATAAAAATATATTTTTATATTAAATCAATTTTTTAACAATATAGTTTTAAATATAAATAATTTTTATGATAATATATTTTTACTTAAATTTATTTTCTAATAATTATATTTTATTTATCATAATATTTTTAATCCTAGGCATGGTTACAACATCACATAAATTATATGGGTACAATGGTCCAAAATTTTGACACCTTTCTAAAAACCCCCCATTTGAAGGGGAGACAAAATGAGGATATAGAAGGGGAGGGGACAGAAGGTTTTTGTCCTCTCCAAGCCAAAATATTAAACCAAATGAGGGGAGGAGAGAGATATACATTCCTCCTCCCATCAAACCAAACACACCTTAAAGTAAATTGTAGCGTATCAAATATCATGAAGTATTTTTAAAGCGTACCCAAATTTTAAAGTATTTTTTGTGTTTTAGCGTTGGATGCACCAAAACAATTTGATCTCTCCCTACTATAGATCAAAGCCATTTTTTTGTATGTAGTGTTATATATTCTCAATGTAGATACATAACGGTTCTGAATCGTGACGTATTCAATAACATGTGTAACAGTTTTAATAGAACATTTGTAATGTACTGAGGCTTTGTGAGTCATGTAATGCTGACATAATAAATAAAAGGCAACGTAACAACAATTATATATTAAGTAATGCTGCCATAATATATAACTGTCTCACGTAAATAATTATTATATATTCAATATCATAAATAACGATTCTTTCATATAATCCGTTACGTCTTTACAATAAAGCTAACAATTTTACTTAAATAACCATTATATATAGTTGGCACATATAACTTTTGTTAAGTAATAATCGTGTTGTTTTTAAATATATGACTATTGTTAAGTAAAACTGTGATAGATTGAAGCTTATTTTTTTCTTCAAAAAAATGGACGGTTATGCTTTTGATATCCCTCTAGGTACACATTTGTTTACAAAATGGTAAGAGAGATATAGGCTTTTTTCCCTATTTGCCACCTTTTTAATAAATAATTACCATTTTGCCACTCTTTTCAAAATATTTCGATGTGCCATCATTTAGTCGACTAAATCGTGGGTGGGTGATTTTTTTAAAATTCCCCGATCTTTAGTCGACTAACTCACTTGGGTTAGTCGACTAAATCCGACATTTAGTCGATTAACCCAAGTGGGTTAGTCGACTAAATGTCGGCGAAAGGGTTTTTTAAAACCCCATTTGCGTCATAATGGAACTCTTACCATATAGCAACCCTTCTCCCCCCAATACTCTCTATTTTCTCGGTTTAGTACGACCCATCAAAGTTTAATGCCATTCCACCTTGTTGAAGGTATTATTGTTGTATAATCGTTGTAGTTTCATTTTGTTCGGCTTTTCTTTTTTGTTTGTAAGCTGAAACCCTTCCTTTTGCGGGTGACAAATTGTTGTTTGAAGGATGAGTTCAAGTTCAAACACACACGTTATTGTAATCTACTATAGTGGGAGGCATTTTGTATGTTCCGATGGTGTTCAATTTGAAGGAAAAACGAAAATGATGAAAATCAAATGGGGAACTACATACAACGAGCTCAAAGAAAGAATTCACCAAAAATTGGGGCTACATTGCAGCCAACACATTCATCGGTTAATTGCCAAAGTGGAGACTATAGTGGGTAAGGATAGTGTATACTACATTAGTAACGATGTATGTGATGATGAAGACATAGAGTGTGTAATGGATGCATTTGCTAATCGAAGAGCACCAAATTTTATTGAGATATATGTTGAGCTTGAATCGGTGAATCATCTTCTATACCCATGCATACAAGATCTACACAGTATTTTGGTCAAGAGGACAGACTGTCGGCGGATGCGCACTTTCACAAGTCTTAAGTCGGGTAACATTGACGGATGAAGAGGAAGATGAGCATATGCACAGCGATGAGGAGGACGAATTTGAGAGGTTTATTCCAATAGGTGACACCTCATATACTGATGTGGAGGGTGATTTTGATGCTCGCACGGACCCGGTAAACGTGAGGACCGCAACAATGCCACCGCTCCGTGTTGACCCGATTAGGAGGGGTAAGTGAGTAAACTTGTATTTGTAGTTGTATTTGTAATATGTATTTAGTGTTTTTGAGAAAAAAATCATATTGACAGATCCAGGGCCTGAGAGTGAGCCATTTTGGAACGAAAGCCTGCACTATTCTTCAATTAATTGGGTGCACTGTGACGATGACATGGAGACGTTGTATGGTGATGATGACAAGCAAGGTAGTTGGCAGTTAGGTGATCCATTATATTTGTATCGCCAGCGGTTTCCTTCTAAGTTTGAATTGCAACATGCTTAGTGAAATTGCATTGCATGAAGTCTCATCGTGCGGCCAAAGTTTATAAAAGCGATGAGCGTAGGTTGTTGATGAGGTGTCAAAATCATGCTGACGGTTGTCCCTAGAATATGAGGGCAATGGTCCCCAATAATGGAAATAGTTGGGTGGTCCGTAAGTGGGGCAACAATCACACTTGCCTAAACCAGAGTCTTGCCGGATCATAAGCAACTGGATTGAGATGTTATATGTGAAGCCATTATCGATGGGTTTTCTAATTTTTTTTTTGCGCAGTTACATTCGGTTTGTTTATTGACAAAACATTTTGAACTTGCTTTGTTTTCACCAGGTATGACCAGTGCTGATACAAGAGAGGATACAACGTCTGTATGGATATGATATAACATACAAGAAGGCTTGGAAGGCGAAAATGAAGGCCATTGTGAAGTTATTTGGTGATTGGGAGGAATCATATGCATTTTTGCCCAATTGGCTTACATACATGACGCGGTGTAATGTGGGTTGTTTTCGGGCTTGATACTAATGAATGTTTCGACGAACGTCGGTTTTATGGCGACAAACGCGTCTTTCGTAAGGTTTTTTGGACATTTCACTAGACTATTGAAGCCTTCAAATCTTTGTAAGCCCATACTTCAAATTGATGGCACCCACTTGTACGGAAAATACAAAGGTACTGTTGATTGCGACTTCACGGGATGGGGATGGGAAGATCCCGCCAATTGCCTTTGCTTTGTTGTTCTCCCAAAGTGAGAAGTATGATGATTGGTGGTGGTTTTTGTGTCTCATACGTGATCATGTGACGCAAAGCGCAGGGCATTTGCTTGATATCGGCCGACCGTCATGCCGGTATTATAAAGGCGGTTAAAGATCACCGGAATTGGCGGCCTCCATATGCCTATCATGTGTATTGCCTACGTCATGTCGGGAGCAACTTTAATAATAGATTTAGGGATATGCAATTGAAGAAAATAGTTATGAAACTAGGTAAAAAAGTTCACATTTGAATTACTTCTTGGACATATTTGTTATGATTGATTTGTTCAAATTGTTATGAGTTTACATTCGTTATATGCGGGGTACATGAGTTCAAAGATCTAGTTTGACATGAGGTTTCAAGAGTTTATTGACGCAAACCCACGATGTGTCACCCGGTTTGAACGGCTTCCAAATGAGAAATGGTGCAGGTCCTACGATCAAGACGGACGGAGGTTTGGTCACATGACCACTAACCTAGCCGAGTGTGTCAACAAGGTCCTAAGGGGTGCACGTAATCTACCGATAACGGCGTTGGTGAAGATGACTTGTAGTAGACTTGTCGAATATTTTGTCACCGAGCGTGTTGAGATTGACAAATCTATCGTTGCGGTAGGATAGTCTCAAAAAGGTCGAAGAAGAGTTACAAAGGATGGACCGGTTGTTGATCACATCCGTGTGCGACTTTATGATAATGACAGATTTACGGTTATATGAGGTTGAGGACGCTTACAATCAATCGACACATGTCGCCGGTGACATAATGAGGGTTGACTTGATCAATCGCAAATGTCAATGTGTTAGGTTCACGAAGAAGAAGGTATCCCTGCATCACGTATTAGCGTATGCAAGATGGAAAAGTTGAACCATTACGATTATGTTGACCCGGTATTCACTATCCCCTACATTAGTCGGGTATATGCGGCAAGACACTTTGGTATCCGCTAGGCAATGAATTATTGATTCAACAAGGAGAGGGACCAACCGTTATCCCAAACGAAACTTTGTCACGCACACGGGGAAGACCAAAGTCTACAAGGATACGAGAATGAGATGGATTGGGTGGAGTCTCAACCCTCAAGCGATCGTTATATTTGTAGGACTTGCCACCAAGCCGGTCATAATAGCCGCACATGTCCAATGAGGATTAGACCCGATTGAATTCTATGTAATGTTTTGTATTGAGTGTATGATGACTTTTTTTGGTCATGACTTTTTAGCGGACCAAACCTATGTATCACTCTTAATTGTTGCAAAAACACCATCCCCAAGTCACATTGACGGGTTAAAATGAGTTGGTAATGATTTAGTGCAAAAGCGAAAAACCTAAATCGGCAAGGGAGTGTGCCTCGCACCTCATTTAGTCGACTAGACCATCTGGTTTAGTCGACTAAACCTTTCGGTCTAGTCGACTAAACCATATGGTTTAGTCGACTAAATGAGGTCCAAAGGCGAGAGAGTGTGTCTCTGGACCTCATTTAGTCGACTAAACCAGAAGGTTTAGTCGACTAAACCAGGTCCAGAGGCACACTCCGTTGGGTGTAGGTTTTCGCTTGCATTCATTACCAAATAAAACACCAATTCCAGATCAAACAAATCACCGAGTTCCGAGATCAAACAATAAAACAGCAATTCGACCACCGCAAGTGAATCCTCCGTACATAAAACAATAAAGTCACAAACTAAACTAGAAGCATCAACATTCATTACCAATAGAACATGGACAAACAATAAAACATCAAGTGAATCCACCGTACATAAAACAATAAAGTCAAAGAGCAAACATCAAACATAAAATCCCTACATCTAATCTGCATCTTCAGGTGTCTCGGAATCCTTGTCTTCCTCATCTTCCGACACCGGGCGTCCAATCCGAAACCTAGCAAGCGTATCCTCTATCCCCTTAATCCGACCCCCGCATCCACGTGAACCTTTCATCCTCCTTGGCTTCCATCCGGGACATCTCGTTCTCTGTAGCATTGATGGCTTGCATGACATCACGAAGGGAGAATCCACCATCTGGCTCAAAATAGTCCTCCATATGAACCTCGGCATCATCATCATGGACCTTAGGAGGAACATTGGATGGACCCAGGCCAACATCAGGTACATCCTCCTGGACACCAGTGTAGTGCCACACACCATCTGCCACCTTGGCAATCTTGCACTGCTCCAATAGTCGCTGTCCAAACCTAGAATTCCATGTCTTCTTGTTCACCATCTGCTCTTTGTGCATAGGAACACGGAAATGCTCCAATATCTTCTGAACCAGATACGCGTATAGGAGTGCAGCTGCCTTCTTTTGTTTGGCCTTATACATCATGTGGCAAATGTAGTGCCTCCAATTCACCGCAATGCCATGACGAATGACCCACATAACTTGGGGATGTCACCCTCCATCATCCTGGAATGATTGTATTGTCGAGGAAACAATATGTGGGTCATCACGTAGAAGAGGATACGGGAACTAACAGTCAGCTGCCCCACACTAACTATAGGTCTATGGATTCCTGGCCTCCTTGCCTCCTGCACAGCCTCATCTCGGTTAAATCCCTCAATGGCTTGGTATCCCCATCATACTTGGTATCTATCCTCTTCATCAAAATCAAATCCCGATAAAGTCATCCGGATGGGAGCCGCTATCATCGGTATGTCAATCCCACGACGCGAGACCTCAAATCGCCATTTATGTAGCTCGGGTTATGGTAGAAAGCTCTCACCTTAACCTGCGAATAGGCACAACTCATCTCGGCCGGCCATGTCAAATGGGAATTCCCCAACATCGGCACTATATCAAATCCTTCTTCTTCAAAGAATCCCATGTCTAATGATTTCGGCTTGATAATCGGTCTGGTAGCAAAATTTGCCAGGAATCGTATATGCTTTGCTTCATCATTCTCAAACAAATACCCAAACAGGAGGTCAACAGGCTCAGCCTCCGGTGCCTGATGTGTCCTAGAGGAGGATGCCCCACGGGTCGCTCGGTGCTTTATCAGTCTCCTACTCTCATTGCCGGTGTCCGAAGGCCCTTCTCTACGACGCATGATGACAATAAAGACCTACAAGTAAAACACAACATAATGGGTTTGAGACAGGTTTAAAGAACAAATTTTAACAAAAAACCACAATATTTAATCGGCATGCATTGTTCTCAAATAATGTATAGGAGCTCTTTCCAATAGTTTATATATACCCATCATTTTAACTAACTACGGTCTCTAAGCATTAACATACAACCGACAATTTAGAAGAAGGCAATCTGTTTTCTCATATGCACTCATCCCATTTTGCCTTTGTTTAGTCGACTAAACCACCTGGTTTAGTCGACTAAAACGCTGGATGGATGTGTTTTTACCACATCACGATTTAGTCAACTAAACCAGGTGGTTTAGTCTACTAAATGGCGACAGGCTAGGTTTTCCAAACCCCATTTGCGTCAAACTCTGCCTCTTATCATAGCAATACTCAAATCAATCACAACCCAACAAACCAAGTGAATGAAAGCACAAAACGAAACACGCGTTGGCATAAACCCAAAAACTACGGTGGAAATCGAAATGGAGAAAAAAACATACCGATATCGACGCAAATCCCACTAGATTGAAGTTAACTCCGCAACCCACCAACGGATTCAAGAACGATTTGGTCAAAAATAGCGAGAGGGGAGAGGTTTGGGGAGAAATTTAGTCGATTAAGGGTTCTATAGCCGCTTTGGGGGTTTTTAAAAAACCCTCTGCCGACATTTAGTCGACTAACCCAAGTGGGTTAGTCGACTAAATGTCGGGGTTTTTAAAAAAAAACCCTATGGATTTAGTCGACTAACCCAAATGGGTTAGTCGACTAAATGTCGAGGTTCAAAAAAAAAAAAAAAAAAAAAAAAAAAAAAAAAAAAAACGGATTTAGTCGACTAACTCAAGTCGTTAGTCGACTAAATATCGAGGAATTTTAAAAAAAATCACCCACCATGATTTAGTCGACTAAACCTTGGTTTAGTCAACTAAATGGTGGCACATCGGGAAATATTTTGAAAAGAGTGGCAAAATGGTAATTATTTATTAAAAAGGTGGCAAATAAGGAAAAAAGCCGAGAGATATATATATGGGAAAATCGGATGTCCAGTCACTGGACCTAAGTGATTTTCCTATCAGAGGTCAAAACAACGGCGTTTGGTTAAATATATAGATGATTCATTAAAAAAAAAAAAAACGAACGTCTTCAACCAACCTCTGTCGCGCCAAAGCCTGTATCGGAAATTACAGGCAGAACCTACCATATCATAACAGCAATCCAGCACTATCGTAACACCATGATAATAAACAAGTCCTAACAGTCTTGTACTTAAATATTTAGAAGCGTTCTGTTGCAATTTAAGGTTGCAGCCAAAAAAATTAAAGCAAGCAGACCTTGGGGTTGAAGAAAGATGGACTACAGAGCAAAGTGATGATAAATAACGTTCCCATCTTTAAAAAGAAAAAAAATAGATTTCCCATTTCCTTCAATTCATCAATTTATGCAGTTATATTGACAGCAGATCATGATGAGAAAATCTAATATTCCTTATCTGAATAACATAAGCTTGTTTCCTAAGTTAACTTGCTAGCCCTATATCATCATTACTCCCAGCTCTCTACTAGTCCATCAATTGCTAGAAAACAAAAATCTTGCAAACACAGATACTATGAAGTTAAAAAAAAAATTCACATACAAGCTGTTACACTATTGAACCATACTGCATCAGTTTAAACTTATCTAAAGCAACACTTAGATGCATCATAGCTCAAATCATTTCACAAAAATCATAGCACAGATTCAACTCAACTTTATAACTCACATTACCATATAAGAAATAAGGGATTGCATGGATAAGAAAAAGACATCAATAGCAAATAGTAAAACTTCAGATTAGGAAATACTACCTCAGCTTTTCTCTGCCGCTTTGCTACACCTTCAGCTTCAATAGAATCCAGTTTCAGCAACTGATAATTTTTCTCCTGTTGTCAAGAAAAAAACAAAAAACAAAACAAATGGTTGGACTTTCATTCTATTTCTGGGAAGTTGATCATTTTTCCATGAAGCGAGGGAAGATAAGTTTCCAAAAGAACTAGGAGTACAACAAACAAAAAAACAGGAAAAAATTATTTCTTGGTTTCTAAAGAAACAACACGAAACTCAACTTGAAAAATACATGCTTAAGTCACATCAAACAACCTAAATTTAAAGAAACCAATAGAAACCAGGAACTAGCTGCTGGTGAAGAAACCAATAGAAAATGAACAATGAAAGAGTAGGGAAAGAAACATAGAGATAGATTAAATGGAAAATGTAATATGTCCGTCAAGAACACGAAGAAACAGCTTTGATTGCCCATTACTTTCAGGAATCGGACCAAACAAAAAAATGCAGGAAGCTCCAACAAAAAAAAAAAGGAACGGATCTAGCCAGAGAGAACCAAATCGAGAGAAATACATACCTGAGAAAGCTCAAACAAACACAGAGGAACGAAGGGAGTGAGTTGCAAGTCCCTAGTCAGTGACTCGTTCCCCCATTTTGGTGATCGCTCAGCACTTCGAAAGATCGCCATGGAACGAAGATGGAGACGTCACAGAAGGAGAAAGAGCCAAAGCCTAGTCACGAACACAAATGCGAAGAAGAAAGAGGGAGGGAGGGAGTGTCGCGCGCAATCGATTGGAGCAAAGCAGTGTCGGGCGCTTTTTCGATATCAGAAATTACAGGCAGATGGTTCACAGGCTTTGGCGCGGCAGGAGGCTGGTTGAAGACGTTCTGTTTTTTTTTTTAATGAATCATCTGTATACTTAACCAAACGCTATCGTTTTGACCTCTGACAGGAAAATCACTTAGGTCCAGTGACTGGACATCTGATTTTCCCTATATGTGTGTGTGTATATATATATATAATATAAAAAATAAAATAGCTAAATTGAAGGTTGAAGAGTAGAAGTACTTACGCGTCACAAGAAGGGCTGCTTGCACCTATACTTTTATATCGTAAAAATTACTAAATATGAAAAATCCTTAGTTTTTTTTAGCTCAATTCAAGATGAGTCAACGGTTAAATAGTTGTATGACTTGTATCAATGATGTCAAGTTTGGTACGATAGAAGACTATTTATGGAACTGAAAGTGGAAATAGAAATGGAATTGGAAGTGGAAATCAAGATGTGTTTGGTATGACCTTGTAGGTGTGATATAATTTTTAATTAATCTATTAATTTTAACTATGAAATGACCGATATGACCTTCCCAACAAAAAAAACTGGCCACCTAAAATAGCCATAGCGGCTTGAACAATCATTTAGAACAACCATTGGTGGCCATCATCATCGTCATTGCAGATTTAAGAAGGAGAGGAAGAAAAATGTTAGATCAAGGAATCCCATGATAATAAACGAGATCGAAGCTTGAGGAAGAAGATGGGATGAGGGACCACGTCAAAGGCTGAGGCGGCGGACTAGCGGAGGTTGGGAGAGTCTGAAGGAAGGGGAAGGGCAAAATGGTCAAGACCCTACTTCCATGGAATTGGAATTGGAATTGGAACGGGTTCTCATGGGAGCGGAAGGAAGTGTCAGTTCCATAATTTGATGGAATTGTCAATTCTAAAGAACCCAGTTTAAGCATACCAAACAGGCAGTGATTATTATTTAAACTAAGTCAAATGTATTTCAAAGAAAATGATAATTAATACTACTATATGATAACTCTTTGCCTCACATGATGAGCAGCGATGTAAGAGTTTAGGAAAGCAGAAAAATTAGCATTAAATTGCTACACTAAAAAGACTTGGCTAAAAAGAAAATGTGAAAGAAAGACACTTATATATCATGATAGATGCAATTGGAGGTTGGAGTAACTAATCCCTTTAGTGGAAGAAACTGCTTCATTAAACAAATCACTCTCAATTCTTGCTTTGGTCTGTCAGAGAAGAAAGGAGACTATATATCCAAGACTATGTTTCTTCCAGTTGACCTGACCAATACGACAGATTGATTATGAAAGCCGATCCAAACCTTGCATATTTACACTCCTATCTCTTGCATTTGTCCAAAATAGTAATTCATCTTATGAAGGAATGTTTCATTCTAAAGGGCAAGTGATAAAGGCAAGCTACGGCTTCTCTGCAACGACATTGTGATACAAACCATACAGAGCTCAGAAGCAATCGCTGCATGCAGGTATATATATACATGTAAACTTAAATATCATCCCGTGAATCCGATTCAAATTATATTTGAGAGAACCATCATGGAACTATGGACATTAATAGGTTTCTCTGTTTCCGTGGGTGAACTGAGAAACGAAAGCTCCATAACTCGGTGTCGCATGCTCTCGAGAAAAGCTCTCTCTAGTGAATTTGCTTTGTTGATATAATAATCGAATCGTGAGTAGTTCAAATGGGAAGCGAATTCTCTATATGCTCGTTTTTGGTTTTTCTCATCTCAAACTCACCAAGGCTTCACTTCTACATGTATTAGGGTCTTCTTGTTATAATAAAAATTATGAGTTAATTATTTGGTGATGCGGGATGAGACCTAGTTCAAATAGGAAGGGAAAATATTGTTTGTATTTAGGTGTCCTAAAAACAATATGTAAGGATAGATCGACATCATTTCTACGTTATAGTATTTCGTTATTAATAAATGAGCATATTTTATTTTTATTATATTTATGTCTCGCTTTTATTATAAGGTAAATATGTGTTTGAAAATAAAAGCCCTAAAAATAGAACATGTGTTGTACTTGAGGATCAATGATAGAGATCATGATCATGAGGACTCGAGAACACTGGATATCTATTGCCAAAAACTTGTTCCTAGTCTTGAATCACTAAGAAAGGACGTTGATGATCTTAATAAGACTAGTACGATATCATCTTCTTGTATAGAGATACAAGATAGGGACCTCATGGAATACAGGCATGGAGATGTCTTAGCTGATGTCGTGGGTGGATCTATTAGAAAACAGATAGTACTGAACTGACCCACCAAGAGACTCCACAAAGATTCATTGTAGAGAGTATCATTGGATATGTAAAGTCTCTCATTGTTTGGTAGTGCGGATCGTCTTAGACTTATCGGACACTATATCCAAGGGTTATACTTTGACCGTACAACTCTATCCACTTGAAAATATGGAGAATATATGAGTGTAGATGGACATGCTGAGAGGACTAACAGTCCTTTACAAGGGATTAGGCATTCGCAAGACCGATAGAGCTTGGATAGCTTCTAATTAACTTGGGAGACTGTGCGCACAACAAGTGATCATGAAGAGTCATGATCCGTTATAAAGTTAATAAAAGAAGATTCATAGTTCTGTGAATTAGTTACATTTAGTCAATTAAGAGAGATGATACTCTATATTTGCTCTCGACTAAATGTGAATGACGATGTGAGAGATGATGTTTGCACGGTATCCCAATATGAAAGGTAGATCACTTGATCAACTCAGTTGGTTCTGGGGCCGCAGAGCATTGCTAGTGTCTTATGAGGTCATTAAATAAATTTTGTCCGTTACAGGAGTTTTAATTGGTTCAAATTTATTTATGTCAATGACTAATTGGGCCTAATGGGTCATACACAAAGGTTATTCCCGATTGTTTAAAATTAGCAAACTTGGGCCAATACTGTTATTAGCTTTATCAAAAATAAAGATGTATTTGGGTTGGAGTGGGGCTCCAAGCCCAATGAGGAGAAAATGACATCATATATGGTGTCCCCAATGGGAAATCAGTTTCTCCACAAAAGTATCAAAATGTGTTGAAAGACCCAACGAGGTCTTAAGTCAAGTTGAATTTGTAATTCAAATTTTGAATTTAAGTTTAAAATTTAAATTTGAATTATAATTCAAAAGGTTAGATTATAAAAGATAATTCTGAATTATCTAATATATATATATATATATAGGGATAAGGGTCTTAAATGTCATGGAAGTTTTCACTCAGGAGCACTGGTAAGATGAAAGTTTTTTTTGGACAAAAAATGCCACGGAAGTTTTCGCTGAGGAGCAATTTTGCCCCAGAAGTTTTCACTAAGGAGCAATTTTGCCCTAGAAGTTTTCACTAAGGAGCAATTTTGCCCTTCGTCCAAATATTAAATTTGACTATTAAATCGCCAAAGACCACACATGTTATGCTTTGAAAAGGTCAAACTTGGAGCCATAGAAGGAGATCCTTGAGATGTTGAGCTCAAGACGGCCAGAATTTGTGAAGCCGAACTGGTCAAAGGGATTGAAAGGTCGACTGTCACAAAACCCAAAGGAAGCATCACTTATGATCTAAGCAAATGATCAGTCTATACAAACGTAAATATTATCACTATTGATTTGTTTTACTTGAACTAATTTTGAAATAATTCATTTCTCGTTTTGCGTTTCATTTGCGTTTTGTGACAAAGACCTTTCACCCTTTGACCAAATTTCGGCTTCACAAATTCCGTCGCCTTGATTTCAACATCTAAAGGATCTCCTTCTCTCGACTCCAAGTTCGACCTTTTCAAGGCGTGACATGTGTGGTCTTTGACTGATTTAATAGTCAAATTTAATATTTGGGCACGAAAGGGAAAAATTGCTACGTTTTGTAAACTTCCGAGGCAAAATTGCTCCTTAGAAACTTTCGGGGCAAAATTGCTTCTCAGCGAAAACTTCCGAGGCAAAATTGCTCCTCAGCGAAAACTTCCGAGGCAAAATTGCTCCTTAGCGAAAACTTCCGTGGAAAAAATGATACTTCCGGGGCAAAATTGCTACGTCTTGTGAACTTCCGTGACATTTTTTGTCCAAAAAAAACTTCCGTCTTACCAGTGCTCCTGAGCGAAAACTTCCATGGCATTTAAGACCCCTATCCCATATATATATATATATATAAAGATCCAATAATGATTGGATGAAGATAAAAGAAATAATAAATGAGGGTTGATTTAAAAATAATTTTGAATTTTAGTTTAGGAGATGAGTGTGATTTATCATCTTAAATTATTATTCAATCAATCAAGATATGAATTTAATTTATTAGGATTTGGATTTTCCAATTCAAGTTTAGATTGAGCTTTTCTTGTAAGGACTTAGATTAGAGGACATCAACAAGAGAAGGAGTTCTCATTGCAATCGAGGGATAGCCGTGTGGATCAAAGTTAGAGGACATCAACAACTTTGTAGTCTTCCAAAGAATCTAAAGTAATTCTAATCTCCAATAATCGTTTTATCAAATTATTCAAAACTCTAATAGTTGTTTTAATGAGTAATCCGAAAACTCATAAATATTATAAATTGTTATATATTCATGAGTACCGTAAAGAGTTAGGGATTAATAATTAATAACTAATTAGCGTAATAAGGTAATGTTAATAATTCATCAGGACCGTAAGGAGTTACGGATTTCTGTAACGATTAAACAAAATTTTTGTTTTCAATCTCATAAAACTTTATATGAAAATCATGTAATAGGTAAAATTAACTATCAAAGATAATATAGGAGATCACATTGGATATGGTTCCACGTATAGCTTCGGCCACGAGCGCAACGGCGGCTACCGCAATTCATCAAACCGCAGCAGCACCAATAAGGACCTTAATTTTTTTCTTTAAAAAAAAAAAAAAGAAAGAAGATGAATCAAGTGGCTTCTTCTGTGCGCAGCAAAAGATGACTTTCTCTCTCCCCAATTTCATTTCACAATCACCAATCTACCAGCACGTGGCACTAAAATGCCCAATACAATAACCCTATACATCGCAACAAAGAAAAATAATATATTGATAACTCCCATAAATTATTAATGGTCACAGATTTACTTATTAATCTCTTGTATTCACTAGTTAATAAAGACTTTTAAGATATTATTATTTTTGGGTAGAACTTAAAAGATATTCTCTATCCGAACTCACTCAAACTGTAAACCCCTCAGCTTGTTATAATACCTGATTGGATTAACAGTAGAAATTGTTTTTTTAATGCGACTTACAATAAATAAGGTAAGTGTATGATAGTATAAGTGACTTTTTTTTTAAGGTTAATTTTAAGGGGATTAAACTTTTCATGTTGCATGAGAAGAAGAAGATTCCTACACACACATGAAATAGTGGGACCCACATATATATATATAATATAATATAATTATATATATGTGGGTCCCATCATTTCATGTGTGTGTGACATGAGAATATACTTCTCCTATAACATGAGAAGTGTTTTTCCCTCATATGCGAAATTAACAAAGTAATTACTATAAAATTTAACAATTAATGCTGGTAAAAACAATTAAAATATAAAATAGCAATAATTTGATTTAATTACACTATAAATCCAAATTATTGAAATTAAATTCATTATTATTCATAATTTATCGTACTTAGTAAAAAATAAATTATATGAAGTTCATGTATTAAGTCGCTAAATATAATTAAATAAAAAATACAAATACATTTAAACTTGTGAGTTGGTAAGGTAACAAGAACACAATTGTGTTAATAAAATGAGTAATTAGTAAACTATTTAATTATATGTGTAGTTAATATATATCTAAAGGCAATATGTATACACACAAAAAGATGGTATGAAAAATAGCATTCAGGTTATATAAGTGCTCTAGAAAACTTTTTGAATATTCTAGCTTATGATATATATTTAAAATTTTTAAATAAGTTTTTCACAATCAATGGTCATAAATAATTGCGGAGTATATATTTATCTTTAATTTATTAAATCAAATGGATATTAAAAAAACACTGAATAAGTTTGATTTGTTTAAAATTATTCTTATTAATTAATTAGTTGTAGTATAAGATTAATATAATTTTACATTTTTTTTATTATCTTCATAATTAAATATAATTTTGTTTCACTGTAAATGTTGTTTAAATATTTCAAATAGCTCTAAACAATTGCCAATAATCTCACAAAGACATGCCAATTTTGCAAAGACGTCTACCGGGATACCTCTCCATCATGTAAGAGATATAACTTCAAGTTTCTTAAGTTGCTTTTTGTAATCCAAAAAAAAAAAAAAAAAAAAAAAAAAAAAAAAAAAAAAAAAAAACTATAAACATTATTGAAATATTTAAAATATTTCCTCTATGAATGTTGAACAAATCTGTTAAAGGTGTCACAAACATGACACAATAAAAGGGGCACATGGACGTAGGGATTGTGTAATTCTTTATTATAAACAATAAAAACACATAAAATTATCAAAGAAATGGAAATACGTTTTTTTTTTTTTTTTTTGTAAACGAAATGGAAATACATTTATTATGTAGTTTATAGGTGGTAAAGTAGCTTTAAAAAAATGCAAAACTAGATAAATTTCAGTGTATAATATGTCTATACTATAAGGATATAGAAGAAGTAAAAGATAGAGAACAAGAGCAAGAGAGATTCAAAAGAGAGAGATTCTCGTTCAGTTTATTCAGTGTACATTTGTGAGGGTGTAGGGGACTATTTATAGTGGTTGGGGAGCGGAGCTAGGGAGGGGCTAGGGGTGGCCGCCGCCCCTCCTAAAATTATAGAATAGGCCCCAAATTTTCAAGAAATTCTATTTCTGCCTTATAAATATTTCAATATTTTCAATTGGATCCCTACTAAAAGCTCTGTTGAGGGACTAAAATGAACATATTGAAATGTTTATAGTGCTTAAATTTAATTTTATAAACACTTGGGTTTATTTCATAATTTTCGCCCCTCCTGATTTGGATCCCTGGCTCCGCCTTTGGGAGTAGGGAAGTTTTATGTAGCTTCTACCCACTCACCACCATGAATGTAGTGGGTGACTACCCACTCCCCACCATAACAGTAGTGAGAACCTTAATGCCCATAATGAATCATCCACATAATATATTCATAACAGTCTAATCTTTTTCTTACTTTTTTTTTCACCTCTTCCTTTAATGTCAACGCTAGGTAACTAAGAACACTAGCTTCTCTCCTACCCACTCATTAAAGAGTCAGAAACTAAATCCCTCACCAAATGCCATTGGATCAATCTAGAAGTTTAAATTTACTCGACTTCTTATAATTAACAACTCTTTCTCCCTCGTTATGGCCAGTTTACTACTTATGGGCTTCGATGGGGCGTGCTAAAGTATATAACTTTTCAAAAATTAGCTCACACTTGTATTCTAACAATCTCCCCCTCAAGTGTGAGTCATACAGACATACTTTTTTTATTTTTGTATTTCAAAATCACTTTCAAACTCTTTAAAGCTCAAAAGAAAAATTTATGTTAGTTCTTCAGGAACTACCATATAATATTACATTACTGGATAATCTCATTACTCATTAATAATATACTTCAATTTGCTTATATGCAAAATATATAGTCCACCACATATGAAAATAGTCATGATCAAAATAACTTAGAATCACACAGTAGAATTTTTCATCAGAAAATTCTCATGGCAACAGATTTATGATATGTGATCACAATAAATTTAAATAACAATAACAAGTAAGCAGCATATTACCTTCTAGGCTTATTTATTTCTCTTGGGCTTTGGTTTCAAAATAAATATGGAT
This sequence comes from Acacia acuminata, assembly GCA_019022655.1. Lineage (NCBI taxonomy): Eukaryota > Viridiplantae > Streptophyta > Magnoliopsida > Fabales > Fabaceae > Acacia > Acacia acuminata. Next base: position 1,357,512 of record JAFJYI010000016.1, on the reverse strand, counting down.
ATATTTCTCTGCAGCTCATTGCCTCTTTAATATCTCATTGGCAGCATTAGCAAACATTTGATTTGCTATATTTGTAAACTTCTCGTTTACAATTACAATCTCTTGCAGCAAACTTCCAATTTGTATTGTTATGTGTAAACTTCTGGTTTATACGAGCTTCAGGTAATAAAATATTAGCTCTTCCGGAGCCTTCTATCAGATTTATCTTGTCATCATATATATAGTCTAAACATTAGCCACTCTTACAAAGTTGGACAAAATATGCTAATTAGTCTTCGGACTACTAGCCTTTATACTTATTATGACATAAATCTCTGCAAGTTATTGTCTTCTGGACAATATTTTTCAAGGCTACTAAAATCTTATTTTATCATACAATATTTGAAATGACCTTCAAGGCTTCAATATTTATAAAATTCCAAAACCACTCTCTTATACACTCTTCATTCATGGGTGTGAATGAGCTTCTATACCTCTTTTGTGAGTATAGGAGACTGAAGGACCAAATATCTCATAAATTGTAATACTATGTAAATGCTTACGTATCATTGTGCAATCACATGTTACCGGTATTGTGCAAATAGTAAATTACTGTACAAATAGTAACATTGTGAGAAATGCATTTTTGATATATTTGAAGATGCTATATCAGATCTCAAAACCATATAAACCATAAAATATTTTTTCATAGTCATATAAAATCATGTCATAATATATTAAAATAATATGTATCATGGTGATATGATGAATTTTCAGTATATTTATTATGCCCAATAGTTTCCCTATTGTGGCTCTTGTGAATAATATTTCTCCACTTCAGGTAGGAATTTGGACAATCTTGATCATGCCCAAGACTATAGACATGTTCACTCTTATATCTACGACTATAATTAGATTCATTTGTTACTTCATTCACTTTTGGGAATGAAGTCGAGCCTGGATTCATGATATTTGCAACAAAAACACATTGTTTTGTTTGGCCATATAAGATCAAGAAATTAATTCAACATATTTCTTAAAATCTTTTTCACAATTTTGCTACTGCAGGAGCAAATTGAATTGACCAATTTATAATGAGCTTTTGGAAGAACAACCATCTTTTGGTGGTAATACAACTCCTTTAATTTGTTCTAAAGAACAAGAGGGTCTTATAAGACCACATATGCAATTTTCATGCTTCATGAAACACAAATTTAAATTTCATTATAAAAAGAAATTTATGAGATATAACACACAATATAATAACATGAATAATAAATTCATAAAGACAACAAATAATCCATAAATTAAAATTTTATGGCTTCAGGCCATTTAGTTTTAATAGCTTTAAGCTAATTAATTCTCATAGCTTTAGGCTAATTAGTCTCATGGCTTCGGGCTAATTATGAGAATTTAGAATTATATGGCCCCACCTTTTATCTTCGGGATAGATAAAAATTAAATATATGTTTCTAGCCATCCAATAAAATAAATGACAAAAAGTATCTGACTACAGGTCATATAATAGAGAATCAAATGAATATGGCTTCTAGCCATTTTGTACCTCCTGGCTTCAGGCCAATTTGTCTTTTCATAAGAAATTAAATCTATATAACTTCTCACTGTTTATCTTCAGGATAAACATGAAACATTAAATCTATATGTCATTTATCTTGAATAAACAAATATAATATAAAAGCACTAATGATAATAACAGGAAACTCACAAAAATAATTCATAAAGTATTGCAATAAAATTAAAATTTTATAGCTTCGGGTCATTTATCTTCTCGGATGAATAAAAGTTGAACATTATGGCTTCCAGCTATGTAAAAAAATAAAAGCTATATGACTTCTCGCCATATAATATCAAAATTTTATGGCTTCGGCCATTTATCTTCGTGATAAACAAAAGTCAATACTATGGCTTTAAGTCATTTTGTAAGAGATATATATATATATATATATGACTTCTAGCCATATAATAAAAATCAAATGAATATGACTTATGGCCATATTATATCAAAATAATAAATCAAAATGTATGACTTAAAATGGTCATATAGTCTCAAAGTAAGAATAAAAGAACTATGGCTTCGCCATGTAATAGGAAATCAGAGCTATATGACTTCTAGTCATATAATTTCAAAATTTTATGGCTTCGAGCCATTTAATCTCATAATGAGAAATTAAACTCTGGCCGTTTATCTTCAAGATATATAAAAGTTGAATATTATAGCTTCCGGCCATACAATAAGATAAAGGGTAAAAACTATATGACTTCCGGTCATATAATTTTAAAATAAGAGTCAAAGGATAACTTCTAGCTATATAATTTTAGAATAAGGAATTAAAGGGTATGGCTTCTTGCCATATAATATTAAAATAAGAATTAAAGAAATATGACTTCTAGTCATATAATTTCATAATAAGAAATCAAAGGGTATGGCTTCTGGCCATATAATATTAAAATAAGAATTAAAGAAATATGACTTCTGGTCATATAATTTCATAATAAGAAATCAAAGGCGTATGGCTTCCGCCATTTATAATAACAATATAAATAATATAAAAGAACTTAGATAAATAAACATATATCCTTAAAGAAAGTAGATGAAATCATTAAAGAAATCATACCTTAGAGTTATCGTGCTTGATAACGTGTTATAAATATAAGGATATAAAAGAAGTAAAAGATAGAGAACAAGAGCAAGAGAGATTCAAAAGAGAGATTCTCATTCAGTTTATTCAGTGTACATTTGCCTGTAGGGGACTATTTATAGTGGTTGGGGAGTAGGGAAGTTTTATGTAGCTTCTACTCACTCACCACCATGAATGTAGCGGGTGACTATCCACTCCTCACCATAATAGTAGTGGGAACCTTAATGCCCATAATGAATCATCCACATAATATATTCATAACAGTCTAATCTTTTTCTTACTTTTTTTTTCCACCTCTTCCTTTAATGTCCACGCTAGGTAACTAGGAACACTAGCTTCTCTCCTACGCACTCATTAAAGAGTCAGAAACCAAATCCCTCACCAAATGCCATTGGATCAATCTAGAAGTTTAAATTTACTCGACTTCTTATAATTAACAACTCTTTCTCCTTGTTATGGCCAGTTTACTACTTATGGGCTTCGATGGGGCGTGCTGTTTTTCTTGTGGAAACAGCAGTTTTCTAAACATAAACATGTCTTTTAAATAAATCTAATTTAATTTGGGCCTAATTAACTGAGCCCAACCTTCCCAATAGTAGAAGAGCCACATTAACGATTGGGGAGAGAAGGAATTAAGGGAAGGGAAGAGAAACTTTAGAGTGTATTTGGCTTAAAGGGAGGGGATGAGAGGCTAAACTTTGAGTGGCCTTTTAATAATAATTTATAGTGTATGAGATAAATATAAAAGGATTTTTTTTTTTTTTTATAAATGAACTTATAATAAACAGTTAAAAGAAAAGAAAGAAACTCTACTACTTGACTCATATTGTCATCATTATGATTCTTACTCAATTCTAATGTTTTGAGAATTGTGCTTTGAGTTGTAATTATTTGGGACATGGCGAAGGCAATAATATTTGGCACATGGCTTCTTTTACTTGGAATAACTTCCCTTCCTGTCCAATACTCTTCTTTTTACTTTTTTTTTTCAAAAAAAATAATTAGAGATTTAATATTTTTATAATTTCCCCTTCGTCCTCCATTTCATGCATATCAATTTTTTTTTTTTTTTTTTCTATGGCTATCATCTTCAATTGCGATCGTCTCACGATTTTTCAACTTGTCCTGTTAAGAACACAAACTCTGTTTTTTTTTTTTTTTTTTGGGCATATGATGAGAGGGGGTTTGGGAAATTAAAAAAAAAAAAAAAGGAGGTAAGGTTACCCTATAGCGGTTTGGTAGGCCTCCTCTTCATTTCTCATCTTCATTTCTCATCTTCATTTTTTATCTATTAGATCAACATTTATAAACAGTATAGATTTGATATTTATAAGTTTATTACTCCCTTCGGTCCTAGGCCTGATTATAAAACCTAGTTAACTTTTTTAGAGAGATTAAGAAAGCTAATTAAATTACTTTAAAGTATCTTTATTTTTATTTTTTTCTTCAAACTAATTGTAAAGTAATGTATAATTACAGAGAAGATAAAGGAGAAAGAATCAAGATGAAGAATCAATTGTATATTATCAATAGAGTAATAAAGTTTATACAAAGAGTAATATTGAAGGCTCAATGTCCAACACTTACTAACTATTTATATTAGCTAAGATCCCCTATTTATAGATAAGGGTTCTAACTAACTCCCTAACTAATAGACTAACTACCTATATATTCTAACATCCCCCTCAAGTTGAACTCTATTTATCTTAAATGTGCTCAATTTGAATAACACAAAAATAAGGGCTAATTAACAATGATCTTTTCAAGACAAGAAAAATACAATGATACAATGATCTCTTCAAAACAATCTTCTCCCGTTCCCTACTTCTGAAAATCTTCTCTTGTAGGCAACCCACCAAAAAAATTGATTTGCCTCTCACATATTTACAACACCAAAGGATTATAGCCCATTTCTGCAACTTCCTCTAGCCTCATTTCATTGTCCATACTTACAACACCAACTATGAATTGTCCCACAATCTTGGCAGGGTTTTACCCAAATGTTTGCCTTGAGCATCCTGTCATCATGAATGGGATATGTCTAGAGGCGACAAACTAACACTCAACAGAACATATAAGGGCCCGAATGTGACCGGAATACAAACCCTCGATGGAATAACGTCACCGAGAATACAACCCCATCGATGGAATAACATCACCGAGACAAAATACAAGCCCTTAATGGAATAACATCACTGAGACAAAATACAAGCTCTGAGCAGTTGTGCTTGGCATTATGACAAAAACTCATGCAACAAATGTATGAAATCAGCAACCAAGAAAAAATCGACAAGCAAAGTAAGAAATTTGTCAGAGATGTGGCAAGCACAGGTGGAAAAACACACCAGAAAACCAATCAAACCAAAGCAAAATCACCAAGAGTGGAATTAGCATCTTGCATAGAATCCAGCCCAACCATGGTCATAGAAAGATTTCAAGCATAGACGACTTATATAGTTAATGCATTCACAACAAGGGCAAAATATTGGGTCTTCTTGGGTACCCGTTTATCTTGTCTTGTGTGTCATGTCACTTGGGCTTATTTCTTTTCCTGAAGCTTTGTTTTCTCTCCTTCTGGTAGTGAGTGATAAATCTTGATTATTGGGCCGTTAATCTTGAAAAGATAACCTGACTCATGATACTATGTAAAGTAATGTATAATTACAGAAGATAAAGGAGAAAGGATCAAGATGAAGAATCAATTGTATATTATCAACAGAGCAATAAGGCTCATACAGAGAGTAATACTGAGGGCTCAATGCCCAACACTCATCAACTATTCATATTAACTAAGATCCCCTATTTATAGATAAGGGTCCTAATTAAATCCCTAACTAATAGACTAACTATCTATATATTCTAACACTAATTATCTTAACTAATAAACTAATATATAATTTAAGGATACACAAAATATAAAATGATAAAGTAACTTATTTAACTTCCTTAATTTCTCCAAAGAAAATCAACTAGGTCTTATAATTAAGAGTGGCGAAAGTATTAAAATATTAAATTATAAAAATAAACATTAATTAAATAAAAAATTAAATTTTAATATGAATAACTTAATATCACAATATAAACAAATATTTTATGTAAAATTAAAATTGACTATTTCAATTTGATCTAATGACTAAAAAAACAAAGGAGGAGCGAGGAAGTGGAGAGATTACGCCCAAATATAAAAGGGTTTAGGAGCGAAATACACATGTACTTTATCCTTGGGAGCGCTAGCACCATATGCTTTTTTGGGGAGCAAAAATACACATGTGGTTACATTTTAGGGGCAAAAGTCACACCATCGTTAAAATCTATCCTGTTGTAAATATGGTTTTTTTTGTTGTAAATGGACATTTTAAATTTTATTGTAAATACAATACCTCCTGTTGTAAATCTGGACTTTTTCTGTTGTATTTCTATGTTCAAAATCCAGGTGTTTAAATGTTGTTGTAAATATGACATTTTCTGTTATAAATATGGCTAGATTTTAAATTTTGTTGTAAAGACAACACTTCCTGTTATAAATATAGCATTTTTTGTTGTAAATGACCTTTCTATGTTCAAAATCCAGGTATTTAAATGTTGTTATAAATATGACATTTCATGTTGTAAATATGGCATTTTCTGTTGCAAATACACCGTTAAGTTAGATTTTAACGGTGGTGTGATTTTTGCTCATAAAATGTAACCATATGTGTATTTTTACTCCCGAAAAAAGCATATGGTGCTAGACGCTCTCGAGGGTAAAGCATATGTGTATTTTTGCTCCTTTACCCAATATAAAACATGGTATTTATGCATGACGTGATTGGAGGCAAGGTTCTGAAACCCGGACCGGTGACTGAACTGGTCGGGGTACTGGGTGAAGGGGTAGTGGGTCAGACCAGAGTCAGCCCGGAGTCAACCCGGGCTAGACCGGTGGGGTATAAAAAAATGGAAAATAATTAATTTCTCATCACACCAACATAAATTTCACATACTATATATCATTTCAATACTTTAGATCAGTAGTAAAATAATTATATGTTGCTTCAAATGATCAAATCAGATTGCCTTTTTTAAAAAATGTAAAATAAAAAAAAAAAGCAAAAAAAAAAAAAAAAAAGGGAACCGGGTTGACCCTTGTAACCCGTCTGTCCAGACCCAGATTCGACCGATTTACCCTAAATCGACCGGTTTACGTGTAGGTTGGTTAGTTCCTGGCGAACCGAGCCAAATCCGGTCCAGTTTCACAAACTATGATTGGAGGAGTGAACCCCACACACAGAGAGAGACACAGAGAGAGCAAGCCTATATGCATAGTGGCAGTGATAAGGTTTCTAACTATATTGTCCAGAAAAAGAATGCTTTGGTGGTCAAATATGACACATGGTGTGACGTGATGGAAAGGATAGATGATCCTTTCTTGATACCCATATGGCCTGATGTGGTGGAAGCACTGAAGATCCTTTCTTTTTGTTTTCTTTTTTCTTTGAATCAAAAGGGACGACAATGACTGGAACGAAGAAATTAAAGGATTAAATATTATTTTTGTCATAAAAATATTGATAAGGGGAACACCTAGTACTCAAAAGTTTTTTTTTGTATCATTTTTTCCCTAAAAGTTTATAAAAAGGAGCAAATATGTTTTGGAAGTTTTTTTTAGGAGTAAATTTGTCTCGGAAGTTTCTTTTAGGAACAAATTTACCTTGGAAATTTATAAAGAAAACAACATCTAATAGTCAATATCAACCGATTAGCAAGATTACAAGTTTTTAAACTTCTGGGGCAAAAATGATACTAAAAAATCTTTTGAGCGCTGAATGCCCTCTTACCAATACTTCTATAACAAAATTGGTATTTAACCCTAAATTAAATAAATGTGGGGCAAGGTCGACTTTTTATCACGGCTCCGTATGTTCTCAACCTCCCAGGATAAAGAGGCAAACCAGAAATTATTAATGGTGGAGAGCTTAATACATTTTTGGCGTACCCATCAAGAGCTCTTAGTTATTGGAAAGTGACTTGGTGAACTCCCCAACCTCATAAGCCATAATGCTATCTCATCAACATTTATCATTATCTCGATCTTTTTAATTTAATGGACCTCGGAAATGGGCCGGACCAAGTCAAGCCCACTAAGAGGCCAACTACCCCACACCTATCCCCACTACCTCAATGGTGCGGAAATGGGGGCACGGCGCACGGCATCATGGGAGCATCTTTGCCTAGAGAGTCGGATCAACCCGGCTCGGTTATAAATAGGGGCACACCCCTGGTGAACGGTACACACGTATTCTCCCTTACTCTTTAGATATCGTCCCACTGTGCACACACCCCACACCTCTGTTGTGTACAGTGATCATCTTGCCCACTGTTATCTGTGCCATAGATAACATTGGATAAGCCTACCAGATCCTATATTGAAGTTAACCAGCCTCCAGGGCTGAGACATTTGTGTTCCACAACGGAACATTGGCGCCGTCTCGTGGGGACGACTAAACTTCGAATCCCATACCATAAAGCCACGAACCTATCATAGCAAATGGCGAATACAAGAGGACGTGGTGCAACAACTCGCGAGAATCAAGTGCCGGAAGAACAACCAGAGCAACATGAAGGACAAACATCACAACCGGGGCCCGATGAACCCGAAAAAGAACCAATGTTGGTAGAAACCGAAGAGGAGACATCGGCACAAAATCTCAACCCTTGAAGATGTCGCTACCCGGCAAACCAAAACCATTGAAGTAGTTGACCCCGATATTCAGTTGTTACGAAGTACCCTTGGGTCCGTATTGGACAGAATAGACGAGATGGAAACACGGAATCGATTACAAAGGGAAGAGGACGTCCGGACTATGAGAGAAGAGATGTACCGCCGCGAGGAAGAATTCAGGAAATTAGTCGGACGTCACGCGGACCAACCCCGGATCATGACGGCAACGCGGGAAGGGCAATGTGGACCCGAGCCAAAATGGCATCCCCACTCCTCGGAATATTGGGACGTCACGAGACGCTAATGAAGACACTCCCGAGATGAGGAACGATACACGGAAGCCGAAGCAAGAAAATTCCAGATCGGACGGTGGCTAATCGGGACAACACCGATAACACTCGAAAGGAACGATCGTCGGTCGGAACGTCTAAGAAAGACAAAGGAAAGATCCTCTCTAATAAAGATGTGGCATCGCCGTCAATTGATGCAAGCTCAGATGAGGAGGAGAAAGTCGCGACTCCCTTCACGGCCAAAATAATGGCCGCGCCTTATCCAAAAGGCTTAGACACCAAAGATTTCCCGAAATATGATGGAACCCGGACCCGCAAGTGCATGTGGGCAATTTCGAATGGAGATCATGGTCAAAGGATACTCGGGGCCCGTGGTACCCCGGTTGTTTGTGGGAACGCTACGTGGACCAGCCCAAATCTGGTTCAACACCTTGCCGAAAACACAATCCCGACTTGAAAGATTTGGAGAACAAATTCCTACTCAACTTCGCCACGAGCAGAAGCAACCCAAAACCGAGTTCCAATTGGATCGGGTGAAGCAATCACCCGGGAAACGGTGCAAAAGTATTTGGATCGCTTTAAGGACACGGCAATACAAGTGCCGGGGTTAAAGGAAGACGTACATTTGCATTGCATCATAGCCGGCCTGGACAAATCCTCACGTTTGAAGAAGTCGGTCGTGAAGCGACGTCCCAAAACCCCGGCGTAATTCCGAGATCGTTCAAAGACTTACATAGAGCCGAACAGATGGATATTATGAGCCATGCACCACGGACAAACGGAGGAGTCCATCTCCCGAGTGAAGGAACGATACAATCCGAACAGCACAAGAATCCCGAGGACGAAGGGATGCTAAACCTCGAAGAGCAGAAGGAAGATATGACCGATACGCTCCACTAAAAGTATCTCAGGCCCAGGTCTGGAAGGAAGTCTCCCTGACCGAGATGAAAAAAGTAGAACGGCCACGCCCGATGCGGAATGAACATACCCTGGACAAATCTCGATATTGTGAATTTCATGACCAACACGGGCACACCACGGATGTCTGTTGGGATTTGAGGGACGCCATCGAGAAATTCATACGAGAGGGAAAGCTCCGTAAATATCTGATCCAAACGCAAGGGCGGCAGGGCAAGCGCGGAGGAGAACGGAGTAGAAGTCCGCTGGCCGAAAAGAGAAGACGAGAACAAAAAAAGAAGAGAAGCACATGATGAATATCCCGAGTCAAAATATGACTGCAATGGGATTGTTGGAGGTTTCGGCGGAGGAGGAGATTCCGCCAATCAAAGAAAAAAATACTTGAAAGAGGTTCTATCCGTAGTTGACCGTCCGAGATTTAAAAGGGAGTCTCGCAAAACCAAATTTGCCAATGCTCGGGTTTATCGAAGAAGACTTGGAGGATGTCATGCCGGACACCACGACGGGCTCGTCATAACCGGAATCGTCAAAGATTGCCGAGTTAAGAAGATTTTTATTGATAATGGAAGCGCGGTGGACATAATCCTCTGGGATGCGTTTAAACGCATGCGATTCGATTCGGAAGACCTCAAACCATGTAGGACCACCCTAACAGGCTTTAATGGAGAAGACACCCGTCCAAAGGGATACATCGACCTCAAATTGACGTTGGGGACGAAAGAGGCGTTCAAGTCGGGGATAGTCCGTTTCGTTGTGGCCGACTTCCCGTCTCCATACAATATTATTCTCGGACGACCAACTATCCATGATTGGAACATGCTTTGGTATCGTCTAATCACCGAAGTTGAGATTTTATGATAGAGAGAATCAGGTCGTTACCGTAAAAGGAGATCAGAGAGACTCTCGGCAATGCTACTTTGAAGCGGTGAAAATTCCAAAGACGGACCCTGCCAAAGGAGGTGAAAAGAAGACGGACAGTAAGCCTGTTTACATAGTAGAGTTAGACTTGAGGGAAGAAGACAAGATGCAAAGGTCCGAGCCTAATGAAGAGACAAGATTTCGTCCCGGGGAATGAACCAGAAGCGGAGACAACCAAAATCGGAAAAACATTGAATCCCGAGATGCGAGCAAAATTGGAGTTGTTCTGCGAGCAAACAAAGACGTGTTTGCATGGACGCCATCCGAGATTCCGTGAATTGACCCCGAGTTTTGTTGTCACAAATTGGCCATCCACCATGGGTCAAACCCGGAGCTCGAGAAAGAGGAAACAGGGGGTGCGGACCGGGGTAAAGCCTTGGAAGCGCATGTCCGGGAGTTGATCACGCCGGATTTATTAGGGAAGTGCAATACACGACGTGGTCACAAACGTGGTCATGGTCAAAAAACCTAACGGCAAATGGCGCGTATGCACGGACTACAAAGACTTGAACAAAGTATGTCCGAAGGATGCATTTCCCATGCCTAACATTGACCAATTGGTTGATCGATCGGCCGGCTTTCAACTTTTGTCATTCATGGATGCATACTCGGGATACAACCAGATTGCCATGCATCCCGAGGATCAAGAGAAAACGGCCTTCATCACGGACAATGCGAACTATCGTATAACGTGATGCCATTCGGCCTCAAGAATGCGGGGGCGACTTACCGAGAGAATGATGACAAAGGTCTTTTCGGATCAGGTGGGAAAAAACGTGGAAGTCTACATTGATGATATGATAGTTAAATCTAGAGAGCGAACGACCATGTTCATGATCTACAACAAACTTTCGAAAAATTGAGGAAGCATCGACCCGGTTGAATCCGACGAAATGTGCTTTCGGAGTTCCGTCAGGAAAATTCTTGGGTTTCCTTTTGACCAACCGAGGCATTGAAGCTAACCCAGAAAAGTGCAGGGCCGTGATGGAAATGAGACCCCCGGAGAACAAGAAAGAATTACAAAGAAGTTGACGGGCGATTGGCGGCCTTGACAAGGTTCTTGCCCAAGTCGGAAAAAATCCCTCCCATTCTTTAAGCTCTTGAAGAAGGAAGCTCGGAAGGGTGGAACTCGGAGTGTGAAGAAGCGTTCGACAAAATAAAGCAATGCTTAGCATCTCCGCCGATTATCACGGCCGTTTGGGGATAAATTGTTGCTGTATTTGTCGGTTGGGGAAAAGGCGAAAGCGCGGTCTTAGTTCGAGATACCGAAGACGGGCGAAACCAAGATACTTCGTAAGTCGGCACGCAAAGTTCCGAGTTGAGATATCGAAACTGGAAAAAATGGCCTTTGCACTCTTAACAACGGCAAGACGACTTCGCCATTATTTCCTTGGCCATTCGATCGTGGTAAGAACGAATCAACCCATCCGACAAGTTTTACATAAACCGGACTTGGTCAAGGGGGATGATAGCTTGGGCCATTGAATTGTCCGAGTTTGATATCACATATGAGGCCGGCGGGCAATCAAGTCACAAGCTTTGGCTGATTTCTTAGTCGAGCTAACCTCGGTTCAAAATGAGAAGACGGGAGCCGAACCATGGAAAGTTTTCGTGGACGGATCGTCTAACATAAAGGGAGGTGGTGCCGAGTTATCGTGGAAAGTCCCGAAGGCGTGGCGATGGAATTATCTCTCCGACTTGATTTCCCAACATCGAATAATCAAGCGGAATATGAGGCCCTCATTGCCGGGTTGCCGCAGCCAAAGAAAACGGAGCTCGGCAAGTCCATGTATCCACGGACTCTCAACCGGTCGCTTCCCAAATCCAGGGGACCTATCAAGTGAGGGGGGCCCCGTTGGCTAAATACTTGACAAAGGTGAAAGACATTATGACATATTTCGACGAGGTGACGGTGGCGCACATTCCTCGGGCAGAAAATACGAGGGCCGACATCCTCTCGAAGCTAGCTAGCACGAAGTGCCCGGGAAATCTCCGCACAATTGTCCAGCGAACCTACCGAACCAACTTGCGTGATGCTGATTTCGATTCGGGGATTGGAGAAAACCAATTGCGATTATCCGGAAAGGGGATAACCCCGAGGATGCGGCCGAATCAAGAACTCTAGTCGAACAAATGCGGCCGCCTATGTGATGGTGAACGATCGGTTGTATCGTAAAGGCGTGCATTCCCCCATGGCTAAATGTCTCAACGAAGATCAAGCTCAATACGTTTTGGCGGAAATCCACGAAGGCATAAACGGACAACACATGGGGCGAAAGCTTTGGCCCGTAAAGCGTTCGGGCGGGATACTATTGGCCTACGATGGCGCAAGATGCTAAATATCATGTTCAAACATGTAATAGTTGCCAGAAGCACGGCAAGTTATTGTGGGTTCCACCATCCGAGTTGACGCAGATCACGGCTCCATGGCCATTCTACAAATGGGGCATGGACTTGTTGGGACCGTTTAAACCAGCTCCAGGCCAATTGAAGTGGTTGATCGTCGCGGTCGATTACTTTACTAAGTGGATCGAAGCTGAACCGGCGACCATTACCTCGGCTAGAGTGCGAGAAATTCCTACAAAGGAATATTATATCGCGATTTGGGATTCCGGCGGAAATAGTCACGGACAATGGGACGCAATTCATGGACGAGAGGCTTCCAAAGAAATGATGTCCGCCCTTAATGTGAAGCATCATTTCGCTTCCGTGGAACACCCACAATCCAACGGACAAGCCGAGGCAAAAACAAAGTCATCGTCAACGGACTTAAAAAGCGAATGACCGAGGAACGGAAAGTTGGGTGGAACATCTCTATGCGAGTCTTGTGGGGTTGTCGGACCACGGTTCAAACATCCACAGGGAGAGACGCCGTCAGCCGACGACGTACGGATGTGAAGCCATGATTCCGGTAGAAATCGGCGAACCCTCATGGAGAAAAGCGACGACTTCGCGGCAAGGGCGGGAAAATGACGAGGCTATCACAACGAGCTAGATCTGATCGACGAAGTTAGAACCACGGCTCACTTGCGAGACTTAGCCACAAAGCAACTCATCGCGGCTCGGTTCAATAAGACGATTAATCCCCGATCCTTTAACAAGGATGACTTGGTGCTGCGAAGGGCCGATATAGGCAACAGAAATGCCCGAGACGGGAAGCTCGCTGCAAATTGGGAAGGTCCTTACCGCATCCGACATGAACTCGGAAACGGGGCTTATGTGCTCGAATCACTGAAAGGGGAAGCAATCAAAAGGACTTGGAATGCCGACAAACTTAAGGCTTACTATAGCTGATTATCGAAGTCCATGCACTCGTTTGTTTTCAATGTTTTGTTTTCGTTAATTTCAGTATTTCCCTATATTAACTTGACTTTAGGCTTACTTCATCATGAATATGTATCAAATTCCTACGGGAATCGAGTCGATGTAAAGCTGAACAATGAATGAATCAAAAGGACGGGCATTAGTACCCGTATTCCGCAACTTGTTCAAATGAAGTCGGGCAAAACATGTATGGACCAAAGTTCATAAATCATGTAAAAGAAATTATCTCGCTTAAGGAAGTCGGACGTAACATGTATGGACCAAAGTCCATGAATCATGTAAAAGAAAAGCCACCGAATAAATATCCTAGTAAGCACATTTACAGGATCGTGGCAACGAAGAGCCAAATGATAGGATTGATGGAACTCGGATTACTCAATTCGTGTTTATCAGATTATCCACGTTGGCCAAAGTACACATGTGCGAAATGGCAAACGCCCATTTTCAGAAATCATGTAGCGGCATAGCCGCCAAGTTTAGTGTATACACCATTTAAATGCCGAAATTAGGCATACCGAAAAGGAGTGTTTCCTTGACCTTGATCACGTCGGGAAACCTTCAATTCGAAAGACGCTAAATAGAAAATAAGCGCATATGATTAAAGCGGTCAAATTAAACGTTTACAAATTAAAGCCCTACGGGGGCAAAGCAAGGTGTTTACATAACCTACGAGACAAAGCTGTAAGGTGCAAAATGGCAAATTGCCGACTATTGCTGAACAGACGGAGATTGACCGCCAGCTTCTTCTTCCTGAACCGTCTCGACAAGGCTGGCATCATCAACCACGGGCGGAGCCGGAATAAATATCCCGTCTTCAACGTACGCGTTCATGTGCACTCCGTCTAAATTCAAATCAATTGAGGAATTCGGAAGCGAACTTGTTCCACGGCATTCTCGAAGGCCTCCTTAACGCCCGCCGTTAGCTTGGAAATATTAACCTCGGCGACATCAAGGGCGCCTCGGTTTAACTAAGATTGGCCTCGAGCGGGCCGTGAGGGCTTGCTTACAAGCTTTGAGCTCCGTCGCCTGTTCGTCAATAAAGTTTTTATATCCGCAATGGACTCCACATCACTCTCGTGGACCTGCGCCCTTCGTGTAAGCTCGACTCGGATAAGTGCGGCGCGTCACGGACTTTAACCAGGCTCGTCGAGAGGCTTTCCTTCTCGGCTCTCGCCACTTGCAGATCCTCCCGTGCTTGAGTTAATGCCTCGTCGTTCTTCTTCTTCTCTTCCTCAAAGAAGTCCAGATCCTTCTCATTCGACCGACCTTCTCTTTGAGATGTGCCACCGCTTGACAAAGGCCGACGTTCTTCAAGTTGGCATGCTCAATCTCCTTCAATTCTCCCGTCTCGGCCTCGACAATGTCTCGCCGTCATACCAATGGTCGGGCGGACGAATGCCCTTACGGAGGGAGTTGGGTATTTTATGTCCCCAAAAATAAGAACGGGGGAGCCGAATGGTCGGACGGACATCGGGGTAAGAGCTTCGTGCTCATGATCCCCCGGATCTCGAGCCGGAGAAGTCGGGATAGGAATATCCTTGCTTGTGGAGGGATTATCATTCTTCTTCTCTTCGGAGCTTTGGTTTTCTTGGCGGTAGCGAGTCATCAGTCGTCCGCCAGCGCTTTTCGTTTAGATCCCGAGTTGTTGGACGAGTGGCGGGAATCGTCACGTCCGGATACTCGGGTCTTTTTCCCATCGGTGTACCTGAAAAGCAAAAGCAAAGAAGTCAAAGTCCGACCAAACACGCCACAGAGGGAATAAAATTGGGGGAGGGGAGCCCTATAAACACCTACGGGATGTAATGTACTCGGCCGACTCCACCAAATCGTCTTTCTGTACCAAGGCAATAAGGGCGCTAATGGTTTCTCTCTCGGCAGCGGATAATTGCGACTTAGTTGGCAAAAAATCTTTCGCGTCAAACTTGTGGTGTTCGTCGGACCAATATAAGGGGAAGCGTCCTCGACTTCCCCGGACGTCCGGGTTCGAAGAAACCACGGTATATCCCCCGCTTCGCGACAACTTTAAAGTAAGATGTTTTGAAGCCTTTCCATGAATCTTTAAAAGGCCTAAGAAACTTGCGACCATGAGACGCCCGAAATGAGGTCCAACAAAACCATTTCTTTTCCCCGTCCGTGGTAGTCTTAATATCTAAGGGAGTGAAGAAGCTACAAAACACGGAGACGTAACACTCGAGGTTATGAGTCGTGCAATACTTTTCAAAGGCAACGGCCGCGGCCCAACCATTGGGATGTAACGAGAAGGTGCAAGGTGGAAATGGGTGAGAAGGTTCATTTGGAAATCGGAAAAGGGGAATTCAACCCCGAGATAGGTGACCAAATCCTTGTAAAAATAAAAAAAGTGGCAGGACTCATCGTTGGATCGACCCGAGGCCACGGACTCGTCAGCCGGAGGCAAGCACACATCATACCCCTCTCCACTTCGGGCAATCCGCGAAAGCACTTTTCCGACATCTTATTCTTACGGTCAAGTACTATATTGCTCACAAGATAGTCTCGACGGAAGGCATTCGTGAAGGTCCTCCTGAAGGGGCGGACTCTCCGATCTCGGAATGAGTGGTTTGGTGTGAAGACATTTAAACCTAAAATAAAAACAAAGGCCGAATCGAACTACGAAGTATACCCGACAAGACAGAATTTCGGACGAGCTTGAACAAGCAAGGGCCCAAGTGAAGAGGTATGCGTCGGGTTATTGCAACATCTATCCAATAGAGACTCGGCTTCTCTGTCATGGCCATGACGAGCAAGCTCGATCGCTTTGTGGCAACATCTTCACAAGGACCCGAAGGGCCCGTGTTAGAAGACGGGGAATAACCTCGGGAGAAGCCGACAATGGGCGAAGGAGAATTAGGGGTTCGGCATCGGGTGAAGAAGGAACCCGTACGCTTGTCCTACTCCCACTTCCCCGAGATCGGAGTAAATTTTCCATCCTCTCTTCTTCGGGGAAGAATGGACCATAGCCAAAGTTTGGTTCGACCGTGCACGCGTTCAAGAATCTCTCTATCTTCTTCGGAATAGGATTACCATACATGTCTACTAGTGGGGGTTTTGGATCCATCTTGGGAACAAATTATATAGCATGTTAAAACATGAACGAATATATGCATATCAAACCCGATAGCCCGGATCGCCCAAATTTGCCCGATAGTGAAGGATTCAACAAATCAAAATCACTCAAATGCGAACGGCAGACAATAAAGCGCGAATAATTCAAAGCCGAAGGAGTGAATGAGCAAAAATATAAATGGTGTCGAAGCAACTCGGACAAAGCGAGTTCAAAATGGCATTCGACATTTTTCGTTTGGAGAGGAATTCACAATCATCACGGTCGTTCAACACCTCAACACCCGTGCCAAAGAGCAAAATACGAATTATAACATCTTTGGTGTTTCAAGAACAACCGAGAAAACAATACCTGGAAGCAAGAGAACGAGAGAGAGAGCAAGAAGCAGATTCTGAAAAGGGGAAGTCCTGGTACGATTCTTCAAAGTTGAGAAGACGAAGAAAAGTGATGATGAAGGGTGTGAGGAGCACTTATAAGAGTTCTAGAGATATGACGTTTAGAAGCCGATACGTTACATCGGTTACGAAGGGGTAAAAGAAAAACCCTAGAAAGCTATGATGACGATATGACGTAGGGCATTAATGGGCGCGTTAACCAAAGGCGGCGCTTGAAGGCACGTGTCATTATAATCGGAAACGACGGGTATACGATGCGACGCAAGCAAACGAAAAGACACTTAGCTAGGCGAACGGTCGCGTTTGCTGGTATGTCGGCATTGTTGCTCAAAACCCTGAGCCGAGTACCAAGTCGTACAACGTCCGAGGTGAATTGATGAATCCAAAAGAAGACCCTAAAACGACGAGGTCGGGATCTAGGTGGGGACCGAACCCATTCCTAGGCGGCTTGTGGAAACGCACGAGGTCGGGTTCTAGTGTACGAGGTCGGGATCTGATATATAAGATCCGCGGCAATGCTTGTGCAAATCTCTACTCACCACGAATGTAGGATGCGGTTACGGCCAATTGAAATTAGAAGCCAAAATGGCTCAAAGAGAAATAAGGGCCTGGAAAATCGAGGCCTACACCGGAGTAAAACTCGGCAATTCGTAAGCCCGAATAGCCGACTTTGGGGGCAACATGGACCTCGAAAATGGGCCAGACCAAGTCAAGCCCACTAAGAGGCCAACTACCCCACACCTATCCCCACTACCTCAATGGTGCAGGAAATGGGGGCACAGCGCACGGCATCATGGGAGCATGCTGCCTAGAGAGTCGGATCAACCCGGCTCGGTTATAAATAGGGGCACACCCCTGGTGAACGGTACACACGTATTCTCCCTTACTCTTTAGATATCGTCCCACTGTGCACACACCCCACACCTCTCGTTGTGTACGGTGATCATCTTGCCCACCGTTATCCGTGCCATAGATAACATTGGATAAGCCTACCAGATCCTATATTGAAGTTAACCACCTCCGTGGCCGAGACATTTGTGTTCCACAACGGAACACGCATCTTCTTTATAGTTTATACATGTTTAAGAAATTTAGGAAGGAAATTACATCCGAAAAAAAAAAAGGAAAGTTGGATATTTGTTTCATTGTTGATGTCATGTAGTGGGCCCAGCTCCAAGCCCTCGCCCATATGTATTTTGTTTTTTTAAAACTGTGATTACCGCTTCAATTATCCCACACGTAAAACGATAGCGTTTGAATCACAGGATGACAGTGGATAGTAGGAGACTATGAGGCATCGAATAGAAGTCAGGTACCGTATTATTTACCCAAATATATAAATAATCTCTGCACAATATCGTTTCCGGCTATATTTCTTCTGTTACCTAATCAAGCTAGCTCTTTCATTAAAATAAATAAGATAGATATAAAATATTTATAAATTAACTAGGTGTATTCAGTGGCGGATCCAAAAAATTAATGAAGGGTGGGAAACTAGTGGTGGAGTTAGGATTTTTGTTCGTTTGTGTATTGCACAATTAGTGGGGGGTTTGGGGCTCGCCTCTATTTTTTTTTAAAGGAAAATTTTAAATGCATTAAACAAATAAAAGAATATAAACAAGAAAAGAAAATAATATCAAAAGATATTTATGAAATCGAGTGAATACTGATGATGTAATAAGAAAGAAAGTTATTTTACGAACCTGCTATTTAGAAAAGTAAGACTAAGTGCAGTTAGAAATGCAATTGCATAAATTACAATAAGGGTGGGCACTCAATATGTTTAAGTACATATATTTTAATAACAAAAGTATATTATAATAAAAATAATTACAATTTCATTCTTCTAGGCCTTATTTTTTGAAATTTTATCATAATTGCCTTATTATCAATACTATCAAATACATCATAATTTTAATTCTCTTATTTTTTTTTTTTAAATCTATCATAATTTAAGGGTGGGCACTTACCCCTTATCTTCTACTTTTTTTTTTTTTTTTTTGATATGAAAAAGTTTTGGAGGGGTTCGACATCGCCTCCCACCAAGGCCGGGCACGGCCCGGGGCTCTATGAGCACTTACTCGGGACTTACGAGATCGCCTACCAAAGGAGTCCTGGCGACGGCGAGGGATCGAACCCACGACCCAAGGGCCTAATCCCGGATCCCTTACCATCTATGCCAACTCTCATTGGCACCCCTTATCTTCTACTTACATCCGCCTCTGGGTGTATTCTGAAAAAATATGAAAAAGATCTGCAATATCTTCTTATTAATAATATATATGAAATAGCTCTTTATAGTTAACTAGGTGGAAGCTGGGAAAAGAAAAGGTAGGTGCAGTTAAGAGAATATATTAGATAAAATTTACAAATAATTTCTATTTATTTAATTTATTATATATATATGTATATTTAATAATTAAGATAGGAAGTAATTCTTCAATAAAATCTTATCACATAAAAAAATAAAAAAGGGAAAAGGAGAAAATAAGAGGAAAAAAAGAAGTAGGTGTGCGGCATCTGTGGGTCCCATGCAGGAATTGAACGTGGATAGAAAGTGAGGAATGAGCTGCTGCTTACTTTCGGGAGGTAATAGTAAAAAGAAAAATAGTGAGGAATGAAAGGACAGTTATCCATGCAAATGGCACAGATATCGAGATCGTTCACCCCCTGACGATTTCAATTTTTGATTAAAAAATAAAATGTTAAAAGGGCAACTCGTTCCAATAGGATAAGGTTCTTGATATTTTTTGGGTTAGTGCAAATTAAAAGATAATTTTTTTTTTTTTTTTTTAAAGTTTCACCCATGCACAATAAAATTTTATTGGATGAAAAATTATATATAAACTTTTAAAATTGAGACAAAAACAACAAAACAACTGAGATTGATAGGGAAAAAAAAATGTCTAAATTTTGATTTATCTCTCCATTTCTTTTCTATTAATCGTTGAGATTTAATATATGTAACGTTATCTTTAGATTAAAGGAAGATACTCTCCTACGCTCAGAGGCACTCCGTCCACCGGCGCCGGTTCCCCTTCAGGTAAACTTCCCTGTAGTATTTTTTAGTCAAATATATTTCATCTCTTCACAATATCGTTTTCTGCGATAATTTCCTGTTACGTAATTAACCTTCCCCATCTTGGCTGGTCCGACTTTGGTCGCTGTGCTGTCTCTGAGTCGTCTCGTCGTCATCGGCTACTTCAATCTTCGGCCTCCCTCCGTTGGCCTTTTAAAGCTTGAATCAGAGAGAGAAGGAGGCGAGCGAGGCGAGGATTGAAGGAGAGATGAATGACCCGGCAGCATCTTCGTCGGGAAGATTTTCCATTTCCTGTGTTGTTGGGTTACCTGATGGAGTCGATGACATGCTCCACTCGGAACGTTTAGCGGTCGACTCCGAGAACCCGATCGGATTTTGACCGGAATTTCAAGAAATGCCCGCCGCTGGGAAAAATCTGGTCTGTCTATTAGCTTCCTACTTTTCCTTTTGAGACTGCCTTTCTTCTCTGCCACCCATTCCCACCATTGTTCCCCCATTTAGTTCACCTTTCCCAGTCACCGAAATCAAATGAGATAAAATGCATATCTACGAAACCTCGACACCAGGAACAGTATCCTCAGTATTGATCACAATGGTATCCGTCACCATCTCTCCGACGCCCCATCTCGTAGGTGGGCCAACTCCTTGTTCACGCTCTGCTCCCCGACCCCGAGATTGATCTCGCCCGAGTTGAGTTACGAGCACGGAGTTGGACAGGTATTTCAAGAGATACCTGCCGCCAGCGGCGAGGCAAGGATATGGAAGAAGAGGCACTCCTTTGGGTGGTACTGAGGTGTGAAGGAATAGGGCCATGTCGGAAGGGTCGATAAGGAGAGTTGGGGTTGATTCGCGGCTCGGTCACAAGCTCGCCATACGGGTATGACTCTGAGAACAGAAACAGATTGAGAAAAGCCATCGGCCAACCGGAGTTTGACCCTATTTCAAGAGATACCTGCCGCCAAGTGCGCGGCGATGATTGGAGAAGAGGCACTCCTTTTGTTGGTACCGGAGTTGTGGATAAAATTGCCATGTCGGAAGGGTCGTTAAAGAGTCTGGTGGCTGAGTTGCTGCTCCGTCACGCTCTCGCCGTCGTCATCGGCTCCTCTCCTTTTTTTTTTTGTGATTGGAGGTTTGGTGACGACTAGGCTAGGGTGGCCCCTACAATTGTAGAATATAACCCCACTTTTTGGGAAATTATATTTTAGTGATATAAAATTCTCATTTGTTTCATTTTAGTCCTTATTGAATATTGAGAATTTCATAAAGGGAATAAAATGAAAATATTGAAATTGTTATAGGGCTAAGTATAATTTTATAACAATCTGGGTTCTATTCTGTAATTTTGGCTCCTCCTAATTTCAATTCGTGATTCTGTCCCTGCATGCTCGCCGTCCTCATGGGTTTCTCCTTTCCGTCGGAAATTATATTGTTTGATGGTCTATTTGTTTTCTGGGTATTATTTTGTAATCTTGCTCATTTGGTCAGTTTGCTTTTGTTCAATCTGGAAGCTTTGACGACGACGTTTTGCGTGATCCGGGGAAACCCTTTTCCACCAATTTTGTTCATTTCAGGTCTCGTTTCAAATGAGTTGGGATCAGATGCTTCGAGGGCATCCGGTCATTAATATTGTTTTCTGTTGTTTTGTTTTTTCCTTTTAGTAAAGCATCGAAGAAGCAAGCACATGAAGCCCCTGTTTTTCTGATAAAGAGAAGATAGAAGATCATCAGGCTCCCGAAATTCTTCAAAGAATGATAGCCCAAATCTTTAATATTTGGCATGTTTGTTTGCAGGACTTGCATCTTCTGTTTCCATCTGTGCGTTCAAATAACCCCCCCCCCCCCCGGGGATCCATTCTGCATATATTAGGCTATGATCTGTATGGTTTATTTTGTTTTTGTGATTGTTTGGTTTGATTTATTTGAAGTGATTTTTGTAATATGATCTTGTCTACTATAATGTGAAAATGCTTGATTCTTCCACGGGCTGTTCCTTTTATTCTATTGTATGTCTCTCTCTCTCTCTCATCCTCTGTTCTTTTTAAAATTACATTCTGTGTGTATCATAATGCGTCAATGCATATATTGATGATATATAAGCAGTTTCCCTCATTCTTCAGGAAGCACTCATTTCCAAATATTATTTTCTAGCAGAGAGAGATTAACAAGTTTTGATTCTGATGAGTGATGAAGTGGGTGAATTGGTAATATGTGCAGGGATTATGGATTCTTCAAATTCAAAGGGAAAGAAGGAGGGTTTGGGAGCTCTTGCAGGTTATGCAACTAAATATGATTCTAAAGGTACCAACAATGGATCAAAGGGGTCAAATGTACAAAGGAGGGTTTGGCATATCATGCAGGTTATGTCAGTAAATATGGTTCTGATGATCATGGATCAAAGGGGCCAAACTCCACAAAGGGCACCACTAAGAAACCAAACCTTGCGGAGACAGCCGGTTATCATGGCATCTAAGAAAAGGTTGTGTCCATCATCACTCCATTTTCAACACCTAGTTGTGAGAGAAATGTCTCGATCTATTTCTCCATTTCATCTCCCCCACTGAATCATCCCTCGTAACTACGTATAATAATATGTTCCTTTTGTGTAATTTTGGCATCCATCCTTACTTTTAAGGACGAACTATTCTGTCCATTTTTAAATTTGAGTTATTTTTAAGTATCTCTTGTTTGTGAATTACTTGGTTATGCTTAAATATGATTTTAGCCTCCTTATTTAGATACTCATGTGTTGGTATTTAGTTAGCACTATTAGTGAACTCTGATGTGGTTGAAAGATTATGAAAAAAAAGAATATGATTAAACATGCCAAGTGTTTTTAGAGTCTTTTTAATAGATGGAAAAAGAGTGGGATAATAATATATTGAAGTGTGTTTTCAGGTTTTTTTATTTTTATTTTTTGCCGGAAGTGTTTTTTCTGTATTTATATAATTATTTCTTCACTTATTGACGTTCCTATTTTCTTTTCGCACATGTTTTAATTTTGTCCGCTATTCAAAAAGTAATGTAAGTTTTGTAATTATGCATAACAATAAATGAAAGTTAACCAAAATAGACAGTCCACATAGCATAAAACATTTAGATCATATAATGCAAAACATATACATCTAAATCAGCATGCGAACAACACATAACCATAGCGCTAGGCAAAACAAGTTGACCTATACCGAGAGTCCTTATACGTCGGAGTTCTCAATCGGAATATCCAACTAAGAATATTCAATTGGGAACTACCGAGAGTCTTATCTGGAATCCACCAGCATTCTCAATCAGAAGTGCCCGAGTCGCCTAAGTGCAAGTAAGCCACCTAAGGACTATTGGTCCAATACGTCATACACCTAGTTCTAACCACCAGGAAGGTACTCCATGGTCAGCCCTTCTGCTCAATCGAGCCACGAGTGGTGCTGGTCCCATACGGGACGGGACAATTTCATATACGGTTCAAACAAACAAATACAACTATACAGAGTATGTAAGATTAGAGTTACTTTTTGATCGTTTAATTTGATTCAATATCAAGAGCTTTGCTTGTTCCAGCAATTATGTGTCCCTATAAGAATATATTATGGACAATGGTCAATACTTATCCTAATTCTTGACATTTTAAATTTCATCTAATACATTATAAATAAATATGGAATTACTAGACTTAGGTTATGTCCATGACTTCATTGTTTCCTTCATTGTCACACATTTGCCCTGCTTTTACAAAATTTGGGCTGTAACTTTGGAAAGCCATATCTCATAGCACAAATATCCAAATGAGGTGATTCCAAAGCCTATAGACTCATTATTAAGTATATTATCATGGAAGAATAGTTCCAATAGCCATCCACACACATATCATCCTAGATTTCACCAAACAGAGGCTGACATCCAGATTGCATTCCAGAATTTGAAGTCGTGTTCAAAAAATCATAACTCAATGTACACAAATCGAAATTCAACTTATTACCTATCAAATTAAAGATTTTTATGTCTACTTTAATCCTGTAAAATTTTATAGAAATTGGACATCATTTACTCTCCCAAAAATGCATCGTAAACTTACTGCCTGCACAGGGTTTTTAAGGCAAATTTCAAGACTTTTCTACAATTCAATCCCCAAGCTTCCAAAATTCCTACCGAACATCTACCCTACACAATTTTACGTTTTGAACACAATGGAATAATCAAAATGACCAAAATCCCACTCCTTAACCATGCCCTCTTCAAACCAACATTAAAGCCCAAATATAACAATTTTCCAATTTACAATTTATCCTTCAAACTATGTTTATATGCTTCCAAATCATCATATAATCACATATTCATGAATAAATCATCATGATCCTCCAAGAACCTTAGTCGTCTAAAAATATAGGATTTTACAAAATATTAATAAATTCATCCAAACTTCAAACCAATCGGTTGAAAACGAAGCTTACGTTGCGCTTACCTTATCACGATTCTACCGTCGATTTGGAATTTTGACAGTAACTCGACTAACCCAATGACTTGAAACTCCTCTTATGAGGAAACTAAAACCGTAGGATTGAAGCTCTCGAGGTGTAGAACAATGTTTGTTAAGGGAGTTTCTGGATTGGAGGTGATTTGGTAGTAGATTTTGACTAGAGTTCGTTTCTCTCTCCGAATCTTCTCATGCCATATATATATATATATATATATATAAAGCTCATCTGTCTCTTTTCTGCTAATTCTTACCGAATGAAGATGATATGAAACATGACAATTAATGAATATTTAAGGCTCAAAGTCGGTGGAAGCATGGAGCAATTAATTGGACTTTAACCTTTCATTTATTTACAATTATACCAATGCTTTTTGACTTAATTTGCTTTGTTGATTGAAGATGTATTGGAGAGGCTGATGCTACGTGATTTATTTGACCCATATATGTGTCTTGGTTAATTTAACGAATTGGTGAAATGAGGTGTTGTGGAGTTTATTCTAATGTGATCCCATTTAATCATTCATAAGACTTCTATTTGCAATTTGGTTCATTACTCATTTAGTTCCAAATATTGGGTAAGTGTAAAAGAATAAATCCTTAATTTTATACAAGGATTTCTCCTCCTCAATTAGCTTCTCTATGCCATAGGATATTGCCTCTAAAATTTCTATGCCAAAATCATCATTTTCCCCCTTATAATATCTAATAAATATTCATGCAACATTCTTCTCGTTTCTTTGGTCAAATTTAAGGCACCAAAATTTAGCAAAGAAGTGTTGATTTCATATGTCCTATGGGTGCTAACATATGTCCAAAAATTTTCGGTTTTGCGAAATCAAGTATTTTACGCAAAATTGACCTTTCGTCAAAATTTCACTATTTCTTTTTTCTAAATGCAAATACATCATACATGGAATTTGTCGAGCAGATTTAGGATATTAGAGTTGGTGTATTCTGAAAAAAATACGAAAAATATCTGAAATATCTTTTTATTAATAATATATGTGAAATAGCTCCTTATAGTTAAGTTGCTGTAAGCTGGAAAAAAGGTAGGTGCAGATAAGAGAATATATTAGAAAAAATTTACAAATAATTTATATTTGTTTAACTTATTTTCTATATTTTTTAAATTTAATAATTAAGATAGGAAGTAATTCTTCAATACAATCTTCTCACATATTTTATTTTACAGGAAAAAAAATCATAAAAAAATAAAAATGGGGGAAGGAGAAACATAAGAAAAAAGAAAAAAGGAGTATGTCTGATGCACCTGTGGGTCCCATGCGGGAAGTTGACGGGGACACGCATTTTAGTGTATACCCAAGGACAAGAACCATGCATCTATCCCATCTGGAGATGGGATTTGGACGATGTAGGTGTGATTTTTTTCTTATGATTTCTAAGTAAGTAAAATAATTATTTTTTAATAGTCTATTAGATAAGAGATTATCTTTATTTTAAATTTTCTATCCATTAAAATAATTTTTTTAAAAAGAATAAAAAGTAAAAAAATCAAATCAACGATCCGGATGAGATAGGTATATGAAGTTTATTGGCGGTTTGTTGATCTTCTGAACCCGACCCTGGTCTCCAGCGGTGGCGAGTATATGTGATGCACCTGGGTCCCATATGGGAAAGGCAACTGGGTCCCATGTGGGAAAGGCGGGTTGCTGACCTGGACGTTCCTGATGGGAAGTAGGTAAACTGGTTCCCCCGAGCGCGTATATGTGATGCACCTGGGTCCCATGTGGGAAAGGCGGATTGCTGATCTGGACGTTCTTGATAGGAAGTTGGGAAACTGGTACCCCCGGCTGAGAGTGTTATAATAGGGAAACGGCACCTGGGTCCCATGTGGGAAAGGCGGATTGCTGATCTGGACGTTCCTGATAGGAAGTTGGGAAACTGGTACCCCTGGCTGAGAGTGTTATAATAGGGAAACGGCACCTGGGTCCCATGTGGGAAAGGCAGATTGCTGATCTGGACGTTCCTGATAGGAAGTTGGGAAACTGGTACCCCCGGCTGAGAATTTTATAATAGGGAAACTGCACCTGGGTCCCATGTGTGAAAGGCGGGTTGCTGATCTGGACGTTCCTGATAGGAAGTTGGGAAACTGGTACCCCCGGCTGAGAGTTTTAAAATAGGGAAATTGGTTCCTTCTGTGAGTTTTATGAATAGCGAAACTGGTTCCCTCTGTGAGCTTTCATATTTGATCGCTTAAATCTTTGGTGCACACATTGCAAAGCTCTCAGTCCGTGAAAAATCTCAAAAGCACTCGTCCGCCGGCGCCGGTTCCCCTGCAGGTAAACTTCCCTCTATATTTACTCAAATATATATCATCTCTGGACAATATCGTTTTCTGCCATACTTTCTTCTGTTACGTAATTCCATTGTTCATGTGTTTGGGTGATGCTTGTCTCTACATTGGTTCAATACGGGAAATCAACCTTGGCCTTCTTGGCTTCTACTCTAGTGGCTGCTCTGTCACTCACTTGCCTCATCATCGTCTGCAACTTCAATCTTCGCCTCCTATCGGATCAAAGAGAGATGAAGGAGGCGAGGCGAGGATTGAAGAAGAGACGAATGGCGGGTTGGTGAATAACTTGGAAGCATATCTGTAGGAAAAATCTAGCCGCTTTGTCACAGGTTTGGCGTATCAATGGCTTCCTACTTTTTTTTTTGTATGAGATTGACTTTTTTTCCGGCGCACCATTCCCACCATTATATTGCTCCTCAATTCAGCTTCAAATTTTTTTTTTTTTTTTTGCTCAAAAGCTTCAACTTTCACTCCTTGCCATATTTTCTTCCCCAACCAGAAGAAACAGCTAGCCCCCTTCTTCAACCATAACTTACCAGAAAATCCAGACCTTGCAACCCATTTTCCCTTCTCCAAAATCATCAACTCAAATAAAAAAGCAAGTCTACAGAGGCCTCAACATACCCACCAACAGGATCCCCTTTGACGATCGCAGCGGCATCTGTTATCATTGCTCGGTGTCCCATCGTCGGGTTCTAACTCCTTCGTTCATGTTCTGCTGTCCGACTCGACCCTGAGATAAATGTATTCCATGGGTCCTCATCGGCGTTGAGATACAAGCGACGCTTCTTCTGGGTGTACGTGTGAGTGCCCGTGATGTCGGGTTAGTTGATGAAGTCGATGATATGATAGACTCGGGAATGGTGGGAAAGTTGGCGGAGTTCTTCGACACGGACGGTTTAGCGTTTGAGTCGGAGAAGACGACCGGATTGAGAAAAACCATCGGCGTACCAGAGTTGCACCGGTATTTCAAGAGATATCCGACGCCAGGGGCAAGGCAAGGATCGAAGAGGAGGCACACCAAAAGGGCCGTTAACAAGTTTGGCGGCTGAGTCGACGCTCTGTCACACGCTCGCCGTCATCATTGGCTCTTCTCCTTTTTTTGTGTCCAATATATGTTCAATCTCGTAGAAGTTTTGTTTGATCTCAGATCGGGTCGGGTTGGAGGCATTGGGGAACGACCCGTGAATGAGTCGGCCTCATTGTTCGTGGGGAAAATCTCGTCGCTTCGTGGCACCACTTTGTTTTCTTATTTGGATTCTGTTGTTACCCCAGAAAATTGGATTGTTTGTATGCTTTCTGGGTATGTTCATTCGATTAGACTGCGTTTGTTCCATCTGGAAGTTTCAACGGCGTTGTTTTGCGTGACCGGGAGACCCTTTTCTGAGAATTTTGTTCATTCCGAGTCCCGTTTCCAATGAGTTAGGCTCAGATGCTCCGATGGCATCGGGTCATTGATGCTCCCACAATTGTTTTTTTTTTTTTGCCTTTAAATGAAGCAAGCACATGAAGCCCCTGTTTTTTTGATAAAGAGAAGATAGAAGAACCTCAGGCTCCTGAAATTCTTCATAGAATAATAGCTCAATTCTTTAATATTTGGCATGTTTGTTTGCAGGACTTGCTTCTTCCATTTCCAATCTCTCAGATTGTGCGTTCAAATAAATCCCCCTCCTCTGTTCAATTCTGCATGTATTAGGCTCTGATTTGTATGTTTTATTTTGTTTTTGTGATTGTTTGGATTCATTTATTTGAAGTAATTTTTGTTATATGATCTCCTATAATGTGAAGATGTTTGTTTCTTCTCACGGACTGATCCTTGCCTTATATATTCTCTCTTTCTCTCGCTCTCTCTCTCATCCTTAGTTCCACAAAATTACATTTTCTATGTATCATAATGCTTCAATGCATATATTGATGATATATAAGCAGTTTCCCTCATTCTTCAGGAAGCACTCATTTCCAAATATTATTTTCTAGCAGAGAGAGATTAACAAGTTTTGATTTTGATGAGTAATGAAGAGGGTGAATTGGTGATATTTGCAGGGATTATGGATCCTTCAAATTCAAAGGGAAAGAAGGAGGGCTTGGGAGCTCATGCAGGTTATGCAACTAAATATGATTCTAAAGGTACCAACAATGGATCAAAGGGGTCAAATGTACAAAGGAGGGTTTGGCATATCATGCAGGTTATGTCAGTAAATATGGTTCTGATGATCATGGATCAAAGGGGCCAAACTCCACAAAGGGCACCACTAAGAAACCAAACCTTGCGGAGACAGCCGGTTATCATGGCATCTAAGAAAAGGTTGTGTCCATCATCACTCCATTTTCAACACCTAGTTGTGAGAGAAATGTCTCGATCTATTTCTCCATTTCATCTCCCCCACTGAATCATCCCTCGTAACTACGTATAATAATATGTTCCTTTTGTGTAATTTTGGCATCCATCCTTACTTTTAAGGACGAACTATTCTGTCCATTTTTAAATTTGAGTTATTTTTAAGTATCTCTTGTTTGTGAATTACTTGGTTATGCTTAAATATGATTTTAGCCTCCTTATTTAGATACTCATGTGTTGGTATTTAGTTAGCACTATTAGTGAACTCTGATGTGGTTGAAAGATTATGAAAAAAAAGAATATGATTAAACATGCCAAGTGTTTTTAGAGTCTTTTTAATAGATGGAAAAAGAGTGGGATAATAATATATTGAAGTGTGTTTTCAGGTTTTTTTATTTTTATTTTTTGCCGGAAGTGTTTTTTCTGTATTTATATAATTATTTCTTCACTTATTGACGTTCCTATTTTCTTTTCGCACATGTTTTAATTTTGTCCGCTATTCAAAAAATAATGTAAGTTTTGTAATTATGCATTATTTTTTTCCCCTCAAAGGCAAGAAAAGAAAACCTAAAAAAAAAAAAGTTGTAAATACCGATGAAAGTTTTGTAAATAACGATGATTGATTTGCAAATTCCGATGAAAATTTTGCATTTATGCATTTTTTTTCCTCAGAGGCAAGAAAGGGAAACCTAAAAAAGTTGTAAATAGCGATGAAAGTTTTGTAAATAGCTGTTACAGACCAGCCCAAAAGCCCCCAAGTCCATAGCATGGCCCAAAGGCGTAATCCGCTAATCATAGCAGGAGATCCGGAAATCCCGCTAGGCGTAATCCACCCCAATCATATCGGCTGCCGAGATACACGCCCCATTAATGGGACCTCCCATTAATGGCACATCCCGATATCCGTCCCATTATTGGCACGTCCCATTAATGGGGTATCATCTAATATCCGCCCCATTAATGGCCCACCATTAATGACGTGCCCGGATATCGCACCGAGACACCTCTATAAACACGGAAGCGGAGTAACAAGGTGCATACATTCTAACCTAGACTATTTACATACAGTCTCACTGTGCATACACACCACCCCTTTGTCGTGTACGGTGATCCTACGCTCTCCTGGTTATCTTCTCCATAGATATCCAGGCCAGCCTATCCATCCAAGATCAACTTACCAGCCCTTGGCTGGACATCTGTGTTCTATATCGGAACATTGGCGCCGTTCGTGGGGATCCTTAAATTTCTATCCCCGTGACCACTAATGGCTAACACCGAAGCCACAGTAAACCCCGATCGGACCGGCCGAACGAGGAAAGTATGGTACCTCCAAATCAACCTCGGGCCGGCCGAGTCGACCGCAGCTCACGAACAACCCCCCGAGGAAAGACTCCGGAGGAGGGACACGTTCTTGTCGACGGAGAGCACCTCTCCTTCCCTCGACGAGTCTTTGCACGAGGGCCGCCAAAAGTCCAAGCCCAGACGGTCCCGGCTCCGGATGCTCAGGTACTAGACACCGACGTTCGCATCCTAAGGAGAACCCAAGAGTCGATGATTCAGAGGTTCGAAAACAAGGAAAAGCTAGACCACCTCCAAAGGCAGGAGGATTTTCATGCTCTGGAATTGATGATAGAGGAAAAATTTGAAAACCTTTTTCAACGCGGAACCCTGAGAAGCCCCCGTAAGCGGAAGGAGGTTGTACGTCTGGATAGCAATAGTCCACGTACTAGCCCTGAATCGAATCGACGCCCCCGTGATAGGAATGAGGGGGACGCCAGGAAGGAGCAAGAACGCCAACCGACCCCCAGGAGGAACAAGGAAGGATCCTTGCGGATTCGGGATGGGGAAGACCGAGGGCGAGCAGACTGCCATGATGAAAATAGGGACCAGGAAAACCGAGACCGCGATCAGGACTCGGACGAACTACGCGAGTCGGTCACTACGCCTCGGACACGAGGATCGCCGCGGCAATATAGGATGAAATACTTGGCCGGCGCAGGTGGGACCCCATTCTCTCGAGCAACGGCCACGGCCCCCTACCCGAAGAATTTCGACCTTGCTGATCTCCCCAAGTATGATGGGACCCAGGTTCCACGTCATCACCTGGAGATATTTGAAAAGTTAATGTGGGTTAGGTCAATAGAAGGTCTGGTCATCCTAAGACTCTTCTCGGCCACGTTAACCGGGCCGGCCCACAAATGGTTGAGTTCATTACCCAATAATTCCATTCGAAACTTTGAAGACCCGGGCGTAAGTTTGAATTGCACTTTGCCACCAGAAAGAAACAACCAAAATCTCAATTCACGTTGAGTAAAGTAAAGCAAAAGAAGGGCGAAACATTGCAGAAGTATCTGGATCGGTTCAGAGATACGGCAATACAGGTACGATCCTTATCCGAAGAGGTCCATGTACATTGCCTCGTCAACGACGGACCCAACGACCTTTGGCCCGACATCTCGTAAGAATCGAGTATATTCATTGACGGAATTCTATACCGAAGCAAAGAAGTACCTAGACGTCGAACAAATGGAAATCGCCAATGCAAATGAGCCCGAGAAGGCGAGGAATTCATCGCTGAAAGAAGGGATCGACGGACAAGCACAAGGCGGAACCCCGCGTACGTGGTAGAGAGAGCGACCCAGACAGAGAACGGACAATAAGGGGAAATACGGCAACTACACCCCTTGAATGTCCCGCGTTCCCAGCTATGGAAGGAGGTAGCCCAGACCGAGATGAAGAGGGTGACCAAGCCGAGGCCTCTCAGAAATCGGTCCAATACAGACCAGGGAAAGTTCTGCACTTTCCACGAATTCTCCGGTCATACCACCGACGAATGTTATGAACGTAGAGATGCTATTGAAAAGTTCGTAAGAGAAGGGAAACTGCGCCAATACGTCATTAAAACTCAAGGGAAAACAGGCAGGCGGAATAGTAGCCGACGAAGCAGGAGTCCGGCCACGAACGCTCCCGAAGGATACCCTGACGCTGATCTCCAATGCAATGGGATCAGTGGCGGCTTCGGAGGAGGTCAAGATACTATAAGTCAGCGCAAGAAGTACCTGCGGGAGGTGTTAACGGTAAAAGAAGTACCGAAGTTTAAGGGCAAGTCATCGAAACCGAAACCACCCCCGTTGGTCTTCACGGACGAGGAGCTCAAGGAGGTTATTCCTGGCCACCAGGATCGATTAGTCATCACCGGGATCGTCGTGAATTGCCGTGTCAAACGGATATTCGTCGACGCTGGAAGTTCGTCCGACATCATAAGCTGGGATGCATACCAGAGGATGCACCTCGATGTTGAAGACCTAAAGCCGTGCAAATCTACCCTAATCGGGTTTAATGGAGAGCGTTCCTTCCCAAAAGGATATATCGACCTCGGATTAACCACGGGAACCAAGGAAGCCTTCAAGTCGAACGGGTAAGGTTCGTAGTGGCCGACTTCCGCTCTCCTTACAACATTATACTGGGCCGACCTACTATACACAATTGGGACATGCTGGCGTCCACTAAGCATCAGAAATTGAAAATGATCAATGATAAGAATCAGGTGGTTGAAGTGTCCGGAGACCAGAAAGCGTCACGGCAATGTTACTTCGAAACTCTCCGTGTCGAGGAAGAAGGACCGTCATCCCCACCGCGGCTCCGAACCAACGAGGTGATGACCGATGTCAGAAGTGAGGGCGGCCCCTGATCGGTTAACATGGTAGAGCTGGACCTCTCGTGAACCCGTAAAACCCACGCCCGAGCCGGAAGGGGAGCCGGAGGAATTAATCCTCGGACGGATCCTTCCAAGACAACTAAAATCGGCGGGACATGGACGCAGATATAAAAAGCGAGACCGACTAAATTCTTAAGACAAAACCAGGATGTCTTTGCCTCGGACGTCGGCCCGAAATACCGGGGATCGACCCACACTTCGTTGCCACAAGCTAGCCATATGGTCAAGGTTCGAAACCAAGGGCCCGGAGGAGGAATATCTCGACGATAGGCGTAAAGCACTTGAGAGTCACATTGAAGAGCTCCTTGCTGCCGGATTCATCAGAGAAGTACAATACACGACTTGGCTCTTGACCGTGGTCATGGTCTTAAAACCAACTGGTAAATGGAGGGTGTGCACTGACTACACCAATCTGAATAAAGCATGCCCAAAAGACTCATATCCTATGCCCAGCGTTGACCAGCTAGTGGATAACTCGGCCGGTACCGCTTTCCTTTATGGATGCCTACTCCGGCTACAATCGATTGCCATGCACCCCGAGGATCAAGAGAGAACCGCCTTCATGACGGACAAGGCAAACTATTGCTACAACGTCATGCCATTCGGATTGAAGAATGCCGAGCTACATACCAACGAATGATGAATCGTGTCTTTGAGGATCAAATCGGACGTAATGTGGAGGTCTATATAGACGACATGATCGTGAAGTCAAAACAACCAGAGGAGCATATCCGGGACCTAGAGCAGACGTTTGACAAATTAAGACGATACCGAATCAGGTTGAACCCGGCCAAATGTGCATTTGGGGTGCCGCTGGGAAATTCTTGGGGTTTATGCTGACCAACCGAGGGATTGAGGCCAATCCGGACAAATGCAAGGCCGTGCTAGATATGGAAGTCCCCAACTCCAAGAAGGAAGTGTAGCAATTAACAGGTCGCTTGGCGGCCCGACAAGATTCTTACCGAGGTCTCGCAGAAAGCTTTACCTTTCTTTAAATTATCGAAGAAAGAAACCCGGGGAGGATGGAATACGGATTGTGAGACGGCCTTTGAAGAAATTAAGAAATGCTTGGCAACCCCTCCGGTACTAACAAAGCCGGAGCAAGGGGAGACCTTGTTCTTGTACCTCTCGGTGGGAGATGAAGCGGTAAGCGCCGCCTTGGTAAGAGAAACCGAGGCCGGACGTACGCCATCTACTTTGTGAGCAAGTCGTTACAAAACGCCGAGCTCGATATCGAAAGCTGGAAAAAATGGCATTCGCATTCTTGACAACGGCAAGGCGGCTTCGTCCATACTTCCGGGGACATCGGATTGTAGTCCGGACCGATCGGCCAATCCGGCAGATTTTGCACAAACCAGTTTGGCGGGATGAATGACAAGTCGGGCGATTGAGTTGTCCGAATTCGACATCACTTTTGAGGCCCAGCAGGCGATCAAATCACATGCATTGGCGGACTTCATCAGGGAATTGACTCCGGTTATGGCTAACGAGGAATTTTGGAGGGTATTTGTTGACGGATCTTCCAATCCAAAAGGCAATGGAGTAGGAGTCATTGTTGAAAGCCCCGAGGGAGTCGCTACTGAGCATTCCCTCCAGTTGGAGTTCCCGACCTCCAACAATCAAGCCGAGTACGAGGCCCTCTAAGCCGGACTGTCTCAAGCTAAAGAAAGCGGAGCCAGGCGGGTTAAGGTGTTCACCGACTCACAACTCGTCGCCGCACAGATCAATGGTAGCTATCAGGCAAAAGGCCCCTTGTTGGCCAAGTACTTAAACAAAGCAAAGGAGGTAATGACGGAATTTGAAGAGGTAATTGTCTCTCATATCCCGAGAGAAGAGAACGCCCGGGCCGACATCCTCTCCAAACTCGCAAGTACCAAAGGTCCGGGGAGTCATAGAACGGTCATCCAACAAAATATGGCCGAACCCACATGCATCATGACTATCTCGTCCGCCTCAGACTGGAGAAAACTAATTGAAGATTACCTGGAAAGGGGGATCATCCCAACAGATTCCACGGAAGCAAAGAAGCTGATGAGAGAAGCCGCCATCTACACTATGGTTGATGATCAGCTGTACAAGAAAGGAATACATTACCCGATGATGCGATGCCTCGGTGAGTCCGAAGCAAGGTATGTACTGACCGAAATTCACGAGGGATGCAATGGCCAACACATGGGCGGTAAGGCTCTGGCAAGGAAGGCATTACGCGCCGGCTATTATTGGCCCACCATGAAGCATGACGCCATGGAAGCCGCCAAGCGGTGTGACAGTTGCCAGAAACACGCCGGGATCTTATGGCCGCCGCCTATGGAGTTAAAAGGAATGCCGGCTCCCTGGCCCTTCTATAAATGGGGAATGGATATTCTAGGACCATTTAAACCGGCACCTGGACAGCTCAAATGGCTCATTGTCGCCGTAGACTACTTCACCAAATGGATCGAAGCGGAGGCATTAACTACGATCACGTCGTCCAGGATTATGAGGTTCGTTCGTCATAATATCTTTGCTCGATTCGGGATACTGCTGAAGTTGTCACCGACAATGGAACCCGTTCACGGACCATAGATTCCGGACCTTAATGTCCAACCTGGACATCCAACAACACTTCTCCTCCGTCGAACATCCGCACCTAATGGCCGTGCCGAGTCGCCAATAAGATCATTCTTGACGGGTTGAAGAAACGCATGTTAAAGGCCGACTCTAGTTGGACCGAACAACTCCACGTGTTCTATGGGGATACGGGACGAGTGTGCGGTCCCGCGACCCAGGAAACCCCATTCCGGCTGACATATGGATGCGAAGCAATGATTCCGGTGGAAATCGGGCAGCCATCATGGAGGAAGATCAGAGCCGGACAGGAAGGACCGGCATCAAATGACGATGCCTTAAAGACAGACCTGGACCTAATAGACGAGATCCGAGTCACGAGATCATTGTCGGAACTCGCCTCCAAGCGCCGGTGCGGCAAAATATAATTGTAAGGTTCGACCACGATCCTTCAACCAGGGTAACTTGGTACTTCGGAGGGCCGACATAGGTAATAAGAATTCCCGAGACGGAAAACGCGCAGCAAATTGGGAAGGACCATATCGTGTTAAAGAAAAGCTCGACGGGGCATATGTTCTCGAAACCTTGGCAAGGAAGCCGGTTAGAAGGACATGGAATGCCGATAAGCTAAAGATCTATTACAACTAGGCCAAGGCTCCCCGCTCGGTCATTTCTTACTTTCTCTTATGTTCTTTTCCAATTACTTTCCAAATGTTCTTTGCTTTGCGCTTGAATAATTTATGACCATTTGTACGCTCTTTAGAGCTGCTTTATTTAATGAAGGAATCACTCAAGGAAAGGCGTCAATGTGCACAATTATTTGCTTAAGCATGAAGCCGAGGCCACTAAGCTCGGCAAAAAACCCGACTCCGAGGTACTTATACCCGGTCAAAAATATAAAAAATCTAGATGTATGACTCCGCCGTTGTACTCGACGTGCATTGGTAAGAGCTCGCGAAAATGCCATACGTGGCCTTCGCGAAATTGACGCGTCAACGCTCGCCCGATTTAAGAAAGCGGTCTGTCATTCCGACCTTGATCAAGTCAAAATGTCATATTTGAGGTAATAGACACCTCGGTCGACATGTGACGGCCTCGCCCTTAATTCGGTTCCTATCACCTTTTCCGGCTAGTCAAGCAGGAATGAGCGATCGGTTAAGTTAACACCTCCGAGGTTAAGACGTACACCTCGTCCCACACTCCCACACCTCGGTGTTGGTCGAGTAAACGACTCGTATCCGATACAGTCAAGAAATTTCAAATATGTAATTTAAATAAAATGGCAGAAGGGCGAATAAATAAATTCATCCATAAGTCATACAAACGTCACGGCACAAAAGCCGAAAATCTACAAAGTAAAGGGGCACAGACGCCCACCAAAATTGAAGATAAACTCAACTAGATGGACCGGCCTCACGAGAACCCTTGGTCACCTCACTCTCAGCATCCGACTCCCCTCCTCCCGATCGGGACGCGTTGGCGGAAGGGGATTGATACGGAACTAACACTCCGTCTTCAACAAAGGCGCGGAAGTCGTAACCGTCCAAGTTGAGCTCCGTCCTCGGATTCAAAAGCTGGATCTGCTCCAGGGCATTCTCAAAGCACTCAGAGGCAGTTTGCTTTAAAAGCTCGTCGGACTCCAAGCGCGCCTCGCCGCGATACGGCAAGGGCCTCCTCGGCGGCTTCTACCTTAGCAAACAACGTATCACGCCGTGTTTCGAAGGGCTCTCACCGCCTCCATACTCTCGCCCAACGCTTTCTGGCCCCGGATGCACTCAGAGGCTGACTTCTCCGCCCCTTCTCGCGCCTGTTGCAGATCTTGTTCCATCTTCACAAACGCAGCCTTGGAAGCATCTCGTTCAAGCTGGGCGGCATCCCGCTCCTCCTCCATAAGGTGCAGCTTGTCCTCAGCATCGGCTAAAGCCTTTTTTGTGGACGCCGCCTCCTCCAAAGCCCTTAGCTGGGCCTCCACCTCTCCCCGAGACGCTTTCAGTTGTCTATTCTTTGCATCGGCCATGGTGTACTTCTCCCTCACAATCACGTAGGCTTGCAGCAAGCCAATAGATTTACACAGGTACCATTCCGCTGCAAGCACCTCTGCAGCACTAGGCGGGGACAAGGTCCGGCTCTCCATAAATTCCCGGGGAAGGAACGCGACGTCCAGCTCATCAGTCACCCCCTTGTCCCATACGAAACTGCGAGGGAGCAAGGAAGAAGGACGTGAGGGCCCGATTGAAGGAGGAGGAGGAGGCGAAGTTGGCGAAGGCACCGGTAGAACTGATGCCGAAGGAGCAGTCGCAACCTCCGTAGTTACAGTCTCACCAGCCAAGACAGCAATCTGTTTCCCTTTAGAATTATCAGAAACAACCGCTTGGGGTGATCCGGAGGGTACGGATGGAGCCGACTTGTCGATCTCGAAACCTTAGCCTTCTTCGTCACGACGAGGCATTAGCCTCGGCACCGTAGTTTTAACGGGACGGCCCGTTTCCGAGACCGACCACTCGGAGATGCCGCGGGGATTCACTTTCTTCAAGTAACCGGAAGGGCCTTCATGTCTTGAGCTGAAAAAGACAGTAAAGGGAAATCGGGAATAAACACAAAGTACGCCAACAATATACAAAACATGACCAAAAGAATAAGGAACATGGCAAATAAGGGACTCCTACAAGTAGAGGGAATTGGCCTAGATCCCTCCCCGTTATGAAAAAGGCTGCACTCTGGATGCCATACTTCTCCACGAAGGCGTCCAACCTTGGGACGTAAGGGGCCATCTCGGGTTGGGGATCATCTTGCGAGATCTGGAAGGACGAGGGGCTGGCTTTGTGATGACTCTCCATCCAATATAAAGGGAAGCGCCACACTACGTCGCGCCCTCGACCGCCTTCAAGAACAAGTCGGCTTATCGTGCACGGCGACAACCTTGAAAAACGCGTTCTTAAACCGTTTAACCGAATCGAGAGAAGGGCTTCATGAGCTTCCTGGTCGGGATTAACGCGGAGAGACACCAGCCCTTTTAACTTATCACCTTCCTTAGGAGAGCCGGGGTAAAGGGGCCGAAGTAGTAGAAGAAAAGATTGGTCGAACAGGGAATTGGAACCGGGTAGGAGCGACACAGTTGCTCCAACGCTACAAGATAAGCCCAACCGTTCGGATGAAGTTGAGACGGGGCGAGTCTCAGGTGCATCAGGGCAAGCATTTGGAAATGGGTGAAAGGGAAGCAGACACCAACCCGAGTAAGATAGTCCCGGTAAAAATGAAAGAAATTGGGACTGCCTACTTCCCGTTCAGCACAAACAGGCTCATCGGCCTCCGAGCGGCGTAGGACGCACCCCTCCATGGCGGGTAGATCCAACCGGGCAATGTCCGTATCCGACATAATGGACCGGGTCTTCAAGACCTCGTGGGACACCCAGGGATACCTACGACACAGGGCCTCGGGTGGACTTGAAGAGTCCGATGCCTTAGCCTCGGCCTTTTTCTTTGAAGGCAGAGATTTCGGAGCCATTAACCTATATGCAACATAAAATGAAATTAGCAGAGTTGGAAATACCTGGTAAAACAATGTTAGAAGGCAAAACAGATGGCGGACTCGGACGAAAGGGCACGCCAGAAGAGGAGCCCGAAGGACGGCGATGTCGGCAAGAACCAAGAACCGAGGTAGCTCTGGAGTCTTCGCCGCGCGCAATGTGGAATGAACCCTCGGCCAAGCAGTCCCAGCAGGGATCGAGATAATCATCAGGATAAGGATCCAAGCTTGCAGAGGGTGGACCCTCACAAAAGTTGAGTGGTTGGGCTAACAAGGCAGGAGACCGAGAGCCGGCAAAAGAGCCAACCCCGCCCGAAAAGATGATAAGGAAGGAACGTTGTATGCGGAACTCGGACCGAGGAAGGCGACGTAACTCTAGCTAGCATGGGTTGGGGCCTCGATTCGTCCGAAGAACCATTCCCACCTCGAAGTAAAGGCGCCGACCTTTACGCTCAAAGCTCGGTTCCAAGAACCCAATAAGAAGCTCTCGGGTAACGAGTACGAAGAAAATCCTCTTCCTCAGGGGTGAGCATTGATCTGGGTCTAAGGAAATGCCTATTTCTATCCATCAAAAAAGGAACTAGAACCTAAGAACTATAGGCTTTATGGCAAAAGAGAGGAGCGTATAGGTCAAAGGCAACAAAACCCAGAAACTGATCAACAAGGGATACTTAGAAAACCAGAGGAAGGGGAAAAGTAGATAGATGACCAGAGGATATCTAAACGGTACGAAATATGCCGTAAAAGAGTAAAGATAAGGATGGAAAATACCTGCGTGAGTACGAAGAAGGTGACTTGAACAAACGAAATGGAGAACAATGGAGTTTTTACGGAAGAAACTTGGAGCAAGTTCACAACAGAATGGTAGGCGGGAAATAATGAAAAACGCGAACACGAAGCAAATACTTCATATAAGAAGAAGGAGAGGGAACGCCGGGGGCAGTTCGGTCTTTGAACACGGACACGATGGGAAATGCACGACACGACGTAAGAGCATTAAATGTGCACGCAAATCGGCACTCGGAGGGCGCGACGTGCCGACCCTTTCCAATCGACATGCCGGTGTAAAGACGCAATGATGGCGCCTACGGAAAGAAGACCAAACGATTTACCCACGAGTAGGGGACTAACCACGTAAATCTGAGGCCGCCCAGTACGCCCCGGTCAGGCATGACCCAGGGCACCACCCAGAACATCATCATAAGGATAAGCCGCGACACAAGAAGCCGGGTTGGCGGAAGCACAGGCCCCGGTCACAAGCCGGACCAGGAGAATCATACACCTCGGCCGTCCGTAAGCCCGAACAATGCGGGGGCAACAAGCTATTACGGGCCCGGCACAAAAGCCCCCAAGTCCATAGCATGGCCCAAAGGCGTAATCCGCTAATCATAGCAGGAGATCCGGAAATCCCGGCTAGGCAGAATCCACCCCAATCATATCGGCCTGCCGAGATACACGCCCCATTAATAGGACCTCCCATTAATGGCACTCCCGGATATCCGTCCCATTATTGGCACGTCCCATTAATGGGGTATCATCTAATATCCGCCCCATTAATGGCCCACCATTAATGACGTGCCCCGGATATTGCACCGACACCTCTATAAATACGTATGCGCGAGTAACAAGGTGCATACATTCTAACCTAGACTATTTACATACAGTCTCACTGTGCACCCACACCACCCCTTTGTCGTGTACGGTGATCCTACGCTCTCCTGGTTATCTTCTCCATAGATATCCAGGCCAGCCTATCCATCCAAGATCAACTTACCAGCCCTCGGCTAGACATCTGTGTTCTATATCGGAACAATAGCGATAGTTGATTTGTAAATAGCGATGAAAATTTTGTAATTACCGTTAAAAAAAATGTTAAAAAGAATATATATATTCGTTAATATATATATATATATATATATATTAAAAGGACCAAGTGGCCCAATTGGTGGACCAATTGGTCCTATGCATGTTTGAGGGGTGGGGGGTTCGTACCCCACCCCTTGCACTTCAATGAATAAAATTTTTTCCTAAGAAAAAAAAAACTCCCACCCCCTCGGCGGTGGCCGGCGGCCCTCAGGCGAGGGTATTTTTATTATTATTTAAAACTAAGGACAAAAGGATAATTTTACCCGAATTTGCATACTTGGTACCTCTCGGTCTTTTTACAAATTCGGGAAGACTTCAGGGGTTTTGCAAATTCAAATGGTATTTTAATGGAATTTTCGCAAAGACAAACCAACGTTTGAAAAGAGAAAATAAAAGTAGGTTTTATTTTTGCCAACAAAAGTAAGGTTTTTGGGTTAGAATTTAGGGACAATCCTAATTAAATCCAGTTTAAATACCAAAATTTAAATTTGGTCATACACTTTTAACAAATTTTTAATATGGCCAAGTCGTTTCGTTTGGAATTCACTATAATGGCCACCTATAGTTAAAAAGGAAAAATGATTTTTTTTTTTTTGACAGAAATTCAAGTTCAGGTAAACAATTTTCTAATCATTTTATTTATTTAAACCAGGGAGAACAAAATGAAGAAAATGAGTGCTTCTGATCATGTGATCACTTGCACGTTTGCTGCCAGAGGGATTATTATAAATTATTATAAACTTGGTCATCGATATCGATGTCCTTTTTGTTGGTTTGAAAAAGATGAAAACATGACTTCATGCAATCAAACATCAATGGATTATTATAAACTTGGTCATCGATATCGATCTCCTTTATGTTAGTTTGAAAAAGATGAAAACATGACTTCATGCAATCAACATCAATATATATATATATATATATATATATGATGTTTCTATTGATTATGTGGGACCCATATTAATTTAGTGTGCTGGGGTAATAAAGTGGGACCAGGCTTTCGTCTCCGTTGCCCTCCTTTTCTGCATATGGCGTCGTTTTGTTGCTAAAATGGCAATGTTCAATCTTTTTTTTACAAAAAAAAAAAAAAAGAAAAGAAAAAGAAAAACATTAACCATCTTCAACTTTGAAGTATTTTTTTTTTTTAACATCAGCCAATATTTCAAAGTATTTTTTAATACCATTCAGTATCATAAAATATTTTTTTAAGACCATAAAATATTTTTTTAGTATCAATTAGTATCCTGAAATATTTATTTTATATCGCTTAGTATCCTAAAATATTTTTTCAAGATCCCGAAATAAATTTTAAGATCATGAAGTACATTTTAGTACGAGGCAATATCCTAAAGTATCTTTTTAATGTCGATCGGTATCTGAAGCATCTTTTCGTATCGATCATATCTTGAAGTATTTTTTTAGCACCACCAATATCATGAAATATTTTTCCTCTTGAAAAAAGTATTTCATGATACGACTAGTGCTAGAAAAATACTTCAAGATACTCGATTAATACTAAAAAGATGCTTCAGAATATTGACTGACACTAAAAAGATACTTCAGGATACTGGCTAGTACTGAAAAAATACTTCATGGTCTTGAAAAATTAATTTTTTTAAGATCCTAAATATTTTAGGATCTTAAAAAAAAAAATCAAATACTGACCGGTACTAAAAAAATACTTGAAGACTAATACTATTTTTAAAAATGAACAAGGCCATTTTGGCACCAAAACGGCGCCATATGGAAGAAATGGAGGGCAAAGCATATTAACAAGATCGAGAGGAAGCCTATAAAGTAAAGGTATAACGTTAGAGAGAGGTGGAACAAGTTAAGACTTAAGTATACGTTTGGTCATTTATGTTTGCCTTTGATATTATTTTAGTTCTTTAAATTTGTAAAGTACACGTTTGGTCCCTTAATGTTAACACCGTTAGTCTGACTTAACGGAAAATACTGACTCAACAATTTTCAAGGATGATTGTGCAATTAAA
The DNA here is from genome assembly GCA_019022655.1 of Acacia acuminata. Classification (NCBI taxonomy): domain Eukaryota; kingdom Viridiplantae; phylum Streptophyta; class Magnoliopsida; order Fabales; family Fabaceae; genus Acacia; species Acacia acuminata. The sequence goes on along the minus strand of JAFJYI010000016.1, from coordinate 1,314,438 downwards.
TGTTGATCAAGTATGATTATATGTTAATATTTTGATAAATTAGAATTTTAAATCCTATTAATTGAAAAATATTTAATCTTCACATACGCTTTTTACGTTTTTCACAATTTATGAAGATTTTTTTTTTTTTTTTTTTTTTTTTTTTTTGGTTGAAGAAGATTAAATATTTTTCAATTAATAGGATTTAAGATATTAATTCATTAAAATACTAATATATAAACATACTTGGTCAGCGTTTAATTGTACAGTCATCGTTTAAAATGTTGAGTTAGTATTTTTCGTTAAGTCAGTGTTAATATTTAGGGACCAAACGTACACTTTACAAAATTAAGGGACTAAAATGATACGAGAGGTAAACATAAAAGACCAAACGTATATTTTAGCCTTTAAACCATATTTTAAACGTTTCATTTCATTTTGTTTATTTAAACAACAATTTAATCTTTTTATTTTGTTCCCAATATGTTAAATTTCTTAGGTTGCTTGAGTGGTTAAAAATCTTAATTTACATTTCACAAAAATGTCATTTTTTTCCTGAGAAAAATTGTTTTGTCACCAGTACTACATTAATTCAAATGAAATGAATTATTAATAATGAGCACTTCTTGGACGGAGATAGACAATTTGTTTTTCAAAAGAAAACAAAATAAAAAGATTAAATTTTCATTTAAATAAATAAAAGGAAATGAATTGACTAAACTACTGTTTAAATAAATAAAATGAATAACAATATCCGTGAATTAAAATTTTGGTTAAAGGTACCTTTTAATTTTTCTTTTCGACAATAGATAAGCGTCTTTTAACAACATTCATAAATTACTAATAAGGGTTATTGGCCTTATTAGGAATTTGTTAAAAATATATGCATGAATTATGATTTTAGTATTTCAGTTGAATTTAATCAGAATTCTCAGTAGAATCTATTCGGCACTCTAAAATAATTTTTCAATTGGCTCATCACAATAAAATATTTTATGAACCAATTTTTTTTTTAATTATTAACTTTTTTGAGCAAGTTTGCATTAGTATTTTGGGGAATAATTTTAACTTACAGTTAAACATCTCAAAAGCTCATTAAGTGAGGGTACGTCTAACATGCTAAAATACTTTTTTTTCCCCTTAAATTTTCCTATGGTGTGGGACATCATATACTTGAAAAATAATTCAACCTCGAACGAATAGGAAAATGTTTTTTGGATTTTGGACGTGTCTAATAAAATATTTGAGAGTTGTCAGTAGACATAGACAGTAGTGTATCAGCCTCAACTTTTTTTTTTTTTTTTTTTTTTTTTTTTAAAGAAAATCAAACCAGGTCTCAATAAAAAAATAATAGAAAAGTTATATAACTTTTGATTGACAAGTAAAGGAAAAGTAAATAAGTTATCATTAAGAGAATTTTCTGATATTATTTATTTTAATTTGGAGCTTATTATCATTTTTTCTTTTTTTCCCCTTTCCAAACAAGTGGCGGCAAGATCTCCCTTGTCACCCTCACGGCCTCCTAGTGTACAGCCTTCCACAACCGATCCTTTTCTCTTCTCAGCCCACCCCACTGCTCAGGGAGCCAATAGTGTTTTTGCAAAGATAATACAATATCAATCTGAAAAACACATTTATTAGAAGATGTGAACTTTGCGCTCTAAGTCTCAGTCTCAGAGGAAACCTTCATGTTATTTGTCAAAAAAGAAAAAAAGAAAATTATTCCCTTTTATTTTAAATATAAGATAAAATTGACTTTTTTTTGGAAAGATTAAGGAAACTAATTAAATGATTTTAAAATATTTTTATTTATTTTTCTTCAAACGGATTAGTTTGACTAATAAACTGATATATAATCTAAGGATATATAATATAGGGTTAAGGAGCAATTTGACCAATAAACTATTGACCCAAGAGCGTCCAACACAATTAACTTTTAAGTGGACCAAAAATACCAATAACATTTTAAAAATGTGTACCCAACACAATAAACTTTTAAAAATGTGTAGTCGAGACAACGTTAGAAAAAGATAAAGTCCGTTATCTAAGGTGCAGTTGGCCAATGAACTTTTACTCTAGGAGCGCTAAGCACAACAAACTTTTTTTCTAGGAGCGCCTTTAGACAACAAACTTTTACTCAGAAAGCCAAAGACAAAATTCTAAATTTCACTAAATTAAATAAATTTTTCTCAATTGTCATTATTCAAAACTACTTGTATAGATATCTATGGACAACAAGTAGTTTTGAATAATGACAATTGAGAAAAAATTTATTTAATTTAGTAAAATTTAGAATTTTGTGCTGGACGCTCCTAAGTAAAAGTTTTTTTGTCTTCGGGCGCTCCGGAGAAAAAATTCGTTAGCCAATCTGCACCTTAAATAACAGAGGTTATCTTTTTCTAATGGCATTGTGCTGACTGCACATTTTTAAAACTTTATTGTGCTGGGTGCACATTTTTAAAAGTTTATTGGTATTTTTGGTCAACTTAAAAGTTAATTGTCTTTGGGCCTTTTCGCCCGGGCCAATAGTTTGTTGGCAAAATCGCACCTTAACCCTATAATATATTATATGATTAAATAACTTATTTATCTTTCTTAATTTAAAAAAAAAAAAAAAAAAAAAAAAAAAAAAAAAAAATTTGCCTTCCATATAGGACGAGAGGGGTACTTCTTAACTGTGCTTTCGTTTTCTTTTTCATATAATCGAAGCCTTTGTTTTTCATTTGGATTCGCTTGGGAACCTAAGCACTTAACCGGAGTTCGGTGGTGAGGATCAGGCCGTGTTACCCCTGTTCACCATTAATGAATGGAGAACATTCACCTCCGCCATCATTCCCCACATTCTTTATTGGTCTCTGTCACCTCTGATTTCTCTGGTTGTTACGGTGGTACCTGAAAAATTATACTACGTATTTGCTTTCTGAGAATTTCCTTTGTTCCTAGTCACGATTTCAATTAGTTTAGCTCAGATGCTCTGAGAAAAATTAGGTTTCTAGAAAATTAGTTTTTCTTCCTTTTGTTTGGCCATCCACTCTGTGCATACATTCATCATATGTATCTCAGGCTTATGAGATTCTTCATAGAATGAGAGCTCAAAATCTTTAATATATATAATTATATTTTTGGATTGAAAGCTTTGTTTCTGAGACTGGAGCCTAAATAAAGTCACCTGCAGAGTCTTTCATTTTTCATATATATAGTTGGCATGCATCTTCCATTTGTATGCTCTTTCTGAAGCCAAGTTTGATTGTGTGTTTGGATTGGGAGGATGTTATGTTTTGCATTAGGTTTTGTTTCATCGGTTTCAATTAAAATCTTATGTGCACTCTATAACATCCCAAATTTTGGGATTTGAAATTTAAATATTTTATGAGAAATTAAATTTGTGAGATGATTATGAAATTAATTATTAGGATTTAAGACATATTTTCCTATGAATTAAGGTCAAATAATTAGGGAATAATGTTGGCCTAAATATTTTAGAAATAATATTTTAAGGCCAAAAGAAAATTAATTGGGAAAAAATATATCCCTTATATGAAATTAAAGATTTAATCTTAATAATTATTCAATATCTAACTTTCATTGGGATAAATACGTAGAGCCCATAAGCATTATACTTAGTCCTTATTATTTCACACATGGTGTGCAAATAGGCTCACAAAGGATTTTGGTGAACAAGCCCAATACTCCCTCTTTGTCCAATAACGCCTTTAGCCCAAAAACCATATAATTGTTATTCCCCCTGTCCTAACCCAAAGAATGAGAGTTGATATAGATGGTAAGGGATCCGGGATTAGGCTCTTGGGTCGTGGGTTCGATCCTCTCTTGCCGTCGTCGGGGACTCCTTTGGTAAGAGCGATCTCGTAAGTCCCGAGTAAGCTCTCATAGAGCCGGGTCTTGCCACAGCTTTGGTGGGGACCATGTCGAACCCCTCCAAAATTTCTTTTATAGCAAAAAAAAAAAAAAAAAAAAAAAAAAAAAAAAAAACCCAGCACGTAATAAGCTACCTGACAACAATGCATACTTATATATCTAATATTTCCTTATCAATTAACGCTACAGGACAAAAAAAAAAAAAAAAAAAAAAAAAAAAAAAGAAAAGAAAGAAAACACCAAGCCAGCCTAGGGCCGAGCATGGAACCCATAACCCTGAGCCCGCCCACAACCCAATGCAATTGGGCTATTTTGAGCTCCGCCCAAAAAGCCCATAACGGGTTGGGTTAAAACCCGCTTATTTAAAACTTAAATGGGCGGGCTATGGGCACCTTCCGGCCGCCCAAACCCGCCCATTTAGTTATATATATATTTTTTATTAACTATATGGACACTTGGACAATAATACGCTACATTGCCATGAAATATCCATTCCCCATTTCCCCATCTAACCATTCCCCCGCTTGGAGTTTGAACATCAAAATTATGTTATGATAACACTTGTCTAAATTTAGATTTTTTTGTGTGAATTATGATTATTGAATTTTGACGATTCATATTTCAAAATTTAGAATGATAAATTTGGGTGAATACTTAATCTTTTGATATATATTTTTCTCCAAAAAAATAAACTTGTCAAATGTAAATGGGTTACCCAAAACCCTGGTCGTTCACGTTTATATGTTAACCCATTCAACATGGGTTAAAATGGGTTGAGGTACGGGTATGGGCTAACCCATACCCATTTAAAATTAAATGGGCGGGCTATGGGTTTAGGTATGGGCTGCCCAACCCGCCCATTGCTCTGCCCTAAAGCCAGCTATTAAACCACTCCATTCTATCCTAAACACGCAACAGTAAACACGTCAAAATGCAGCAAAAAGACACCACAGCAGCAGTAAAATAAACACAGTTAAAACACGTTAAACCAGCTGCCGTCAAACACATAAACCTGATCACTTTCGGCTCTCATCAGTTCACGCCATACCTCTCGAGCCCTGTGCTGTGTAATTTCCATTGGTTTCCATCTCAGATTGGACCCTTTATATGCTATATATTCAATGCTCTTCGTGTCTCTATCATTCTATTATTCACGTTGCCTTAACAGAGAAAGAAAAAGAGAGAGAGGGGGCGTTGGGACTTTGTGTGTGTGTTCTGTTTTGAAAATACAGTGAAGCCGAGAAGGGTCGAGGAAGGAGAGGGAGTCGAACGGTGATCATCTCATTCATCCTTGCCAACGTAAGTTTTTAACATCCTATAACCACTAATACTCTGCTAAATGTATGCAAAACAGAGGAGTTTTGTTTAGCATGTCTCACATTGAAAAATTTAAAATAGCCACACAAACCATATGAAAAACAATGGGAAAAAGCTTAGCTCATATATATAGGCAACCTTGCACATTGAAACCAATCCGTTGCTGATAAATTTTGTGTGCTGTCGTAAGTATAGGATATTGTTGGCTGTCATATATAGCGCTGGATATGTAAGGAAAGGAAGATAAAAGAAAATAATAGGGTGCCATATACATGCACCCCGTTGCATTGGCTTGTTGTCAAAACGTGGCTATCTTATGTTTTATATATATGTCTAAATATCAACGCTTTTGGAAAATACAAGAAAAGTTGTTGGTTGTGTGTGTGACTTCATATATATATTATTGGAACTAAGCTAAAAAAAAATGTAGGTATATATATATATATATATTAGCGTTAGAATAGTACATATATATATCAGAAAAACCAAAACCTTTGCTGTCATATTTTCTTTATATGCCGCTGCACCCCATACATAAATATACATATATTTTTGGTGCTATAGATATATAATAGAGAAGTGAAAAGAAACCAAAGCTTTATTAATGGTTATATAAACTGATAAACATATGGGACGCTGCTTATATATATATATATATAATAAGGGAAGGAAAAATCTTTAGTGATATACTCTTGTTACACCTATATATATGTTCGCTGCTTTTGGAATGAGAAAGGAAAAAAAAAAAAAAAAAAAAAAAAAAAAAAAAAAAAAAAAAAAAATCCTACTGTCATATGCATATAAACGGTAAAAAAAAAAAAAAAAAAAAAATAGTTTGATTATGTGGTAAGTGGGACCATATAAATTTGTGCGCTGCGTGTATATATATAAGAGTAAAGGAGCAATTTTACACATGTAATTTGCCCCAGGGAGCGCCCAGTACTACGAAAAATTTTCTGGACCAATTTTACATATGTGGTTAGTTTTTGGGAGCAAAAGTCACATGGGGAGTTAGTTGACCAGACGGTCAACGTCTATTTGGATGGACATGAAGAGTGATGCTGATGTGGACGATTATTTGGAGAGAGAACATGCCAAATGGAAGGAAAAATGTTGGCTCTTGTGTTTTTGATGATTACAATTTTCTTGTGAAATTAAATAAGAAAGAACATGGCAAATGAATTCAATAAGTATGTCTTCGGATGTTACTTGAGCAAAGGATAATGTTTGCTCGAGCAATATTGTGAGCAAAGCATATCGATGGAATCGATAGAACTTTGCTCGAGCAGACTAGATGGTCTTGCTCGAGCAACATCGAGCTAGGCTGTTCAAAACATCTGCAGAAAGCATGCTCGTCCAGAAGGCAAAAGCATGCTTGAGCAAGCTTAAAACGTTGCTCGAGCAACATCGAGCGACCTATGTATTTTGCTCTGCTGAAGACTCTACTCGAGCATGGAAAAATTGCTGCTCAAGCAACATGCTCGAGCAAGCCCAAAATGCTGCTCGAGCAAGGTCAAGCAACATGTGCTTCTTTCTCGTTTAAAAAAGGTTGCCCGAGCATGATTTAACTCATGCTCGAGCACCATGCTCGAGCAAGCTGGAAAGCATGCTCAAGCATTAGCGCATTCCAGGCATTTCCAACTGAACCAAAGAAGGCTTGCTCAAGCAAGGTCTGGAAGTCTGCTCGAGCAACGCGAGTGTAGTGCAATTGTTCCAGTTTGAGAAAGAGCTTGCCCGAGCATGATATTAATCATGCTCGAGCAAGCTGGAGAGCATGCTCGAGCAACAACTTGTGAAGCAAAGGGCATTTAAACTGATCTCATCGAGCCTGCCCGAGCATGATATTTTCATGCTCGAGCAAAGAAGTTTTTCCTGCTCGAGCATCAGCGAGCAAGCATACTTCCTTCAGCATTTCAAAGGAGCTTGCTCGTGCAAGCTTGGACCTTTGCTTGAGCAACCTCATACTAATTTCAAAAAACACCGTGTTCGAAATCCATGAATCATTGAATGAATTAGATCTTCTTCTTGATTTATTATTATTCTTGATTACCAAATGCTATTAACCAATTTGTTCATGAGTTTCGATCATTTAGGCATAAGATACCGATGAATTTGAATGAATCGATATCACCGTCGATGCATTAAATGCTCCTACCTAAACGAGATATTCTCGGAGACCAATGTTCTGAGCAAAGTAAAGCCGTTTCTGATATTCTCCAAGTTGGCATTAAATGCTAACTCACAACGGATACAACCGAAAGAATGAAAGAGAATGTCGGAACTGAAAATTCCAGTTGTACTAGTCAAACCAGAGGAATTCTTGTGGAACACTTCATCTGTGTAACGGACATATCCGAGTGTCTAAACGGCTATTTCTTGAAGCCCACTAACGGTCATTAATTGCATCAACTATAAATAGCGGGAGCATTCAATTTGCCACCTACCGAAACGCTGTGCAATCATTCTGAGATTAATTCCATTCGTTGTTTCATCTGTATCATTTATTGTTCTTCAGTGATCATTTGTTATCAACTCGTGAGGAGTATTTAAACACTTATTTCAATACTGAGTTTGTATCTTAAGGTTAAGGAACCTTAAGAGAGGGTGTATTAATTACGACTTGTAAGGGGGAGTGGAGTCAGCAAGTGAGCGGACCATCCTTCGTTTATAGAGTCTGTAATTGTTTCTGAAACTTAGTGGAATCCCAGAGTGTTTCTGGGGACTGGATGTAGGTCAATGTATTGTATCGAACCAGTATAAATTGTCTTGTGTTCCTTTATCTTATTGGTCTCTATTTTGTTTATACACAAGAAAAGTTTTTAAATTTTCAAAGATCACCTATTCACCCCTCCTCTAGGTGATATTCCACCTTCAAAAATGCTAATTGGGATTCACAAGGAAGAAGATGTAGAAAAAACGTTGAAAAAACTAGGGCATAAACTCAGAACAAAAAAATCAAACTCAGATCAAGCTCAAATCAACCGAAAAAACTCAGATCAACTGAGGGCATAAACTCGATCAAGCTCAAATCAACCTAAAAAAACGGAAGAAACCAGGGCATAAACTCAGATCAAGCTCAAATCAAGCTAAAATCAACCGAAAAAACGTTAAAAAGCCCAGGGCATAAACTCAGAACAAAAAAATCAAACTCAGATCAAGCTCAAATCAACCGAAAAAACTCAGATCAACTGAGGGCATAAACTCAGATCAAGCTCAAATCAACCGAAAAAAAGGAAAAACCAAGGCATAAACTCAGATCAAGCTCAAATCAACCGAAAAAACGTTAAAAAAACCAGGGCATAAACTCAGAACAAAAAAGGAAGAAAATCAAACTCGAGATCAAGCTCAAATCAACCAACAAACTCGAGATCAAGGCTCAAATCAAACTCGAGATCAAACTCAAGAAGGCTCAAATCAAACTCGAGATCAAGGCTTCGACCGGACCGGATGAGAAGAGGAGTAGATGAAAAGGGATCCGGGTTTGTAGCAGACCCGATCGCGAGATCAAGCCGTCGTCGACGACCCGGTAGCAGATCAAGAAGCCGCCGTAGCCAGGCATCGAAGATCGATTCACTCTTCATCCATCACGATTCGCGACCTCAACCCATTTTGTTTGATGGTCTTTGCATGGTACAACACGGTCGACGATGATGAACGCCGGTGGTCGGAGATGATGAACAATGGGAGAAAATTAGGGTTTCTAGATTTCCCAATTTGATCTTCCATTTCCATTTCGATTTCGCGTATGAGAGGAATCCGATGGAGTATAATTTGAGTGTTTAAGTTTTTTTTTCCTTTTTTTATTAACTTGTGAATCCCAATCAGCATTTTTCCTTCCATTTGGCATGTTCTCTCTCCAAATAATCGTCCACATCAGCATCACTGCTCATGTCCATCCAAATGGACATTGACCGTCTGGTCAACTAACCCTTCATGTGACTTTTGCTCCCAAAAACTAACCACATGTGTAAAATTGGTCTAGAAAATTTTTCGTGGTGCTGGGCGCTCCCTGGGGCAAATTACATGTGTAAAATTGCTCCTTTACCCTATATATATAATTATGGCACAAACACTATTTTCTTTGTTTTATTTTTGTTTTTGGCTACTGGATGGGATTATGTAAGATTAATCTTTATCAAACCGTCGGGAATCCTTGTTTATTCTATTTTCCCTTTCAGTAGCTTTTGTTTTTTTCTTTTTTGAAAAACTAAATCTTACAATTTTAGTATTCCTGTGATCAATGAAAACTTGTGGGTCTCTAGGAACCATCTGTCTTGACTCTTGATTATTTTAGGGAAAATTCCAAATAAATACCAAATGAATTTGCAAAACCCCCAGAAGTCCTTCGAATTTGTAAAAAGACTTAAAGGTGATAAGGACTTTTGGGGGATATGTAAATTCATGCCAAATGACCATTTTGCCCTTAGTTCTAAATAATTAAAAAAAGAAAAGAAAATACCCCCTACAGTGGGCCCCACCGCCGGCGGCCACCACCCCGCCGATAACTGCGTGTCTTGAAGGGCTGCGGTCCTTAGCCGATAACTGCGGTTACGGTGCGACTTATTTACTGTGAATTATTCTATGCTTATATATGTGTTATACTGTGATTTACATTTCATACCTGCATATGAGATTAACTGTTACCCCTAGGGTTCATTCATTTGAACTCCAGATCACATGAAAGAGACAGGTAATGGTTCGGGATCAAGAGGCAAGACGCAGATGTAAGGGTTACAGCAGATGGAACTTTTTGGAAAAATATGAGTAGTTAGACTGTACATTAACGTTTATCATCTGTCTATTTTGGATTATTGTATTAATGAAAAGACCCTTCCTTACTAAACAATAATTAACCATAATATAATAATTAAACCAGATTAACAAGAGATTAAGGAAAACTGTTTTCTTACAAAAGTAAGCACAACGGAGTCCAGGGGCACAAATTTCGCCCACAAACTCATCATAAAAAAAATCCAAAACTCTGGGTATAATTGTTGAGCGAAGAATACACAGGACCACGAGTTTTACAACACCAAATTCACATCAAAGGGGTGTGTACCATAACATTCCCGCACAAGCTTTAATTGTGGATCCACCAAAATATTATAACGTACACTAAAATATCATAACGTGTAAAACTAAATCTTTGGTTCAACAGTAAATACATAGTCATCCCAAAACGGTTAAAATAGTATTTTCAAAACATGTGGGCCCCAGAATGGCAATATAGAAATCATTACAGCACCAATACCAAAAGAGGCGTACAAAGTTCTCAACGATTATGCCTCTGTTGCTTCCCTTTGCTACTAGTGGAATTAGAGATCTCGCCTGAAAAACATTGATAATGACGGGGTGAGACATAAAGTCCCAATAACCAAAATTAATGTATCAAATATGCAAGAAAGGATTGCAAGTCAGAGAAGCAGGTTTATTATCGTAATTAAAATATCAACAATATTTAAATAATACATAATAATTAACAACAATTAAAACCATCCCCACTCATCCATCTTGCTCCTCTTTATATCTTCTGGACATGGTACAGCCTATCAGTGCTAGTATACCCGGCCAAGGTTAGCTAGTCACTTCAAGAATACTGTCCCCTCCAGTGTCACCACCGATATACCGTAACAGGGAGGTGTCATCCCAAAAGACTCAACTCAAATTCCGGGCCAGGAATGAGAGAGCCGATGGGCACAATTTCACCATAAATCTCTGTAAATGGAACTTTATACCCAAGAGGGGGGGTGAATTGGGTATTTTAAAAACTTTTAGAAATATGCCCTGTTTTTAAGTAATGAAACCAGAGATAGACAGAGGAGGAAGGGAAGAAAAGCTTGCACAACAGAAATTATCCTGGTTCGTCTTATCTTTGACCTACATCCAGTCCCAAGCCACGCTTGGGATTTTCAATCCACTATACTCACAAACCGATTACACACTCGTACTCAAGAGTAGTTCTCTCTCTAGAACTCACTCCCCTTACAAGTTGTAATCAATACACCCAACCACCAAGTCCCCGACTTGTGGTTATCTCAATCAATAAATGATTTACGAGATATAACTCTCTTACGAGCGAGATAAAATGAACACGAAGTGCAAGTATCGATTGATACAATACAAGTGAAAGCTGAACACAATAAATGTCTTAGTAAATTTTCGCTCTCGGTAGGTGTATCGGCTTGAGAAGAAGTTAATGAACTCTATTTATAGGTAGAGAACATTAAATGACCGTTGAATGATGAATCCAACCGTTGTAGGTGATTAGCATTAAGTCTGGTCATCTTCTCTCTCTAAGCTCCAACTAATCCGGATCTTGATATGGTCGATGTGGAACTCGAGGATTTGCCCGTTGGAGAAGAGTTTTCTTGATGAAGAAAGTGTTTTTGAACGTTGAGAGTTCGTGCTCGGATGGATTAACCAGGGATGTTAATTTTCGAAGTGCAATAAATGCTCGACCACTTTATGCTTTTTCCCTTGATCTTCATTAATTTTCATCTGTGCTAACTGAAATCCACTAAATAAACTTGTTAAACATATCTGGGATCATAAGTGAATGGTTCATGAAAGCATTTGGAACAAACAAGAGTGATTCACGAATTCGTATAATTCAAAACGTAGTTTTTGCGTTGCATCTTGCGGTTTGTTCTTGTAAACTCGAGTATGTCACTTTGTTCACAAGTGACCAAACTGCGATATCCAATTGGATACTCGAGTTTCCACTTTTCGAGGCAAGTCATCGTGTCTTGTATTTGAAGGACAAGACCTATACTCGAGTTTGCCTATGCAAACTGCGATATGGGTTTAACTTGAAAAATCCATTTGCTCTCTGGAAGTCCAATACTCGAGTTTAGCAACGCAAGCTGCGGTATTGACCATTCAATACTCGAGTTTGCCAATGCAAACTGCGGTATTGATTTATCTTGAAAAATCCTTTTCTCTGGAAGGTCAATACTCGAGTTTGGTTTTGGAAACCGCTTTGACTTTGTTTGAAAAACTTGTTTTGCTTACGGAAGTCCAATACTCGAGTTTGCCAAGCAAACTAAGCGGTATTGACGTCCAATACTCGAGTTTGCAAATGCAAACTGCAGTATTGACTAAGTTGGAAAAATCCTTTGATTCACAAGAAGTTCGATACTCGAGTTTACCCATGCAAGCTGCGCAGTATTGACCATTCAATACTCGAGTTTGCCTATGCAAGCTAAGGTATCGACTTTGGTTGAAAACTTGGTTTCTTTACGTATGGCCTATACTCGAGTTTGCCAAGCAACCGCTGCAGATTAGGCTGTCCCATACTCGAGTTTGCAAGAGCAAACTGCGGTATGGACTTTGGCTGAAAACTTGGTTCCTTTACGTATGCCCTATACTCGAGTTTACCAAGCAACCGCGGTATTGGCATCCAATACTCGAGTTTGCAAAGGCAAACTGCGGTGATTGGCTGTCCAATACTCGAGTTTGCGGATGCAAATTGCAGTTTGCCACTTTCGAGTGTTTTTAAAACAACTTTGCAAACTTCAAAACATGTTTTACATTTGTTGTTAATCATCAAAACATATTGAGAACTAACATTCTCCCCTTTTTGATGATGACAACACTTGTAAATTATTTGGCAAAGAATTTGAAAGATGTAGTTTGTTTTGAGATGAAGTTTTCAAAGTTCAAGGTTTGAGTTATCAGAAAACCATCTAATTTGGCATTTCAACATTTGAGGTTCAGAGAATAGCAGCGAAAAACGTAAACAAGTTGAACTATACTCAATTAAGTAAACAATGAACAATATCAGACAAGATAGATATTCTGATAACTACTGATATCATTCGATAATCATAACAAGTTCGAAATAGCAAAGTACGAGATGGCAAAAACCAAACATCTAGAATAACAAAACTACCTAGAACCCTATACATCTACATCTTTCTCTCCTTCTCCCCCTTTGTCTTCATCAACATACTCGGGATCAAGGATAACAAAAGGAGGGGTCCAGAGGACCATGGCAGTGGATGGATCGAAGGTAGGGTCATGATAAGGAGAAGGTGTGGGGAATTTCTCAGTAGACGGGGTAGATGGAGATGAAGGGCGGTCAGGGAGAATCTCTGTGGAAGGAGTGATAGGAGATGATGGGATAACAGGGGTAGGAGTGGAAGTGGAGGGCTCAAAGAGGTGTGAGGTGGACTAGGAAATGAGAAGGGAGGTGAGGAAGGTGGGGATATGTGTGTCTCGGTGGTGGGTCTCGGGTATAGGAGAGGATGAGGATGGACCGGTCGTGAAACCAAATGTGGAGGACGAAGAAGCACCAAGACCAAAATGGTCAATCGAGACGATCAATCTTATTCCTCGGCTTACGAAGCAAGCTCATATGTCATGGATAACCGGGAGTCTAGATCAATCCCCTGATCAAAAATCTCGCTCTGCTTCTGGTCAGTGGCATCCTTCAGCTTCTCCAAGTCAGTCTTCACATCCATGAGACCCATCTTGAACTCGGCTCGCAGCATGTCCAACTCAGCTTTCATAATCAGTCTATGAGATGAGAGGGCGGCATCGATCATCTCTCTCAACCGTTCTTCGAGGTCCAATGATGGAGGAGGATGCGGCGAGCCTCGTGCACATAAGGCTGTGATCCACGGGCTTGTGACCTCGGAGGAGCCCTTGACGGCCGATCCTTCCGGCTCGAATGAGATCTTCATAAAGTTCAACGAGTCTTGCTTAGAAGGATGGGATGAACTTCATCTGCTCGGGTGGCCCCACATACCATATCTTGTAGTAGAACATAATGAGGGACACCGGTGAGGCAAAGGGCATGTATGATCCCTTTCGGGATGTAAACTTGAAGGCACGATTTCTTTGAAGATCCATTGCCCAATGTTGAGAGGATTCTTCGGATGAAGGCCGTGAAGAAACGATAATCCTTCCGAGCAAAGTGAGTATAGCTCCCTCCTTTACGCACAAAATTCCGAGTGTAGATGTACCATATCACTCGGTGCGGTGGTGGCATGTCGAGGGCTTGATAGACAGATGAGCAAGCTGATCATTCGGCACGTCCTGGGTGCGCATTAGGGTCCTATACACCTCAGCATTGGTGTATTGTGGTGTGGACTCCGGTGGAGGATGAGCAACCTTTAGGATCTTGTTGATAATAGCGGCGGACAAGGTGAATTGGACTCCCCTGACACACGTGGTGATCCTCTCCTCAGCCGTATAGCCTTCTGAGTCCAATAGGTTGTTGGTTGCCATATTGAAATAAAACATCTTGACCAACTCCGGGTAGTAAGCGGCTTCGATGGAGATGAATGACGATAGGCCCCAAACCAAGGTGAGAGATCCACATTGCATTCGCGATAAAGTTGCTCCAAGTCAACGAGACAACCGCACGAAGCCACGAGATGAATCTTTGGTCCTTGAACTTGGCATTGAGACCGGGAGGAAGAGGAACCGGGTGACTTTGAATCCGGAGGCGGAGTCTTGTGAAGCTTAATCTCCTCTACGCATTGTCGATAAATGGGGAGGCTCCTTCGTGCTCATCTTCTTCGATCTCATAATCGACGAAGAGCCGGTAACCTCGACGGTGGAGCGAGAGCCGAGGAGGGTGGCATTCTTGGACCTTGTCTTTCGGTGAACGACGGTTCTTTTCCCCTTTGCTTTGCTCGACTCAGCCGCCCTCTTCCTTTTTGTGGCTGATGAAGGTTCTGGATCCTTTGAAGACGAATCCCCTCTCTTAGGATTCGAGGATGGATTATCCTTAATCACAATACCCACTCCGGGGATTCTTGTATCAATGCCTCTCTGCAACTTCTGTGGGATCGATTTGCTCCTTGGAGCTCGTGGAGGAATCGGTCGAGAGGATTGAGAGACTTCTTTAGACATTTGAGTGCTTAGGGTTTCGGAAGGAGAGAAGATAAGAAGAATTAGATGAAATTTGGTGAGGATTTGAAGGGGTTGATGAGGGATTGTGACGGATTCAGAAGGAGAAGAAGAGAGAAAGTTGAAACTTTAGGGTTTCTTGGAGTGAAGACGCGAGTTTGGAAGAACACCACTTTCACATATATATATAGACAGACCTCCTTACTCGAGTTTATCTATTTCTTACTTGAGTCTAGCAAACTTTCACTAACAAACTCGAGTACAAATGGAAGTTTAGGAAACTGTCACTAACAAACTCGAGTACAAATTGAAGTTTAGTAAACTGTCACTAATAAACTCGAGTACAAATGGAAGTATGCCACATCGTTGATTTAAAATAGTGTAACGTTTGGAATTCTCGAGTGACATACTCGAGTTTAGCTTCTCCTTACTCGAGTTTAGCAAACTTTCATTTACATACTCATGCGGTAAAGGTGAAAGTATACTAACCTGGACTTCAAAAATGTAGCGTGAATTTTTGAACCCACGATGAACATACTCGAGTTTAGCTTTTCCTTACTCGAGTTTAGCATACTTGCACTTACAAACTGCAGTTTGTCTGGTCCTAAACTGCAGTTTTGGTTCCCCATACTCGAGTCAAGCTATTGATGAATGTCAGGTTTGGCTTAAATCGTCCTAAACTCGAGTAAGCCATCCTATCTTTGCGGTATGGAACTTCAAAGCATTGAGTTATCCTGCAAGAGACATATCTAAACACTCCGATGCTCAAGTTAGTAAAGATTAATCATCAAAAACATAACTAACATTAGATTGAATGAGAAATTCTTACAATTCATTGGGATTTACCATTCCCAATTCTCTTCTTATGAAGTTGAAAGGTTCTTTGGCTAGAGGCTTTGTGAAGATGTCGGCAAGTTGAAGATGAGTTGGGATGAACATCACTTTGACATCTCTTTTCTGGACATGATCCCGAATGAAGTGATGCCTCACATCAATATGCTTGGTTCTTGTATGTTGCACGGGATTCTTGGCCAAGCTTATTGTGCTTGTGTTGTCACACAAAATTGGGATTTCCTTCAAGTGAACTCCCAAGTCGGCAAGTTGTTGCTTCAACCATAGCACTTGAGCACAAGAACTTGAAGCGCGACATATTCAGGCTTCGGTAGAGGATACGGCCACGATGTTTGCTTCTTCTTGAACCAAGAGACAAGTGAGTTGCCAAAGAATTCGCATTGACCACTTGTGCTCTTTCTATCTGTCTTGTAGCCGGCATGATCCGAATCTGAGTATGCCACCAAGTGTTCCGGTTGACCTTTGGGAAACCACGGTCCAAGAGTCTTTGTGTCCGAGAGATATCTGAATATCCTCTTTACTTGTTCAGCATGGGACTCTTTTGGAGCGGATTGGAACCTTGCACACATCCCAACACTGAATTGGATGTCCGGGCGACTCATTGTAAGATAGAGAAGTGATCCAATCATTCCTCTATACTTTGTGATGTTGAAATCTTTGCCCTCCTCATCAGCATCTAGTGAAGCGGTTGAACTCATAGGAGTGTCGCACCATTGCACTTTGGTCCATCCCAAATTTCTTCACAAATCATTCAGATATTTGGTTTGGGAAATAAATATCCCATCTTTTCTTTGCTTGATTTGCAGTCCAAGAAAATAGTTGAGCTCTCCCATCATGGACATCTCAAATTCTCCTGCATAGTCTTTGAAAATTCTTCACACAAAGCATCATTAGAAGCACCAAATATAATATCATCCACATATATTTGAACCATTAAAATTTCATTTAGCTTATTACTCTTTATGAAAAGAGTTGTGTCTGCTTTTCCTCTAACAAAGCCTTGATCTAGAAGGAATTTGCTTAATCGCTCATACCAAGCTCTAGGAGCTTGTTTCGAACCATATAGAGCCTTCTTGAGACGATACACATGATCTGGACAATGTTCATTTTCAAAACCAGGAGGTTGTTCTACATAAACTTCCTCTTGTATAAAACCATTCGAAAAAGCACTTTTCACATCCATTTGATATAGTTTAAAACCTTTTACACATGCAAAGGCTAGAAGTACTCTTATGGCTTCCAATCTTGCCACTTTGGAGCATAAGTTTCTTCATAATCAATTCCTTCTTCTTGATTATAGCCTTTGGCAACCAATCTTGCCTTGTTGCGGACAATGATTGCGGACTCATCACGTTTGTTCTTGAATACCCATTTGGTGCCAATGACCGGATGATCTTTGGGCCTAGGTACCAAATCCCAAACATGATTTGTCAAATTGATGTAACTCCTCTTGCATTGCTATCACCCAATCATTATCCGAAAGGGCTTCATCAATCTTAGAGGGTTCTATATGAGATATAAATGCAGAAAAAGTTACTTCATTCAAAGTACTATTTCTGGTTCTTACTCCCGATGAATATCACCTATAACTTGGTCTAAAGGATGATTTCTAATAAATTTCCAAGCTCTAGGTTGAGTCGATCAGGATTTTCAATAGAGTTTTGGGGATCACCTCAAAAACATTTTCGGGATTTTCAATAGAAGCGGGAGTAGTTTTCGAAAAGAATTGATTCTTGAAAACATTTTCTTCTTCATTGTCCAAGGCTTTATCGATTTGGATTCACGAGAAAACAACATGTATTGACTCTTCAACAATACGTGTGCGAGTATTAAAGACTCTATAAGCTCTACTCCTATTTGAATAACCAATGAAGATACCTATATCGGCTTTGGAATCGAATTTACCAAGATTCTCTTTACCATTGTTGTGCACATAGCACTTGCATCCAAAGACATGTAGGTGGCTGAGATTTGGCTTCCTTTCCTTGTAGAGTTCATATGGGGTCTTGTTCGGTTTCTTCCTCAAATAGGCTCGGTTGGAGATGTAGCAAGCCGTACTCATCGCATCGGCCAAAACACTTGAGAAGTGTTGTTTTCATTTAACATTGCCCTTGCCATCTCGGTGAGGACTCTATTCTTCCTCTCAACCACACCGTTTTGTTGAGGAGTCCTTGGAGCCGAGAAGTTGTGATCAATCCCCACATTGTCACGTAACTCGCCGAAGGCGTTGTTTTCAAATTCGCCACCATGATCGGTTCTTATACCTGAAATTGCAAAGCCTTTCTCGTTCTAGACCTTTTTGGCAAAGGTAACAAACTGATCAAATGTTTCATCTTTAGATGACAAAAATATCGTCAAGCAAATCTAGAGTAATCATCAACTATGACCAAGGTGTAAAGATTTCCACCAAGACTTTTTACTCTAGCTGGTCCAACTAGATCCATATGAAGTAATTGAAGAGGTCTACTAGTTGAAATCTCATTTTTTGCTTTAAAAGAAGATTTGGTTTGTTTTCCTTTTTGACAAGCATCACAGACTATGTCATTTTTGAAATTCAATTTAGGAATACCAATGACCAAATCCTTTTTCAGCAACTTGTCAAGTTGAAACATATTAACATGAGCTAATCGCTTATGCCATAGCCAACTCTCATTCAAGTTACTAACAAAACAATTTTCAGAAACTGAAGCATTGCTAGAGAGGTTAAGAGTATAACAATTTCCATCTCTAGGTGCTCTAAATAAGGCTTTAGTTTTCAAATCATCAATGGGGACTAAATCTTTTCTAACAATCAAGCATTCATTTGAATCAAAGATAACTAGGTTACCCTTGTCGGTGCTTTGGCTCACACTTAGGAGGTTGTGACACAATCCTTCTACTAGGTAGACATCTTTGATGAGAGGACCTTCATTGTTTCCTATCTCACCAATTCCAGCAATTTTTCCTGATTGGTCTCCTCCAAATGTGACTCTACCACCATCCTTTGGTTTGATTGAAAGAAATTTGGATTCATCTCCAGTCATGTGTCTTGAGCACCCACTATCAATGTACCACTTGTTGGGTCTTGATGCTCTAAGACAAACCTGCAATTTTCAAGGGATCAAGCCTTAGGTACCCATCTTTTCTTGGGTCCTTTGGAGTTAGTTTTGACCTTAGGAACATAAGTTCCTTTCGGTACCCATTGATAATTTCCTACTTGGTTTAATTTTTTCTTTCCCTTTTATGAAAGCAAGATGAAGTAGAATGACCCTTCTTATTACGTAATTGCAATGTGCAAAGGGATTTGAAGAGTGAACTGATTTTGTAAAATAGTTCATGTATGTTTTCCGACCACTCTTCTTCTTGCCTTTCTTCTTATCAAAGTTTGGTCTCGTAACCAATGCCCGATCTATCATTTATAAAATGTTGTTGTTTCAAAATGACATTGAGCATTTCACTTCCTCTAGTGAATTTCTCAAGTGCCTTTGTAAGATATGAATTCTTTTTCTTCGATCGGACAATCTTTACAAATAGTATTTTTACGAAGAGGACAACATTTCAATTTGAGATTCAAGAGTAAGATTTCGGTTTTTCAGTTTGAAATATTTTTCAGCAAGTTTTTCAAATTCAAATTGCACGGTCATATATTCATCAAACAGATCATCATAAGGAGGTTTGCAATCATATACCTCTTCAAGTTTAGCACGTTGCTCTTCTTCTTCAGCAACTAGGCATATATTTGCTTTTTCTTCCTCATCCTCATCATCTTCATCGGATGATTTGTCACCCCAAATCTGGAGACATAAGCTTTCTTCTTGTATTTCTTTGAACTTCTTCTTTTCTTTGTCTTTGTTGTTCAGCTGTGGGCATTCAGACTTGATGTGACCAGGCTTTTGACATTCGTAGCAGATGACTGGCTTCTTTGCCTCATAGCTGGAGCTACCCTTGTGAAATTTCTTGAAGCCTTGGTCCTTCTTGTAGAATTTCTTGAATCTACGAACCATCATGCCTATTTCCTCATCTTCGTCTACATTTTCATTTTCCTCATCTGAATCTTTAACTTCTCTTGTAGACTTGAGGGCAATTCCCTTGTTTTTGCCATGAACTTCATCAAGTCCCTTCTTGAATTTGAGTTTAGCCTCATACTCGAGAGAGAGCCGAATAGAGAATAGAGCGGCCTGCGACGTCATTGACTCTCCTCGAGCCTCTTCAATAGCTGTGACCTTTGCTTCCCATTCCTTGTTAAGGACATTCAAGATCTTCCTTACTTGGACTGGTTGGTCATATTCTTTTCCCAAGGCAGCAAGTTGATTGATGAGATGAGTGAACCTCAGCTGGAACTCACCGATGGATTCGCCATGCTTCATTCGCGAGAAGATCATACTCGGTCATAAGAGTATTGACTCTGTTTTGCTTTACTCAAATGTTCCTTCATGAGCTATCTCCAGAGCATCCCACATGGCCTTAGCAGATGATAAGGTGCAAATACGAAAGTATTCTTGTTGACTCGGTGCACTTTGGAGAAGCGGAGACCGCCTTCTTGTTGAGGGTGACGTTTCTTACGTCGTTCTCATCATATTCCTCTTCTAGCTTGGGAACTCGACTCCATCTTCCACGGTTGATGGCTCATAATCTCCTCTTTCAAATACTCTCCAAAGACCATACTCGGTTGCCATAACAAACACTTTGAATTTGGCCTTCCGAAAGGAGTAGTGCTCTCCATTGAAGCCGGGTGGTCGTTGATAGATGCTCCATCGGGTAAGATACCTTCCATAATGATCCTTCTCGAGTTGTTAAGCTCTTAAGAGAAGACCTTGCTCTGATACCAAATGTAAATGGAACTTTATACCCAAGAGGGGGGGTGAATTGGGTATTTTAAAAACTTTTAGAAATACAATCCACTATACTCACAAACTGATTACACACTCTGTACTCAAGAGTAGTTCTCTCTCTAGAACTCACTCCCCCTTACAAGTTGTAATCAATACACCCAACCACCAAGTCCCCGACTTGTGGTTATCTCAATCAATAAATGATTTAGATATAACTCTCTTACGGAGCAGATAAAAAATGAACACCGAAGTGCAAGTATCGAGATTGATACAATACAAGTGAAAGCCGAACACAATAAATGTCTTAGTAAATTTTCGCTCTCGGTAGGTGTATCGGCTTGAGAAGAAGTTAATGAACTCTATTTATAGGTAGAGAACATTAAATGACCGTTGAATGATGAATCCAACCGTTGTAGGTGATTAGCATTAAGTCTGGTCATCTTCTCTCTCTAAGCTCCAACTAATCCGATCTTGATATGGTCGATGTGGAACTCGAGGATTTGCCCGTTGGAGAAGAGTTTTCTTGATGAAGAAAGTGTTTTTGAACGTTGAGAGTTCGTGCTCGGATGGATTAACCAAAGGATGTTAATTTTCTGAAGTGCAATAAATGCTCGACCACTTTATGCTTTTTCCCTTGATCTTCATTAATTTTCATCTGTGCTAACTGAAATCCACTAAATAAACTTGTTAAACATATCTGGGATCATAAGTGAATGGTTCATGAAAGCATTTGGAACAAACAAGAGTGATTCACGAATTCGTATAATTCAAAACGTAGTTTTTGCGTTGCATACTGCGGTTTGTTCTTGTAAACTCGAGTATGTCACTGTTCACAAGTGACCAAACCGCAGTATCCAATTGGATACTCGAGTTTCCACTTTTCGAGGCAAGTCATCGTGTCTTGTATTTGAAGGACAAGACCTATACTCGAGTTTGCCTATGCAAACTGCGGTATGGGTTTAACTTGAAAAATCCATTTGCTCTGGAAGTCCAATACTCGAGTTTAGCAACGCAAGCTGCGAGTATTGACCATTCAATACTCGAGTTTGCCAATGCAAACTGCGATTGATTTATCTTGAAAAATCCTTTTCTCTCTGGAAGGTCAATACTCGAGTTTGGTTTTGGAAACCGCAGTTTTGACTTTGTTTGAAAAACTTGTTTTGCTTCTGGAAGTCCAATACTCGAGTTTGCCAAGCAAACTGCGTTGGCTCAGTCAATACTCGAGTTTGCAAATGCAAACTGCGGTATTGACTAAGTTGGAAAAATCCTTTGATTCACAAGAAGTTCGATACTCGAGTTTACCCATGCAAACTGCGGTATTGACCATTCAATACTCGAGTTTGCCTATGCAAACTGCAGTATCGACTTTGGTTGAAAACTTGGTTTCTTTCTGTATGGCCTATACTCGAGTTTGCCAAGCAAACTGCAGTATTGGCTGTCCCATACTCGAGTTTGCAAGAGCAAACTGCAGTATGGACTTTGGCTGAAAACTTGGTTCCTTTCTGTATGCCCTATACTCGAGTTTACCAAGCAAACTGCAGTATTGGCTGTCCAATACTCGAGTTTGCAAATGCAAACTGCAGTATTGGCTGTCCAATACTCGAGTTTGCAGATGCAAACTGCAGGTTGCCACTTTCAGAGTGTTTTTAAAACAACTTTGCAAACTTCAAAACATGTTTTACATTTGTTGTTAATCATCAAAACATATTGAGAACTAACAATCTCTTCCACACAACCCGACATATTTCAGAATAGATAAACAGTATGATGCTATAATTTTCAAAAACATAGTACAAAATATTACTCCATACACAACAATTATCACAACAGTCACCACAACAACAATTTTAATATCTTGACTCACTCATACATACATGTAGAGAATACACTGCTTCATTGAAATCACTACATATTCAAATATACACATAATTTTCAAAACACATGTCAATAGTATATATGAAAATAAGGTTTAGGAAACACCTTACAATCCAAAACAAGCATATGAAATAAATCAAACCCGGTTACCTCAACTCCAAGCTAAACCTTATCTTAAGGAGTAAAACGCGATCGGTCACAGGTAAACTCTACATTATCACAAGTATAACTTATATAACTCAAAATACACAAACAACAACAACAACAATATATTATTGTTATAAAACTGAAAAATAACAGTTTTATTCTTTAAATTTCCAAAACTAAACCGATTAAAACTTCAATAATATCTCCATTAACCCAAAATAAATTATTTATACAACTTTTAATCGGTAGAAATATAAGATAAGATGTAAATCCTAAAGTCCTTAAATAGAAAAATTAATTTAAATTCCTACATCAACAATTCAATAAAACTAAACCGATGAAAACTGGTTCTTAATTACTCTATACATATATAGAGTCTTCTACTATCAAAACTCAAATTTTTTCCAAAATCATAATCTCAAAATTTTCACTAATCAACATGATATTACCTTCATTGAAAATAGAAAAATATTTGGGACAACTTTCATGAAGGAAGTTTATTAAAAAGAAGTTAATTTAACTACTAAAATTATCTTATAAGATAAATAACATACCTCATGAGACCAAATATTGCCCCCAACCTTCTTCTTTTTCTCCTTTCCTCACTCTCCCATGCTCTCACTCGTTCTCCTATTGCCTGACGGACACACTCACCAAAATACACACACACCACACAACACACACACACACACACATATATATATATATATATAGATAAGGGGGAGGGGGTAATAATTACCCCTCCCCAACACTCCATATTTTATATTTTTTTTTTTTTTTTTTCTTCCTCCCCACTTAGCTGCTTCTCTCTTTTTTTTTGAATGGGCAAAATTACCAAGGTGCCCAAACTTTTTTTTGAGAAAAATAAATTTACCACAAAAAACCCAAACCTCATTTTAATTTATTTTTTTCCCTCTCTTTCTCACAATTGCAATTTAATTACAATAATCACATATGATTATTTTTATAATTAAAATTAAATCCTAAAAATTAAAATTAGGATGTTACAATTAACATCCCACTATGGGATGGATTCGAATTGCGAAAAATTTATCCTCATATTTTCAAACTAAGTTATTTTATGAAAGTTTTATTTCATAATTAAATCGTCTAAATCATTTCGATGCACAGTGCGCTACAACTTTGATAAATATAGGCGTATAAAGGACGAGTGTTATACACTCCCCGCGCCTGCTAGCCTTCAAAATGCTCCATCCACGTTCACTTTCATCCATCCATCCATCCATCCATAGGAGATGCCAGTGGTAGAGTCAGGATCTAATGTTTGTGGGTGCACAATTAGTCTGTCCTCGAAATTTTTTTTAAGGAGGATAAAAGGCAACCTACTCCTTTGTAAAGTTTAGAACCGTAAATAGGATTCAATTGAAAAGTATTTCGAGGAAATTAATTTAAAAAGAACAATATACTCTAATCCATGGCATACAGATACCCAGATGTTGCACAAGCAAATTCCAAAGTAACATGCAAGGAAAAATTATTATGGTTTGTCATATGTGATAGGATATTAAAAAGTCAAATATCAACGAAGGCGCAAAGGAGCATAACAAATGCTATAACTGACCAGGTTGTCCCCCAGAGAGCACGACATTTTCAATAGGTTCAACACCAAACACCTACATAAAGGAGGAAGGAAAACAATGAGAACACAAATGCATTACAACTCTATACTATCATAAACACAACTTTGTACAAATAAGTTTCAAATTTAGGCATATAGTATTGAACAAAATTCAAGTCAAAACAGAATCAATAAGACAACACATATTTCTTATTTCAGCATCTCAGCAAAGCTCATTGCCTCATCAATCCGAGGTATAACACCTGCTAGTTCTAAAAACAAAGAATCCATTCCCTCAGAACTCGTTTCATCTTGTTTAATAGTAGGATCCACCTCCTACAATAGAAATTCATGGTAATTCTAGAGTATTAAAACCATCACTGGCACCAAGACAGACAGAACAAGTAGTTCTGCACTGTCGACACTCATTTTTCCCAACCTTCAGTTCATAAATGCAGTCATGGCATCCATAGATCAATACTTAACAACAATAATGCTATAAATACGATTTCAGATAACAAATGCGCAGGAGGTAGAGAAAAGACCAAATCACAATGATCTTTGATACAAAGGTAACACATGGGTTTCAGATGCACGAAGCATGGAAGCTGTTCATTCAGACAATCAAAAAAAGAAAAAGAAAAGCAGCTATTATTTCCAAAACTTATAAACGAGAAAGGTAGAGGACGAACAGATGCCTCAGAACAAAATTGATATCATAGAGAGATAACTCTTAGAGTATATTTAAAACCATCACAGGCACATGAGAGTAGAAGTAAAGAAAATCAATCATACAAGGATGCAAATTACCTCAGAAAGCACGGAAGCTGTGGATCTGGAACAGAGAGATTTGGAGAGTAGGGGAAGCTATGGAACTGGAATGGATTCGCGAGGGGAAGCTGTGGATATGCAATGGATTTGCGATTTGGAGGGCAAATGCCAGCGGTGCACAATGTGGATCTGGAACGGATTTGAGAACAAGGGCGAATGGCCGACGGTGCACAAGGGTGAACAGTTCGCGATTTGGAGGTTTGTGAACAAGGCGAACGGATTCATGATTTGGAGGGCGACGGTGAACAATGGAAATGAGAAAAAATCTGAAACGGATTCATGATTTGGAGGGGGTGACGATGAACAATGACAATGAAAAAAAAGGAAGAGAGGAGGATAGCAAGGTTCGAACCCGGGACCTAGTGTCAAGTGTGCAAAGGTATAAACAATCAGACCACCTAAGCAAGTTGATAGAGAATTCCTTCAAAATATATATATTATCAAACTTTTAGTGTTTGCAGTGGCACCGGTGTGGCTCCGCCACCGGGAGACGCCCATCTTGATTTTGAGAAATTTGCAATTCCTCTTTGGCCATTTGTATTTAGAAATGAACACTTGAAATTTACTCGCATAAACATATGGATGCTTTGTCAATAAGTGACCTCATTGGTCTGCAACAGGGAGTGACTTTCAAGTACTCTCTCTCTCTCTCTCCGCCCGGCATAAAACTCCCTTCACAAAGCCCTCATATTTCCATTTTTTCTCTCTTTTTTATTTGATCAAAAGTTTTCTCTTTCGAGGCTTGAAGCTTGGAATGGAAAGAGTTTTCATCCCCTTTGAACAAGTGCACTTACTTGGATTCAAATTGGTATTCTCCTCTTTATGTGATGCCACATCAACTAATAACTTGTTGATCTAAATATTATTTTCTACTAGACAAAAATTTGCTTGTTTTACCTTAGTTTGACATACACTGACTAAATCATCGAAAGCTGAGTTTTAAGTGTGAGAATAACTATATACAATTAATTTTAGATTTTGACTGTAAGACTATTTTATGCCCATTTGGTTTATCTTCTCTCACTTTCAAATCTATAGTATGTTGTATACCAATATGAATTAATAACTAGCAATTATAAACACCATTGCAAAAAAAAAAAAAAAAAAAAAAAAAAAAATCTTTTAATTAAAAACGCTTAAAAAAGACATTGTTAATCAAATAGGGACTGAACTCCTCCATCACATGAGCAACAATGATGGATCGGTTTGGTTAATCAAATATGTACTTGTGTCAAAGTGGTTGTTTGTATGAATAATAAGTTGTTGGTTGAACTAGTAAGTGACCTCACCTATGTAAGGAGGAGAACACAAATTCAAATCTCGAGAAATGCACTTATTGAGAGATGTGAAAACTTTTTACTCTCAAAGCCTTGAGAGGAAATCTTGATTAATTAATTTTTTTTTTAAAAAAAATAGTGGTTGTTTGTATGTGTGTATGCTATGATATTTGAAAATTTTACATTTACAGTTCTATTGCCTTATAATTGTTCAGCTTCAAGGCCATATATATACACACGCACATACATAGGTATTGTGTGCAATAATATTTTTTCATTTCTAATGAAGTCGGTGAATAGTTACTTGGGGATGAGTTCTTCAGATTCAAAGTCAAAAGGGAAAAAGTGCTTAAGAGATCATAGTTTTTTCTTGAATACAAAAAGACAAACTAAAGTTTGAAAAAAGAAAAGAAAAGTTAAATCTAGTCCAAATACCAAAATTTAAAATCGGGCCTAGACTTTTACTCCATCTGGTCTTTATTATAAAGCATCAACTAACAAATCTTATAAACCGATAAAAACGGTTAAAGTCATTAAAGTTGTCCTTGAATTTAAATAATTTATAATATTACCTATATTAATTGCACTAAAGTCATTAAAGTTCCTAAAAGTAATATTTTTTTTAAAAAAATTCTTACTTGTAAAAAAATTGAATTGAAAAAAATAATTGACTCTTAGAACCAGATATATGATAAAATGTCGATCTTAAAAGTAATTGAATTAATTGAAAAATTAAATAATAGAAATTTTGGACCGGATATATGATAAAAGGATGGTCTTAAAAGTAGTTAAATTGAAAAAATAAATAATAGACTTTTAGGACCGGATATTTCTAAAATAAGCTCTTAAAGTAGAAACATTAAATTCGTTTATACCAATTGAATCCCATTCATTCTTATAATCAATTGTGTATCTCTCTGCCCTCATTAACTCCTCACTACCTCTCTGCCCTAACTCTTCACTACTTAGCTCTCTGCCCCAACTGCTCAAACCATGGTTAGATACAAGATAACCGTTCGTAGGGATACTCATGAAGCTCGTGCCTTCCTTAGATCGTCATATGGGGCGCCTCGAAGCAAGAGTGCGTTCTATTGTGACGGAAGAGTCTCAAGTCATTGGATCCATTGTTATTTCGGATGATGAAGAGATTGTCGCACCCCCTCTATCCTTCTGCCAATATTCCCCAACCTCCTGGTCCCAGCGACCCTCTCGCTGAGTTCCTCTGTCTTCTTATTTTGGATGATGAAGAGATTGTCGGGCCCCTCCAGTCTTCAAACCATGATGCATTGTGGCTGATGCCAAAAAAAAAGGAACTTACTGATCTCCGGCGGGAAATTAATGCTGTTCACGCCGATATCGCCAAGGCATTGGATGATTATAAGCTTTAGGATGTTTAGTTAGATTCTTATTGTTGATAATTTTTAGGTTTTTTTTTTCCTTGTGTACGTGCATATTCTCCAAGAATGTATGAAACATTAAGAACTAAGCTTGTGTCTTCTTTTTGCTCATATTCTCCACTAATTAAAGAAGTTTATTCTCCAGTTTTCCTTTATTTTTATTCAGTTTCTGCTGCGCTCGCCAAAGCCAATCCTCTCTTTTTTGGTTTCATAAATGAGAACCTTTAGGACTGGATA
This sequence comes from Acacia acuminata, assembly GCA_019022655.1. NCBI lineage: Eukaryota > Viridiplantae > Streptophyta > Magnoliopsida > Fabales > Fabaceae > Acacia > Acacia acuminata. The sequence goes on along the minus strand of JAFJYI010000016.1, from coordinate 1,286,402 downwards.
CTTTATAAGAACCCGGTCTAAAAAGTATTTGACTTTTAGAACCGGATATTTTATAAAACGTCGGTCTTAAAATTAAATGAATAGTAACAAGTTAGGACATGATTCTTCTAAACCTCCGGTCCTAAAAATTAAGTCAATAACATGTATACCTTTAGGACCAGATATTTTATAATTAATCGGTCTTAATAAAATCCAAAACTCTAAAAAAATGTTTTTTTTGTGCGGAAAATTAAATTTCCCTCCCCGAACTTCTCTTGTCATGCCGAAAGTAATAACTCAAGTTGTATCTCCAGTGTTTGTGTGTTGCTTCGTCGCTACTTCGCCTTGCTCTCTCGACAATCACTTTCTGGTTCCTTAACTAAACAACGATAGACCAAGCTGTAAGAGGTGTTTTAGTTATATAACTTTTTGATCTTCCCGCTTATCATTATGGGTTTTTCACAAAGTTGAATGTAATCGATGAAATATTCTTGTGGGTTCCTCTGTTTTTAATGAATATTGTATTTTCAAGACTATATTTGCACTTGAGACCTACCCAACTGACCAACAAGTGTTTTTAGGGTTACTTTTGTTGTCTGCAACATCAACGTTCGTGGCCGGAGAAGAAAGACTCAGCAAAAGCATTTGAATTTATATGCTATAGGTGAGTCCACAATACCTTCATGCGGTGCATTTATTTCCCTCGTCTTGCATTTATTTTGCTTCTTCGATTCACTGTGATACATTTATGACTAAGAGTCATTGTTTGTGATGCATTTAATGGGCAAGTTTCTCCTTCAATATATATATATAACCTACATTGAGCATATGCATTTGGAGTTGGCTCAGTTTATGCAATTTTCAAATTTTTCTGATAATGTATGTTAAATCTTTCCGTCTATAGGAATTCTACTATGGATCACAGTTGGATAAATGCTTTACGGACGAGTGTTAAATATGAGAATGGGGTGAGGAATTTATAGAATTTGCTAAACAAAATGCCCATGATGATAGTGGGAAGATTTATTGCCCTTGTGTAGAATGTTTGAATGAGAGGTGACTAAGTCTTGAAGCTATATACACACATTTAATTTGCTCAGGATTTTGTAAGACCTATACAGTATGGGTATGACATGGTGAAAAAATGTCAAATGCATCTCAACATGGGGAAGTGGCCTTTGATGGTAATGACACGGATATGGATGATCGCTTAGAGGATATTATTCGTGATGTAGGAGAAGAGGCTTTTGAGCAATCACATATATATGGTAATATGTGCAATGATGCAGAGATGCTGCTATACCCTGGGTGTAAAAATACCAATTGTTGAACGCCGTATTGAAATTGGTAAGCTTGAAAGGACGTCATGGATGGAGCGACAAGGGTTTTTCGAAATGCTTGAAACTTTTAAGGACATGCTTTCGGATGATAATGTGTTGCCACATCGATACTTTAATGCTAAGAAAATACTTTGTCCACTAGGGATGGAGTACAAAAAGATCCATGCATGCCCGAGTGATTGCATATTGTATAGAAAAGAGTTTGAAGAGAAATAGAAGTGTCCAGTATGTGAAACCCCAAGGTACAAATCAAATAAGGGGCCTGCAAAAGTGTTGTGGTATCTTCCAATCACACCAAGGTTCAAGCAATTGTTTGCTAATGAAAATGATGCAAAAAATTTGAGGTGGCATGTAGATGAGATGATTTCTGATGGAAAGCTTTGACATCCGGTGATTCTTCTCAATGGAAGAAAATCGATCAATTATTTCCGAACTTCAGCGAAGAACCTAGGAACCTTAGGCTTGCCCTTAGCATGGATGACATGAATCCTTTTGGTAGCCTTAGCAGCATACATAGTTCATGGCCTGTACTCCTGATTATTTACAACTTATCTCCTATGTTATGCATGAAACAAAAGTACATCATGTTGTTTATGTTGATTTCAGGACCAAAACAACTCATAAATGACATTGATGTTTACCTTGAGCCCTTAATCGAAGACTTGAAGGAGTTGTGGGAAGAAGGTGTCAATGTCATCTTTAGTAAGACTGCAAAGAGTAGAAAAGAAACAAATATATGAGAAAGAAGATTTGTATTCTTTGATCTTCCATATTGGTGCAATCTTGATGTGAGACACTGTATTGATGTCATGTATGTTAAGAAAAATGTATGTGATAGTATTGTTGGCACTCTTCTCAACATACAAAGTAGTTCCAAGGATGGTGTGAAGGCAAGATTGGATTTGCAAGCAATGGGAATACATGAAGACTTACATCGAAGGCCTTATGGTAACAGAACTAATTGTCGCCCAGCTTCTTATACTTTGTCTAAGAATGAGAAAAGAAGTTTTTGTGAGTGTTTACATGGCACAAAAGTTCCTTCAGAGTATTCTTCAAATTTTAAGAGGCTTGTTTCGATGAAGGACTTGAAATTAATGGGCCAAAAGTCTCATGATTGTCATGTCTTAATACAACAAATTACTCCCGGTAGCTATTTGAAGCATTGCCGAGTATGATCTTCAACACATTTTGACTAGACTTTGTTTCTTCTAAAATGCGGTTTGTAGTAAACTTTTCGAGATTGGAAAATTGGATGAATTAGAAAATGAAGGATATCTTATCTTGTGCCAGCTTGAGATGCTTTTTCTTCCTATATTTTTTAACACAATGGTTCATCTAGTGAGGGAGATAAAGTTGTGCGGTCCTATCCATTTACGATGGATGTACCCAATTGAAAGATCTATGAAATTCCTAAAAGGGTATGTGAAGAACGCATACCGGCTAGAAGCATCAATTGTTCATAAATATGTTTCTGAAGAAGCAATGGAATTTTGTCAAAATTATTTGGCCAAAGTAAGACATATTGGGCTTTCTAAACATCAGCATGCTGAAGAGGGTAGACAAGGGGCTTCAGTAAAGAGTGTGGATCCTGATGAATTTTCATAAGTCCACTTATACATCTTGAATAATGTTGATGAAGTTCAAGCCAGCATAGATGCACATAAAGAAGCTGTAAGAAAAGAAAATCATTGAATGATTGAACAAAGGTTAATTAGGGAGCATAATAGAACTTTTGTAAACTGGTTCAAAGAAAAGGTCGAGGAGAGGAATGTGTTTCTGATACAATCAAATGGTTAGCACATGGCCTTGAGGTTGATGTCATAAGTTGGAATTCGTATGTGATCAATGGCTATACATTTTATACAAAGTCCCTAGATGATAGAGCACCGTCCCGAACAAAGGTGTTATGTTAGAGGCCGAATCTATGCATTTCTCCGTTTGAAAGACAAGAGGCCTAAATTGGCGTCATGCCTTATTATGGGGTTATTGAAGAGATTTGGGAGGTGGACTATATAAAAATTAAGTTCCCCATTTTCAAATGCAAGTGGGTTAATGTTAATAATGGTGTTCAGATCGATCGGCTAGGATTTACATTAGTCGATATCAATAGTAGAAGTTTTAGAGATGAACCTTCTATTATGCAGACCAGCAAAACAAATGTTCTATATCACCGATCAGAAAAATAAAATGTGATCTGTAGCTCTCCAAGGAAAAAAGGTGATTGATATTGATGAGGAAATTCATTTAAATTATAATCTTCCTGAGAGTACTTCTTTTTCAAGGGGTCTCTCGAACATAAACAAAGAAGATGAATCAGATAATGAACCCGACATCAGAAATGATCATCATGAAAGGATATGAGAGGATATCCCTTTATAAAAGAGATAACTCATAAGGTAATATTCATATGCAAAATTCTTTGAAAACTATAAGGTTTTAACTATATTCCTTCTTATGTTCTTAAACAATGTCATTGACTATGAAGCTTCTGTTGGAAATTATGCCCTAGGGCAAGTCATTGTTCTGCATTAAGTTATCACTTCATTCGCATGTTTACAGTGATAACTAATCCCTGGATATATCTTATAGATGATATCCTAAATGTCCCTGATCGGTCATCTACGTGGGAGTGAAGATGAGGTAAGACCAGTATGACTTTGATGACGTATGGAGATACGAATCAAAGTCATGGGCACTTGTAAGAGTACAAGGTCTTTGGACCGACCCACTATGAGAAAGCCGCATGGATTTAGTCATAAGCTTATCTCATGTATAACCGCGTCACAACGCCCTATGACCTGAGACCATCATGGATTCCTACATGATGAGTCACTGACCTTTGACCTAGTCAAAAGTCACCTTTGACCGGGTGATGATAAAGGCTGGGATCGGGATAAGTGGTTTTCATGCGGAGGAATGTGAATGGTCAAGATGGAATTTGTTCCTCACATTTGTAGAGAGATAATACTGGGCCCCTCGATGAGTGAGTCTAAGAAATGTACGGCCGTCTTTGTGATGGAAAGGAGTTTCCATTTTCACTTATTAGACTACTCGAGAATCGAGAAAGTAGTGGTCAAGAAAAGGAAGTTGACATTATCCATGCCTCATCCTTGACCAAATTATCGCGTGACAAAAGGGACGTGACATGGTTGTACGATAGGTTGTATCGTGTCATCGATCCCCATGTGAATTGGGTAGTCGCAATGTCTTGCTAGAGGCCGCTTGCGACTTGTGGGCTCACAAAGTGTTGGCCCACTGCCAATCTCATATGGGCCTGCAGGGTCGCATACAAGAATAACTCAACACGAGCAAATGTGTCCAGATTCATTGAATCTTAGATACGTCTAAGATTTAATGAATACTGAATTTAATCTAGGATATATATATATATATATATATGTATGTATATATATATATATATTAAATTCGAAATTAATATATGTTAATATTATTGATAGAGATTATAATATTAATATATATAATATTTGTTTTGTATTTAATTTATTTGATAAATTAAATATCTAAAACAAATTGAGATATTGTATCTCATTTAATTTTTGAATAAAGATATCATATATCTGTTTAATATTAAATTGAGATATGGTATCTCAAATTTAAATTAAATAGATAGATATTATTTCTCGGATTTAATTTATAGAGATAAATTAAATCGAAGGCTTTTTTAATTTGGATTGAATAAATGGATTTGATTAGATCTATTAGATGGATTTAATTAATACATTTATTTTAATCCGATTCCAAATTCGAATTTCAAATCGGCTTTTAATGCGGATTAAATACGTTACATCGATTTGATTGATGTAATTAATGTATTTTAATCCATATTTGAAATTTGAATTTCAAAATTAATGAGGATTAATTTTATATAATGCGCGAACGGGTTTGGAAAACTTACGGGACATTTTGTCGAGCGCATTCGAAAGCCGCGAGAAAAACCCTAGAGTGGAAAATCAAGAGAGACGCACAAGAGGCGCTAGCACGCCGCCGTAGCCGTGTTCGGGAGTTGTTCGTGTGGATACGGGTGGAGGAAGACGATCCTACGAGTCATCTTCTCGTGATCGAGGAGGTAGCCCACCTGTTCAACGAAGAACAAGCCGCAAACGAATTCTCCTAAGGTAATTTCGGATTCCCTAGCCTTGTTTAAACGCACCTGAGTGATCCTCGGGATTGGATCTGTAAGTTTTTTTAATCCGCTACGTTGTACGGATTCCAACAGCTTTTGTTCTTTTTTTGTGTGTGTGGCCGATCCGATTGATAGGGGCTTGTTACAAAAGAGGAATGTTATGTTGTTAGGTGGGAATCTGATGAAGACATGGTGATTTGGGCATGTATATGTTCATTTAATTAATTAGCTAAGTGTTGTGTCTTTGTAACTTATCTTATTGTATATATTCATTAAGGTGTTGTACTGTAATAGTATATTCATTAAGAGGCCACATAACTCATGGTGAATAATATTTGTATCCATTTCCAATTCAATTTGTAATTCATAATGGATTGTTCATAGTTGTAGCTTAAAGTACGCTTTTAGGTGCTTTGATGTGTATGATCGGGAAGAAATAGAATAGTGGAAAATTCGACTTTTAAGACCGGTGTATTTAATAATATTCCGATATTAAATGATGATTTTTTAAGACTGGTGTATTTTTCATCCAGTCTTAGAAATTAGACTATTTAGATCGGACGTTATTTCTCCGGTCTTAAAACACATATCATGCTGGTCTTAAAAGAAACACTTTTAAGACCAAATGTATTTATTAGTCTGGTCTTATAGGTTAGTACTTTTAGACCGGTGTATGTAAAAGTATGGTCTTAAATTTCGGTTGTTTCAGACCGGTGTATTTAATCTTTCGGTCTTAAAAGTCCGAATTTTAAGACCGGACAAAAAAAATTCATATTTTTTAGACCCACCTTTTTAGTTGTCCGGTCTTAAAATTTTTGTTTTAAGACCGAATGAAAATATATCAAGTCTATATCAAACGATTTTTAAGACCTAATATTTTTAATGTTCGGTTTAAAATAGTTTCTTTAAGACCGGATCGCGTCCGGTCTTACAAGTTACAAACTTTTAAGACCGCTTGGAACAAGACTGGCCATAGATCCGATCTTACGATGCCTCTTTGGTCAAATCTTAAAAGCCTTTTTTTATACCCGTGTGGTTACTAAAAAAGTAGGGCAAAACAATGTGCGGGTTGGGCAGCCCATGCCTAAACCCATATCCCGCCCATTTAACTTTAAATGGGTATGGGTTAGCCCATACCTACCTCAACCCATTTAAATCCATGTTAAACGGACTAGCATATAAATGGGCCTATTAACCGAGTTTTGGGTAACCCATTTATATTTGACAAGTTTATTTATTTATTTTTTGCGAGAAAAACATATAGCATTAAGTGTCTACCCATATTTATTATTCTAAATTCTGAAATACGAATCTTCAAAATTCAAGAATCATAATTCACACAAAAAGAACCTAAATTTAAATAATTGTTATCATAACATAATTTTGATGTTCAAACTCCAAGTGGGGAAATGATCAAATGGGGAATGGATATTTTATCATAATGGGGCATATTATTGTCCAAGTGTCCATATAGTTAATAAAAAAAAATATATAACTAAATGGGTGGGTATGGGCAGTCCGAAAGTGTGCCCATAACTTGCCCATTTAAGTCTTAAATGAGCGGGTTTTAACCCAACCCATTATGAGCCTTTTTGGACGAGCTGAAAATGGCCCAATTGCATTGGGTTGTTGGCGGGCTTACCAGGTTACAGGTTCCATACTCGGCCCTATAAAAAAAAGGCTATTATATTGTACGTGTGGCTCTTTTTTACTCAAGTTAATGTTGGGAGAATGATTCTTATCTCCTCCCCTACCTTTGTTTGTATATAATAAATTTGTGATCTCTTAAATAAATCAGAATCTAAAATTATAGGCTTGGTGGTCTTCTTTAATTTCTTTGGCATCACTAGAAGCTGAAGCATCTTTAGTGCTTTTTGTTCTTCTTTAATACTAAATTTGAATAGGAAAAAAATGGGTAAAAATACGAAGGAGAGAATACTATGTTTGAATTATATCCAAAAAAAAAAAAAAAAAAAAAAAAAAAAAAAAAAAAAAAAAAGAATACTATGTTTGAACACTTAGATAAATAGTGAAAAAACAAAATTACTATTTTTATGAGTTTTTTCTTTTATTTTTTTTCCTACCTAAATTTTTCCTACATCCAAACAAAAGATAAAAGTGAAGGTGCTCCTTCTTTAATACTATGTTTGGATAGAAAGACAAAGAGGTCAAAATAGGAAAGATGGAATACTATTTTTGAAAACTTTCATAAATATTAAAAAAAGTTACTATTTTTAAGAGTTTTCTCTTCTAATTTTCTCTACATACAAACATAGGGAAAGAGTGGACGCCCGAGCATTGGAGGAAACATTTTTGTTGGATTCTAATAGATCATATATACTTCATTTTTTTCATGAATTTTTTTTTTAAAAAAAATTTGTTGGATTTAATAAAAATGTTTTAAATGTATATTTATTTTTCAAAATATTTCTATTTTAACAATTGACGGGTTGGTCATTAACCTCTGATCCCATGAATAAATACTTTTTTCGAAAATGATAGTACTTTTTTCTCGTCCTAATTATAAGATCTAAATTGACTTTTTTAGAGAGATTGAGGAAACTAAATAAAATACTTAATCATTTTATAGATTGTGTATCTTTAGATTATATATTAGTTTATTAATCAAACTAATTAGTTTGAAAAAAAAATACTCTAAAGTGTTTTAATTAGCTTCCTTAATTTCTCCAAAAAGTCAACTAGGCCTTATACTTAGGACCGGAGGGGACATCCTACATTTATATCTTATTATTATCAAATATGTAGATTTTGATTATATTAAGATCTATCGGTTATCATCTTTCCGTTTTTTTTCTCCTACAAAAATCATCTTTCCCTTTTATTTATAACAAATATAAACACGTTAAACAAATTGTTTTAACATCTTTCATCTATCTCAAATACTCAACCCGCTCTTGCGTTCAACAGTGACTCTATTTTTTTTTTCCCAATTTATATTTATATATGTTTATCCAACGTAAAATTCCTGAAGTACCCTTCACCAGAAAAAAAAAAAAAAAAAAAAAAAAAAAAAAAAAAAGCCTCCCATCCTCCCTGAAATCCATTTTTCATTCAACCGCCAACAAAAATTCAACCCAGCACCAACAACCAAATTGGAAAGAAGGATTTCAATGGAAAATTAAAAACAATCCATCTCAAACAATCTCAAATTTGTAGAAGAAATTAGATGGAGAAGCATAAAACCGGGATCAAGAAGAAGACCAGGTTAGATTTTAAGCCGGATCTGTGCGATGACGGAGTGGGAGGAGCCACCACCATCCGAATCATCGAAGGACCTCACCGCCGTTGCTAAGGTTGGAGTTGACGGCGTCACAAAAACCTCGAAGCACCTTGCTGCCAACGTTACTGAGGATTTGAACATGTGGCTCTTGAGACAACTTACAAAGATCGCGAGTAGGCTCAAGGAAGAGGGTGACATTGTGGCACTAGCAGAGATACATGTTTAACACCCCAAATTCAACACCCGAAAATTTGGCCAAAATAATTGAAATATCTTCAACAAGGATGATCAATATCCAAATCATTAAAATACATATTCATTTCAAATAAAATTCATAGTACAGAGAAAAATAAGTTTCCAAAATATTTCAGAGTTAAAATACAAAGTAGAAGTCTTAGAGTCATGACAAATAAAAATAACATAACAAAAGCTACAGGAGTACAAAAAAGCTTTCAAAGTTCATTCCATAGGTGCCTTCCCTTGCTCACTTTCACCTGAAAAATGTTAATATAGGATGAGATTTCACGTCTCAGTAACTACTAAAAGTTCTACCGCACACAAGCAAATTATATATGACAAAAAGCAGTTGATTACATAAATATATATATATATATCATAATTTCTCATACAAAATTATTTTTGCAAAAGTAATCATCATTATATCAAATTGTGAACTATACAATTATACAATATGCAATATGTAGCCTCCCTTATATCACTGTCCGCCCTTGTATCGCTCACTGGAGTTATAGGCTAACATATAGTCCGACAAAAACTCATTCATTTGACTGGATGGTTCCAAGCTCACCAAAACTTAAGATACACCCGGCCAAAGGTGTAGAGCTTAAGTATGAACTATGACTCCCCTCCTTAATAACAACTAAGGAGGTGTCATGTGTCCCACAACTCTAATGTAATCTCAGCTAGAGGAAAACATGGAAGATGGGGCCCTGACAAGTACTATCCACTGTGCACCGAGTGATGACATAAATAAATCTTATCATTTAAATTCCTCCTTACTTTAACTCATCGCATACAACCACTATGATAATTATATCAATGAAATAAAGTATATTAAAACACGCTTCGATTTATATCAAATATCATAAAAAGGTAAACCGAACATATCATAAAACTTCATCGGACCAATCTATCATTCTTGAAATTCGAAGGACTAAACTGTCATTCTAGAAATTCGGCGGCAAAACCGTAATTTTTGCTGGGCATGGACTGTAATTTTCATAGGCACAAAACTGTAATTTTTGTGGATACAAAATTGTAATATTCAATTATCATAATAATAATATTATTATAATACATATACATATAAATCGCCTATAAAAAAATATAATTTATAATCATACACAATTCATAAGTATATGGAAGAATATTCGAGTTACCTGTTACTCTCTACTTCCCAAGTAATCACCAAAAAGCAACTACCGATCCCCAAATAATTATCTCTACGCTTTCTTTCTCTCCTCTCTTTATTTTTTTCTCACACTCGGATTGTTCTGCTTGAATACGCACCCGAAAGTGCGTATTTATAGTGGTTTGAGGAGGGGTAAATAGGTGAAAATAAGGGGGTGAATATGGGGGGGGGGGGGGGAAGGTAAAGTGGGGGGGGGGGAATTATATTACCCCCAACGTTTCCAATTGTGTGTGTGTATATTATTATAATATTAATATATTATAATAATGATAATAATAATTTTTTTATTATTTTATATTGGCATTAGAAAGTTTTACTCTTATACTGAATATTTTTGGTAAATTAATTATCATTAATCTATCTTATCATTTTTCTAAATAAATTTCAGGATATTACAACATGATTGTGAAATTCATGGTACTGACTACAAATGTTGAGAAAATGAAATCAAGCTCGTTCAATCCAAAATTAAGCCATGATGCGATATCACCAAGAACACAAGCGCTCACTCCCACCAACTTTTCCATCACAACCTTGAAGGGGACTTATGGACCTGCATAAGGTCCGCCGGAGAGGAGAGTGTTTGTGGATCTGAAGGGTATGGATAGTTGGAGTTTTTTTTTTTTTTTTTCCTACTCAAAATTCGAGTGGAAAAAGAAAGGGTGACTCGTTGCTATATAAGCATGATACGTGTGCATATTTGGGTAACAAATGTTGACCCCTAAAGCTGGTTAAGGGTGAGACAATATTATCATGTTTTTTAAACTTTCAACACAATATTATCATTTTGAAAACTTCTGGGTGCTTGATGAATGAATGAAAACTTACAGGACATTTTAGCCATTTAACTCATGATAATGGTAAAAAGAAAGGTTTTAGTAAAGATTTTATATAAGAAATTGATGTTTCTTATAATCGAACCAAATGTATTTTTTAAAATTCTCTTATAAAAATACGGGACGAATATAAAGATTAAGCATAATAAGTATATAAAAAGTAATATTAACCAATATAAAATTACTTTAGCGCTGTAAAATTTTACTAGTTTCCTTTAGGTGTAAATCACATTTTGTAGGACCTGATTTCTCTCTCTCTCTCTCTCTCTCTTTTTTTTTGGTCCTCGTTCGGTCCCATCTTTTATCTATTTATGATTATTAAATAAAGATCTAATAATTCCCATTTATTATTTTGTAAGAATATTATTACAATAAAGAGAAAAATAGGAAGGAAATGGAGAGAATGACGACAAGAAAAAATTAAATATTATTACAATAGAGAGAAAAATAGGAAGGAAATGGAAAGAATGATGACAAGAAAAAATTAAATGCAGACTATTAGATATTAATCCGATAATGAAAAGGATAAAAAATAAGAGAAGAGGGGAAAAAAGAAGGAGGAGAGAAGTTAAGTCCGTCGTTTTATACAACCCTCACTTAACTACTGATTTATGGTTTATAAAAAAAATATTTATTATTTCTATTGTGGTCCGTTGTTTTATACAGCCCTTACTTAACTACTAAATTTATGGTTTATAAAAAAAATATTATTTCGATTGTCGGCAAGCTTTACAGCATGCGTGTTTGTTTAAAGGGATAAGGAGCAATTTTACATATGTAATTTACCCCCAAAAAAGCCCGGCCACCACGTGATTTAACCGGACCAAAAATACACATGTGATTACGTTTTGGGACGCCCAAAGACCACGGCCCTTAGTCAACTATTAGTCAACGGTTAACTTGGATGGAAATGAACAACTCGGGTGAAATTACACTTTTGCCCCTAGTTTTAGGTGAAATTACACTTTTACCCTTAGTTTTAAATATTAATTACACTTTGGCCCCTAGTTTTAAATATTTAAAAAAATTAAAATATTTCCGCTAAATGGCCCCACCACCGCCGCCGCCATCTCGGTGACCACCATAGCCACCACGACCACGCCACCACCACCCGCAGCCACCGCCACGGCGATGGTGGCCGCCATATTGAGGGTGGGCCGTGGTGGCGGTGGGACCCACCGGGCGGAGATATTTTAATTTTTTTAAATATTTAAAACTAGGGGCAAAAGTGTAATTAATATTTAAAACTAAGGGCAAAAGTGTAATTTCACCTAAAACTAGGGGCAAAAGTGTAATTTCACCCGAGTTATGCTCATTTCCATCCAAGTTAACCGCTGACTAACGGCCGCCACGGGCCCTAAAATGTAATAACATACGTATTTTTGGTCCCAGCTTAAATCACGTGGTGACAAGGCGCCTCCTTGGGGGTAAATTACATTTGTAAAATTGCTCCTTATCCCTTGTTTAAAAGTATGTATATTTTGTTTCGGAGAAAGCCTTCGCATTGTTCAAAAAAAGGGAAGCCTTCGTGAGAAATCGCCGTAGAATTTGACCCCCGATATTATTTATTTATTTTTTAAAAGAAAAAGCTTCCCTCCCAAAGAAACTGTTCGTCTTTACAGCCCACCGCCGGCGACCCCACCCTTCACTTCTCTCTTCATTATTTTACTTCCCACCCTAGCCCCACACCCGCGTCCAAACAAAATCTTGTGTTCTTGTTTAGCTTCTCGTTTTGGAAAGCAAATTAGTCCACATGATTTGCTAGTAAGTCATGGAATTGATCAAACCAATACATGATGGACAAAGCATTGCAAGACAAATGATGTATGTATTGATCATGTGTATGCCACAAGTGGTGCTTCGAATGAGTTTGGCCCAAGCATGTGTGCTGAGGACGATGGTCTTAAAGACATGCTAAATGCTATTGAAGGGGTGCTTCATAACTACCCTAAACTATTTGAGAAGTTGAAAGGTGATGCAAAGAAACCATTATATACTGAATGTACTAAACACACAAGATTGATAGCAGTGTTGAAATTGTGCAACTTTAAAGCGAGTTATGGATTGAGGTATTCGAGTTCAACGTACTGCTTACACTTTTACAAGATATGCTCCCAAACAAAAATGAACCTCCTACCAAAACATATGAGGCAAAGAAAATTATTTGCTGGTTATAAGAAACCACATGCATCCTTGACAATTACATTTTATATTGGAATCAGTATGCAACGTCAGAGAAATGCCCTAAATGTAATGCTTCTTGATATGGGAAGAAGGGCAAAAGTCCTTTGAAGGTCCTATGGTATTTTTCCATCATTTCAATATTCAGGTGCCTATACAATAATACGTAGATTGCTAAGCAATTGACATGACATATAGATAAAAGGATTGAAGACACCAAGCTTAGCCACCCTATATGTGCTCCTAAATGGGAAATTTTTTTTTTTTTTTTGATCATGAGTAGTTGACTTCACGAAAGAAGTAAGGAACCTACAACGACCTGCATTGTCAACTGATGTTCGGAGTAATACACACAACAACCTTAATCCATATTTGATCATAAAATGTAAATTTAAGATGTTGTACATGTTTTTTCTTGGGCCAAGGCAACCTGAGAATGATATAGTTGTATACTTTACTCCTTTAATTGATGACTGGAAGCTGATGTGGGAAACCAGAGTGAATATGTATGATGGTATAGGGAAGAAAGTTTCAATTTGAAAGATAAGTTGTTTGGCACAATTAATAATTTCCTAGCTTACGGTAATATGTCTAAATACAACATCAAAGGATAATGTGTGCCTATTATGTGGAGATGACACTCATCTAACGCGACTAGATCATTGTAAGAAAAATGTCTATATGAGACATCGTAGATTCTTATCATCGAAGCATCATTAAAGGAGGTGAGAAAAAAGGCTCTTAATGGTAACGCAGAATAAGGTAGTCCGCTAAAGCTGCTGAAGAGTGAGCAGGTATTTGAAAAAGTAAAAGATTAGGATAAAAGTTTCAAGAAGCATTTTGCAAAACATGTTAGCACAGGTGGTTGAAAGAAAAGGTCTATTTTCTTTTACTTCCAAATTGGAAGTACTTATATGATAGACATTTTCTATGTGTGATGCACAATGAAAAAAATATTTGTGATAGTCTAATTGGCACGTTGATTCAATGCGAGGTAAGTTATTAGTGGTATCTTTTAATGTATTTTTTTTAATCATTCCACTATTTATAGCATGCTTGTTAAACAAAAAAATTCAAAATATTGTTGGTAACATTGGATATCGATTTTGTTATTAATCTGGTGGAAACTTTAGGTCCTCGCATTTTCCTATATGATCCTCTAATTAATGGTTGACCAAAATGCCGTCGTGACATGTTGATGACGTGCTTAGCTCTGAAGAGGGCCCTGCTTAGCTTCAAGGGTCCTACTTAAAGCGATTTTACTGGCTTCTTTAGATGGTGCTTAGCTCTAAAGTCAAGTCTATTTCTGCCTTTATAACTGAAGCCTTAGCTCTGAAGAGGGCCCCGCTTCGACTCGACTAGGGTCATGATAAGATGATCTTTGAATCAGATTGCCTATTTCTGCTTTCTTGTGTTGAGGCCAAGTCACCGGACTTGTATGATTGGAGGTGTAGAAGCACTACAAGAAAAAGGGTAAATACCGACCGACTATTGGAGGCAGTTTTAAGTACACTGCCTCTAAAATTCATTTAAAGGTGGTTACGTCGGCGTAGATACTAACTGCCTCAATATTATCATAAAACAGAGGCAGTTTATGTTAATCCGCCTCCAAATGAATCATATAGAGGCGGTTCGAGGTGTTTTCTCGCCTTTGCCCAAAATCACACTAATTCCGAGGCGGTTTTCCATAAACCGCCTCCAATGTACATTTAGAGGCGGTTTTGGAGGCGGTCATGTATTATTTTTATTTTAAAAATATAAATATTTAATATTCATGTTTAAATTGTAATTATATATCCATTTCATATTTTTACCATGTTTTTCTCTTTTCAAATTTAAATAATTGATAATTGTTATAGCCCAATTATTTTGTGTTATTAAATCATAATTTTAGTTGCTTTGATGATAGAGTTATTATGATTTAATTTATAAAATCAATTTAGAGAAGTTATGTTCATTACAATTTAAATCAATGTTCAATTGTTGCAGGACAAAGTTGGTTAGCGATCAGCTTGATTGCTATTGCTTGATGTGCTTCCAATATATTATGTATTAAGGGTCAAATTGAGCATATAATTGATTTACAATTAACCAAAAGATATTAGAATTGTGATTAATTTGTTAATTTACTCTCGGGAGTATTTTCATACGAATTCTTATGTTTTTGTGGAAAATTTGTGCCATAGAAGAAGTTAAATGAAAGCAAAGCTCAAAAGTCAGCAAGAAAGTGTAAGACCTTCAAGCTTGTCTTTCAAGTTAAATTTTGAATTTTAAATCACATAATTATTTAAAGATCTGATTGTTACATTAATATTTAATTATATAATAAAATGTTACTTGAATAAAGAAAACAAAAATAATGAAAAATTCACTTTGTAGGAGTCGAACTTGTATCAATTTAAAACAAAAATAAAAAATAAAAAAAGTTAAATATAAAAAAGTGTTGCATAGTGCGTTGGGCAACATTGGCCATCTATAATAATGGCAATTAATTTTTGGAACGCCCCAAGCTTACAAATACTTTTAGATCAAAATGACCCCGGAATTATCAAAGAATCCAAAAACTTACATTATTACAAAACAAGCCTATATGTTTCTCATTTCTTTACAACATTCTAACTCTATTTTTTGGCGGACTTGTTTCCCTCCGTATGAAAAAGTATTGTCTTTTCAGTTTCATTTGGCGGACTTGTTTCCTTCCGAATGAAAAAGTATCTCTGTTTTTATTTATTTTATCTAACTTTAGGGTTTAGGTCTCTCTTTTTTCTCTCTTGAAAGCTCCATTACCCTTTTTGCTCCCTACCTTTCTCCCTCTCTTTCACCGCAATGCTGTTTGCTGAAGGACCTCAAGGCTAAACTTGCCTTGCTCCGCATTGCTAAGGTCATCTGTGATGTTCCAAAGATGTAAAAATTATTGCTTTTTCTTTAATGGGTCGCGGTTTCTTTTTTGACTATGAGGTGTTTGTGTTTATGCCTTCTTTTCATTTGGGGTTGTAGAAAGGTGGTGAGCTTGACGGAGATTTCTCAGAAGCAGGAGACGGCGTTGTGGGTGAACGAGTTTCTCTCTATTTGATAAGGTTGGTTCTTTTCTTCCATGTTTAAATAAAATAATTAGAAAAATTGTTATAAATTAAACTTACATGTATGAAGGATGAGAGTACTTCACACTTAACATAAAGGTACTTCAGCATTTGTATTTGCTCTATCGGGTTTGATGCAATTGTGTCCGCCGATGCTTTTGAGAATTTGAAACCTGCTCCTGATATTTGCTCTAATTCTTATTTTAGATATATCTATTAGATGCTAAACTGTTCAATTGCAAATAAATACCCACTTTGCTCATTCTATTTTGCCACTTGATCTACGCCAAAAGAAGACCAGGGCTATTTGCGAAGGCTTACCAAGCATCGTAATACCCTAGCCTTGAACCCCAAAAATTTGAACTTGTGTATCTATTTCATGTGTTGACCGTATTAGTTGAACTTCGTCGTAATACTTGGATATTATTTGACTGATTTCTATGTTGTAAATCTAATAATCCGATCAAATGCTGAACCACATTAGATTAAACTCTGTTTGTTTAGTTAAATAGGGATATAGGTTGTTGACTCGGATGCTTTGGAATCCTTCCCGATGGTTTGTCTTGAATTATCAAACGATTTCTTAAAATGGGCTTATAATCAATACATATGTCAAGGTGCTGATGTTGATTAGCCTTTTATAATCAATACATTCTGCTCTTAAAACAAGAAATTGACTTAAGTGGATTTAGCCTATAAATTGTTATCATAGTTACCTTAATACAGTTTGAAGCCACTTGTGCCAAGGCTATTTGAACTTCTTGGAATTGAGGTTTGCCTTTTAAACTGTTGTATTTTGTTAAGGAAAATTCCCTCCACCCCTTTCTATTTATTTTATAGTGATTGGATAATAAGCTATGGTTGACAATGATATCTTAATAAACTTAGTAGATAACTTGGTACTTTGATATCTTTATAAACTTTTAGCTTGCTTTGACATTTAAAATAAATAAAAATTCTATAATTTGATGATTCAACGCTAATTAATCTTCTGTTTTCTAATAAGGTGAATGATTGAGGCAAACAATTTTAGAGAAGGTAGCAATTCTTGATTCATGCTAAAATCAGTGAGGATGAAAACGAAAAAAGTATCAACATGCAATTCTTGATTTTGGATATGTGGATGTTGTTAGTTCTCCATATTAATGTTTTGGTTTTTCACTTTCTTGTTTGCTGAAATAGTGGTCATTCTACATCTTATTATCTTTAAAATCTAACTTGCATAAATAAACTAATACAGATTAAGATTAACATGGGAACTACATTCTCTTTCCCCCTAACCCTAACATAGAACCCTAACGGTTTATAAATAGTGGTAGTAGTGTAAATATCTTACATTCATAATATTGTATTATTGTCCTATGTTGATAACTTGGACAATAAAATATTGGCACATTTTTGTCGAAAAAAGAGTTTGACAAGAATGCTTCACTTATTTTCGTGAGTGACTTGGACAAATCTTGGATTATAAAACCTCGAAATTCAATTGAGTATGATGAAGGAGTTAGGAGATTCATTAATTTTGCTTTTCAACATAGTTCAATTGAAGGCAAAATACTATGCCCTTGCTCACCTTGTGGTTTTATAAAGTGGTCATCAAAAGAAACAAGTGTATGATCATTTATTGTGCAAGAAATTCCCAAAGGATACACATTTTGGTTCTATCATGGAGAGTCAAAGGTCGGGTCAAGTAGTAATGTTGCCGGTGGATACATGTCACATGGTGTACGAGACCACAATGTTGATGTAGATCCAATGTTCAACATGATCAATGATGCATTTGGCATAAATAGGCAATGTGACAATGAAGCGTAATTTCGACGAGGAAAACATTGGCCAAGATGAGGGAACAAATTGTTTTGCAAATGAAGAAGTTAATGCAGATAAAGAATTTTATGAATTAGTAAAAGATGGGGAACAACCATTGTATGGAGGGTGTCAAAAATATTCAAAGCTTTCGTTTATTGTGAAGTTGTATCATATTAAGTGCTTATGTGGGATGACTGACAAGTCCATGAATATGATATTAGAGCTATTGTGCGATGCGTTTGAACATGCAAAGATTCCATCTTCATTCTATGAGGCAAAGAAGACCATTACCAAGTTAGGATTAGACTACCAGAAGATACATGCTTGTCCAAATAATTGTATGTTGTATTGGGGAGTGGAAGATGAAAATAGACAAAGTGGCAAGGTTTGTACTGTATCTAGATGGGAGCCACTTGTTAAAGAAGGTGATCGTACATCTTCTCAACAAGGAAGAAAGAAGCGTAATGTGGCTGCAAAAGTTGTTCGATACTTTCCCTTAAACCACGCTTGCAAAGATTATTTTTATCAACAAAGACTCGCGAAGATATGAGATGGCATGCTATGCATGATAAAAATGATGGCTTGGTGAGACATCCTAGAGACTCTCAAGCATGGAAGAAGTTTGATGAGTTGCACACATCATTTGCTTCAGACCCACGAAATGTATGACTCGGTTTAGCAATTGATGGTTTTAATCCTTTTGGTAATATGAGTGCTAGTTACAGTATTTGGCCAATCATTCTAATTCCGTACAACACCCCTCCATGGTTGTGCATGAAGTCAACGTCTTTTATCATTTCAACCATCATACCTGGTAAAAGAATGCCAGGTAATGACATTGATGTATTTTTACAACCTTTGATCAAAGAGTTGAAAGAATTATGGCAAGATGGTGTAGATACTTATGATGCTTTTGCACGAGAGATGTTCAAGTTACATGCGCATTGATGTGGACGTTTAGGAATTTTCCTGGCTTGGGAAATCTATCTGGGTGGAACATATACACAGGCTTAGCTTTCCCTTCATGCAACTTTGATTTTGAACCTTGTCATCTTTATCATAGTAAAAATGGTGTTTTATGGGTCATCGACGCTTTCTTGAAGAAGCTAAGATTGGAGGTCCTGTGCACTATCGATGGATGTATCCTATTGAGAGATACTTGGGGCAATTGAAATCATATGTACGTAATAGAGCTCGACTAGAAGGGTCTATAGCACAAGGTTACATAATGCAAGAAATTCTAACATTTTGTTCAAGGTACATAGATGATATTGAGACTCGATGGAATCGATCTGGGTGGGTCGATGATGTACCTAATGATGCGCAAGCCAAATCATGGGTGGATGAATTGTTTCCTCGGGTAGGAAAGCCAATCGGTGCATCATCATATTTCAATCTTACATCAATGAAGAGGTTACGTGCTCATAGACATGTCTTTGACGAATTGTCCACTTGTTGAATGCTACATCCAAGAAGTAAACTTGAATATTTTTTTAAGCAAGTTATTCTTACTCATGTTCTAATTTTAATAATTTATTTAGGGAGTTCTGAAGAGATGTGAAGAGGAAACTAAGAAGGACTACTCAGAGTCAAGCTGAGATAGATAAACGGGTTTATAGGGAGTTCGTTGATTGGTTCTCTAAGCGTGTGGGTATTTTATTGCACAACAAGGATCAAGAATATTTTTCCTTTTTGAGTTAAATTGCATGGTGCTAACATTATTTCTCTTGTGTTGTAGATTCCTTTAGATATTGACAATGTTAGAGAATCAGACAAAAACATTATGTTTTCCCTTGCTAAAGGTCCTATTTATGAAGCAAGAAGGTTCAGTGCATATAATGTGAACGGCTTCAAATTTCGAACATTGGATCGAGACAACAACCTGAAAACACAAAATAATGGGGGGTTTTAGGAATATTTGACACAAGAAGTTATTCAAGTAGTAGAGATGGCCAAATGATATGTGGAGGAGTTCCTTACTATGGAAAATTAGTTGACATTATTGAGATTAACTACAATGGCTTGTTCACTGTGCCTTTATTTAAATGTCAATGGGCTGATACTACCACTCATGAAGGGCATAAGAAGGATAAATTGGGTTTTACCCAAATTAACTTTTCAAAACTGATACATACTGATGAAAAAGAGGATGATGAGCCATATATTAAAGCTTCTGAAGGTCAAATGGTTTTTTATGTTGATGATGAGAAAGAAAAGGGTTGGAGCATACCTGTCCATGTAAAGCCTCGAGACTTATATGATATGGGCGAAGATATCATGACAACTATTGACCTATTTCCATCACAAAACTTGGACCACATTTTAGTTGATGACACAGTAGCTCTATAGTTATCAAGACCTGCCATAGATGATGACACTCCAAATTTGATAGCTAATCACAATGAGGATGAAGATTTAGACATATAATTTTTTGTTTAAGGCTTAGGTTATGTGTACTTACATGGGGTTGTGTAGTCTAACATTTTGAGGATTGTCTTTTGTATGGTGTGTTGTGTCTGGTTTTCTTTATATCATGTGTTTTGCTTGTATGTAATTCTTGTTGAAGACTTAATATTTACAATTCAATTTCTTAATGCTCATATACTATTATCTTTTTCCAATATATATTGGAATTGTATGATTTTGTAAATACTTAAATATATGTTGCCATGTTATATTTTAGAAAAATGGATTAGGTGGAATGGGGCGTACAAGGAGATTCCCTACAAGAAAAGCTTCAACAAGCTCTACAACACCTACCCTCCAAACACAAAATGTACAACCCAATGAGAACCTAGAAAATGATATTCAAAGGGTGGAATCACAACCACATGAAATGGAAGGCCAAGAAGATCAAGTTTCTAATCAATCCCAACAACAAAATGAAAGACCACATCCCTACAAACCCAAGAGGTGTGCAACAAATATTGGGTGGTTGATGTTAAAGGTATACCATTTAACATCTATGTTACATTAGTATTTTTTTTTTTTATGTATGCCTATGTCATATATTATTGCTCCACTAACAAAAATCATATGAATATTATATGTTATAAATGATCAAGGAAAGATTGCGCATTACGGATTTTTTGGTACTTCTACCTCACAAGCAAGTAGTGGTGCCATGGTGTGAAGAGAATCAGCTTGTTGGTGACGACGGTTCACTCTTGAATGGCTTTTTAGGACATCTTGCATGTAATACTAATGTATTCCCAATATGTTATGATAGGTGGCCTAACGTACCTCGCTCATATAAGGCTAATGCTTGGGAGATGACCATTCAGGTATAAATGCTCTTTCAATGTCATTTACTAAGCTTAAATGATTGTGAATTGATTTTTATATTTTCCCTATTGCAGAAAAAATTTTGTCTCTATACTGATGACCAATATGAATATTGTTTGGCAAATATGGGAAAAAATGGAAGGATAATAGGTGGAGGTTGTGCAATTATTATTATGATAAAGCTAAGGTAATGACATAAGCTTGCATATATTTGTTTAATTTGGTTTACTTGACTTAATTTGAAGTATTTTTTGCTGGACAATGTAGAAATTCAAAGAGATAAATACTAGAAATAGAGCAAAACAAACAATTATGCATACCCTTGGATCCAAAAGCATTGCATGTTTAAAATATGACTTGGTATGTACGTCAATTATAATCTTTTTTATCTATCTTTGATCTTTTGTGAATTTAACTAACCTTTTGTATACTGACATTGCTTTAGGAAAAAAAATATGGATGCAAATTTAGTAGGGGGAGATGTACACCATTACGCACAAAAAAAAAAAAAAAAAAAAAAAAGGATGGCAGTTTTGTCTCTATGAGGAAGCTAGAGAAAAGAATGTATGTATTTTCTTTGAGAATGAGGAAGCTATACATGCTATTTGATTACATTTTTGATGTTGTATTGTAGGACCAATTACTAACTGAGATGGAGGAAACGTCTTCTGAAGAAGAGGCCTATGAACATGTCTTTGGGAAAGAGCACCCTGGACGCGTTAGAGGAATGGGGTTTGGGGTGGTTCCATCTCAAATGCGTAAGCATTGTAGCGGTTCTGCATCATCTTCTAGTGCTGGTCCTTCTCAAGCAGAGTATGATTCCCTCAAAGAAGAACTTGATACCTTAAAAGGGAAAATGGGAGAACTTGATGCCTTGAAAGCACAAATGGCTTCTATTTTGCAACATATTGGTGCTCAACAACCTTCTCATTTTCCCTTCAATGAGGTAAATCTTGTGTCATAATTAAATATATACTTTGGAATTAAATCGTAGGTTCAATCTTTGTTGGCTATGCTGGACATCATTTAATTTTTCTGCATTATGGATTATTTGCATATATCTTTATTTCATATGATTACTTTGGAGTGGTGACTGCTTCTGTTGATGATAAATTTAGGATGTTGACATGGTCAGAGCTTGTATGGATTATAAGTCATGTGTATCACTTGTTTATATATGTGGCCAATTTACACATAATGACTGCTAATGTGAAGTTTAATTCTTGTGTCTTTGAAACTCTATGAAAGGAAATTTCTTGTTCATAACAACCAAATCCCATAGATTACTAACATAAGCTTTCAGATACTTTTTTCACTACTTTTTGCTTTTCACTTTGTTTACCCCTAACTTGATAAACCTTTATTTGATTTGGTACATGAAAATTACTTTATCGATAGAAAATTCCTTGCATGCAAAGTAGTGTCCACTGATTTCTTTATCCCGTTACGGTTCAGCCTTGGTTGTATAAATGCATGAACACCTCTATTTTGGATTGAAAGTAAATTAGAGAAGATGGTATATTTATGAATAGGCTTGCATATATGTAAGAAATTATGATACTATTGATGTGATATGGGGCTGTTTATATGGTATGAACAAAAGCTGGAACTTGATCAAATTTGTGAATTCGGTCTTAATCATTAGCCTCTTAGCTGAAACTTGATCAAATTATTGAATTCAGGTTTGTTTTTGTTTGCTTAATATAGTACCCTTATGTTTTTTTTAAAAAATCTGGTTCGGTCCGTACTTGTATGTTTCTATTTCGTAGAAAGCTAGAAAGTTAAGTACCCCGTTTGCATATTGTGATTGATTGCAAATTTGTCTTGTTTTAAAAATTTGCACTTGGTCACATCATTAAAAATCAAGTTTTAAAGAGTTCAACTCCGCTCAAATTTTGTTTGCTAAATGCTAGACTGCTTTTTTGTATTATGCTTGATATATGCTAAATTGATAGTCATGTTGATGCCATAATGCAATGAAAAAATGGTTGAACAAGACATTGTAGCATTCGGTGTTTGTTTTCAATTTTGTTTCAATGTATCAGGACGCAAATTTGGGGTCTCTAGGGCTCAGAAGATCTTCTCATGCTAGTCATGACCCGCATTGTGACGGACCGGATTCATCACCTCATATTCCATCTCCATCACCACAACCACAACCTTGAATATTTTATTTAGATATTGATTTTGGATAGTATTGTTGTCATTATCAAGGGAATTTATCCAATGTTTAGCAAAGTTGAGACTTTGTTTATGGTTGTTAAACATATTTTGTTCTATGATTTTGGATAATGTATGCAAACATACACTTTAATCTTGTGGTGAATTTATATATCTTATGCTTTTAATTAAGGGCTTTTAACATTGTATGGATATGTATCTTTGAAATGCAATAATTTTTTTCTTGATACATCAATGCAACAAGTTATTATTTCATTATTAGAAAAAAAAAATTATTAAATTGAAACTGTAAAAAATCACCTATTAACTACCTTTCGTTATTAAAATTAAAAAATATAAAAAAGTAAAAAAATTATTTTAATATATATTGGGCGATAAATAACCATCTCGCAAATCGTCTCGAATGAGATTTTGAGGCCATTTATATACTTGTCTTTCAAAATCTTTAACCCCATGTAAAATCGCCTCGTAATGACATGTTGAGGCACTTACGAACCGCCTAGGAATGATATTTTGAGGCGGGCACAATAATCGCCTCCAAATCCCAATCTGAGGTGGTTAATACTAAACCGCCTCTATATTCCATTCTGAGGCAGTTAACACTCCCGCCTCAAAATATCATTCAGAGGCGGTTATGAAAACCGCCTTTGAATTCTAATAGGACTTTTGCTGTGCTGATTGAGGCGTTATTAGCCGCCTATGCTACCGCCTTTGTTTCTTAGTAGGCGGTTAGACCAGCGGCTCATTTAAACCACCTTAGTTTGACTCTCGACGGTGGTAACTTCGACGCTTTTTCAACCGCCTGCATGTGCAAATAGAGGCGGTTTAAACCGCCTCTAAATGCTCATATAACCACCTCCATTTACTAGTTTTCTTGTAGTGAAGTATTATCCAGAATGTTATTTGTCTTCTATCTTCTAAGGTTGAGTTTTCCTTGTCATTTTCCCCGAGAGTGGGCAACCGTGTGCGGATCTCCTCGCAGCTAATACTTTTAAAGGGGTGTGCCCTATTGGGTGGATTTCGCGACCAACACCTGCTTTGTTATCTCTTCTAACTTTGGAGGTTCAGAAGACTAGTGCGGGAGTTGATAATCCTTCACTTTCTAGTCCTTATTTGGATGGTGGCTAGTTTAATTGTTTTGTTTTTAGTTTTCTTGTTTTTCTATTCTGTATTGTTTCTATTGTATTTGTTTTCCTTTGTTGTATATGTTTGTTTTTTGTTATGGTTGTTGTTTGGTTTCTTCTCTTTGTAATGGCACTTCTTTGAAGTTTTATTTATTGGAATCATCTTTGACCCAAAAAAAAAAATCACACATGCAAATATTTACACGAACATGTGCACGTGTACCTATTGAACAAAATCAATATCCAATGTACCTATTGATTTTGTTATTATCATGACCCAGGTCCAGAGCCAGAAGCAGGGCCCTCTTCAGAGCTAAGGCTTCGGTCATAAAGGCAGAAATAGACTTGACTTTATCCATAAACCCTCATCTAAAGAAGCCGGTAAAATCGCTACAAATTACTGCAATAGCAACATTTTTCTCATAAGAAGAAAAGGTTCCATCACAATTAATTTTAAGGCTACCTAATGCTGGGGGAGACCATTTAGTTCCATGACTATCACAGCCCCTCGACAAAAAAGGGTCCCTCACCCCTTTAGCATAGTTAGCCCAAAAATCAAAATTACTTTTCCGAGCCAATTCAATAATAATACATGGGTTTGGCTGCCTATGGTCAAAAGTCATTTCATTTCTAGCCTTCCAAATAAACCACAGAAGCCAACAAATCAAAGAAAGATCATGCTTAATCAGCAAGGGGTACCTGTCGTCAAAATCCACCAAGCATTGAAGTTGGAGATTCTGGAGGCATCAACTCTAGCACCTAGCGAGCAGCCAAACCATATACATTGAGTCCAGGGGCGGTGGAAAAATACATGCTCAATAGTCTCCTTGGCAACTGCACATACTGGGCATTGGCTATCTTGGGACCTCCTACGCCGAAAAAGTGCGGAATTGGTGGAATTCCATCATAATTGCCTTATTATCAATTTTATCAAATACATATTTTCAATATAAGGCACTAAACAATCATTCAATTATTCATCCTCCATCCGATTACGAAGTGTAGTTTTGATGTATTAAGGGTGGACAATTATTCAAATATGTATTACTTTATTTTTTTAAAAAAAACAAACAAACAAACTTCCAATTCCCCAATTTAAGGGTGGGCACTTGGCCCCCAATGATATACTTGGGTCCGCCCACGCTCAATAACATTCTTTCATTTCTAATGAAGTGAGTGAATTAATTGGTAATGTAGGGATGAGTTCTTCAAATTCAAAGGGCAAAAAGTGCCTCGGTTATCATGCGGCTATCATGCTTTTGATGATAATGGTGATGATATTGATAATAATAATAAGAGTAAATACCCTTTTGGGTCCTTAAAAAAAGCACGGACCCCATTTTGGTCCCTCAAACAAAGAAAACCCCTTTTTAGTCCTTGAAAAGGACGAATAAGGGTTGATTGAACATTTTGGTCCTCAAAAATTTCCAAAACCCTTTTTAGTCCATAAAAATGTCTCATTTTTGTCCCCGGGGACGAAAATGGGGTCCGTGTTTTTTTCGGGGACCTAAAAGGGTATTTACTCTAATAATAATAATAATACGGATCACAGGGGTCAAACTCATCAAATGCAAGAAGCAAGAAGCCAACCCTAGCAGACCTGATGGGCTACCACAGGAGGTCTCCATCCCCTCCCCTCAGAAAGTAATAAAGGGTTGACTATAGCAGGTCATGTACGTTTAATTTCCTTTTGTGTAATTTTGAGAAGTACCTGTTTTTCTAAGGAGAAACTTTGCTGAATTGTTTCTTTTTCTTTTTTAAATTGATTTTTTTGAAGTTTTTTTGGCTTGATAATTAGTACAGAATAACTATGGCATCAGTCAGGCCGAAAAAAAATAAAGAGACCTATGGTATCAGCAAATAGATGAAGTCGCATGTTGGACATGCGGGGCTACTTTGAACTCTCTTGAATCGTGTATGCAACATGGATCTCATTGCATGCTTTTCTTTTAGATACTTATTAGGTGCTTATTCTCTCGATTTTAGGGTGTGTGCATTTTTTTATTTTATTTATTTAGATTAAATTATATACGCATCCTGAAATATTTTTTGCACCCAAAGATCTCAAACTATTAATTTCATGTAACATCAATATTTTGAAAATTAATTAATTTGAGATATTGGGTGCAAAAAATATTTTAGAATGTAGTATATAATTTAATTTAAATAAACAAAATATAGAAAAAAAAAATGCCCACACCCTAAAATAAGGGATAAACACCTCAGAGAAAAGCATGAAATGATAACCTTCGAAGGCGCCATAAGGCAAGTAGGTCTGGATTATGTTAGTGCACCCCAATCTTGAATTTCTCAAGATTAACTAATTTCTGAGTGTTTCTTTTTTCCTAAAAAAAATAGTTATATCCATTACTTATAATAAATAACACTACTAGAAAATGTCGTAATTGCGACGGAATCTGCGAGGAAAGCAAATTACGCCGCAAATTTTAGTCAATTTGCGAGGGAAATGTGTTTCCCTCACAAAAACCCCCAATTTTTGCGAGGGAACCACTTTTCCCTCGCAAAAACCCTAATTTTGTGAGGGAACCACGTTTCCTCGCAAAATTGGGGTTTTCGCGAGGAAACGTGGTTCCCTTGCAAAATGGCACCAAAAAGCCCGCCAAAACCCCCTTTTTTGTGAGGGAACCACAGTTCCCTCGCAAAAGGGGGTTTTTTGCGAGGGAATAATTGTTCCCTTGCAAAAATGGGGTTTTTGCCTCGCAAAAAACCCTAATTCCCCCCATTTCGTGTCAAGTTCGCCATTTCTCCTGCAAGTTCGTGGCTCTCTATCTCATCGGCCTCAGATCTGCCGCGTCTTATCCCTCGTGCTCGTGAACAACCGCCGGTGACCTCCTCTAGTCCTGCCCCTTAGTCCGCCGTTTTCCTTCGGATCTCTAGAGTGAAAAGACTCCGCGGGGTGGCCGTGCACAGGCTGCAAAATTATTCACCTCATCACCTTCAAGTTAGCTCTTCGAACTTCCCTCTAGTTTTTGATACTCTTGTATTTGCTTCGTCTCTGTCAATTTTGTATTGTTATTACTATTATTTCCTTCAGTGTTAGTGTTGTTATTAACAAAGCCATTGAGATGAATGATTTGAAGCATGCATGGCTGAGAATTTTGACAATCAAAAAAGTGATTTTTGATTGAATTTCATAAAGAACCAAAAAAAACTCCACACATAAGCTGTATTCTTGTTAAACTATCAAAATTTTAGTGAATTACCTTGAAATGATACAAGTAATCTGGACACAAACTTATCTGATTCTGATCTTTGTTGGTTGCAGTTCTTCTCAGCTTTTCAGCAAAAACAGGGGGAAAACGTGTTAAGTTGGAAGGTGATGAATGTTGCCTACAGCCTATTAAGTATTTCAATTTTTTTATTAAACATCTAATGCTACGTTAGACTAAGGTTGGGTTTTATAATTTCCTGTTTTAAAATTGGTGCCCTGATTTGTTAAGCTGTCCCTTACTTGTGTATTTCGATGCATAAAGTGCTTGCCTTGACAGAAGCAAATATGAGCAAGGTGTGAGGGTGATAGGCATTGTACTTCTTCAACACTTTGCCATAAAATAGAGAGAGGAATTACTACCATGTGATGATGTATGTTCAAATGAGAGGAATTAACAGGGAGG
Source organism: Acacia acuminata (assembly GCA_019022655.1). Classification (NCBI taxonomy): domain Eukaryota; kingdom Viridiplantae; phylum Streptophyta; class Magnoliopsida; order Fabales; family Fabaceae; genus Acacia; species Acacia acuminata. Next base: position 1,258,135 of record JAFJYI010000016.1, on the reverse strand, counting down.
TGTAAGAAACATCTACTAATGCGGCAAACAGAGAGGAAGCTTTGTTTCGGAAGCTATTAATCTATAATTCCATGAAGAGAGAAGCCCTAAACATTTAGATAAGAAGGCAATATACCACTTTATCAATTCTATAGTTATCATTTATAACCAATCAACTTTAGGTTTTACTGTTAATGATTTTGTAGCTTAACGGCACGAAAGCTTTTCTATAAGTGGGCGGTTGTGGATGATCTTACTCGTGACTTGAAACTGTAAATGTTTATCTCTCTATTTTAAAAATAAAAAAATTGATTTGTTTTAATTGGGTAAGTTAATTTTGAATTTTGATCCTGTCTATTGTTTTCAAAGCATTAATTGGTGACGATTTTATAACAGCTGTGACCATCTTATGACTAGAAATAATTGATAACAAATTAAATGAGAAGGTTAATTATTTGGGTACAAATGAAGGCAAGTTGATGCCAAAAATAGTCTAAGCTTTACAAATTTGGAGCATAACAGCAATGCCTTGGTGGGATTATTACTCCCATCACTTACATCATCACATGGCAGTAAATCCTCACATTATGATTTAGAATAAAGTCCAATATAAGCCGGTTCTTTTTAGCTGTCCAACTTGTTAATATTTTTGTTTGGTGGATTTCATATTTTATTATGGAAAATGGAGGGAGACTGAACAGAACTGTGCATTAATTGTAGAATCAGATTGGGTGTATATTCATGAATGAATATTTGGGATCTGTCTAGAGTAATAGTTACCTCGTATATATTGAAAAGCTGTTTATAAACATGAATAAATTATTAAGGTAATAACACAATCTTGAGTAAGACCAAGTGCTTATCATTCTTGACAAATCTCAAGTATGTCATGTTTTCTGGATATATTCATTGTCATTCTAGTTTTTCTTCTTAAGTCTTTTTCTTTGCAGCTAAGCAATCTTCTTTACTTGAATGAGACTGCTATGGTTATATTCATTGTCACTTACTTTGTTGGGTTGTGTAGATTGAATGAAGAACCTTTTGTATTATCTATTATTCATTACATCCTTTAAACCTTACAGGTGAAGCAAACTTCTTGGAATTTTGAAATTTATTTAGATAAGGTACATAATCTATACTTGGTAATTCTTTTGATTTCTTTTGCTCGAACTTTGCCTAAATTATTTAGATAAGCTGCATTTGTTATGCTCCTTTGCTCCTTCGTTGATATTTGACTTTTTAATATCCTATCACATATGACAAACCATAATAATTTTTCCTTGCATGTTGCTTTAGACAATAAGTGATAATTTTTTTTTATTGTATTTCACATATATTTGTATTCATGCCCCCCATATGCATGTTCCCATCTTCTAGTGTACTACCATCATTCTCCGGTTGCTTGCTAAGATCTGTTTTGTTCACTGCATGTGTTTGTTTGCCACTTTCTTGATTAAGTGACAATTGGCTGGTATAAGTAGCCAGTTGTATTTGCCACTTAGGTTAGTAGCTGAATTAGTTAGTATTATTGTGTTTGTTCCAAAAGTCTTTGTGTAGGGTTAGGTTAAGGAAGTATGGAAGGCAATCGTGATAGGAGTTGGATGTACAATCGTCTAACTCAGAAAAAACAACTTACTCGAGTATTCTTGGAGGGTTTGGAAGAGTTCATCAAATTTGCTCGCGCACGCAGCTAATTCAAGTACGTCGATCAGTTGTCCGTGTGTGAAATTTAGGTGTTTGTAATTTCAAGATCCGAGCACGGTCAAAATCCATTTGTGTAGAAAAGGATTCATGACAAATTATGAATGTTGGGAATTTCATGGGGAAGTCCGACAGACACCGAGTGGTTATTACGGAGACAGTACTCATCGATACAACCTTAACCAATATGAGCAGTTGGTTATGGATGCCGCAGGACCGTCGATCGGCCAATACTTTGATCTCGTTACTCATGCTGAACTGTCATACATGGGAGAGGAGACCGGTGCACATACTCAACCATCATACATGGGAGAGGATCCTAATCCGGAAGCCGAGAGGTTCTATAAAATGCTTCAACATGCGCAACGTCCTTTATGGTAAGGTTGTGAACACATTGAAAATAATGAATATTCATCGCTATCAGCTACCCTAGCAACACTAATCTTGAAGACTGATCACCATATGAGTAAGAATAATTACAATGAAATGATGCAGATCATGAGTAAGATTGTTCCCAATGACAATAATTTTCTGAAAGATTTTTACCAAGCAAAGAAAAAGGTGAAAGAGCTTGGGCTCGGATGTGAAAAAATCCATTGCTGCCCCAGAGGATGTATGCTCTATTACAAGGGTGATGCTAAGCGAACTACATGTAAATTCTATGAACGTGAGAGGTACAAAGTTGTGAGGAATGGGAAAAAAAACGACCTTTAAAGTATTAAGCAAGATGTGGTACTTTCCTCTTGTGCCCAGACTTTAGAGATTGTATTCATCACAAAAAACAACTGCTCACATGAGATGGCACAGGGAGAATCGCAGGGATGAAAAATTTGTGATGTATCCATCCGATGCCGAAGCTTGGCTGAAATTTGACAAGGTGAATCCTTCGTTTGCAGGCGATCTCGTAATGTCCGTCTTGGTTTATGTTTGGATGGGTTCGCTCCTTTCAACCAGACGGGCAGGAATTATTCCTGTTGGCCTGTGATTGTGACTCCATACAACCTCCCACCTTCCATGTGCATGAGAAGAGAGTTTTTGTTCCTCAACGCGTTAATCCCTGAGTCATGCAACCCAAAAAAGAAAATAGATGTATACCTCAGGCATTTGATAGACACATTGAAGATGTTGTGGAGTGAAGGGGTTCTTATGTATGATGTATCATTGAGCCATAATTTCACCATGCGGACTGCCTTAATGTGGACCATAAATGATTTCCCTACATATGGGATGTTGAGTGGCTGGCAAACTTCGAGGAAGCTTGCATGTCCAGTATGTCTCAAACAGAATGTGGGTTATAGCTTGCAATATAGTCACAAGGTCTGTTGGTTTGACAGGCACCGGCGATTCTTGCCTATCGATCATCCGCTTAGGAATAATAGAAAAGACTTCAAGCGAAAGGTGATTGAACTGTCAGATAAACCTTGTCGTTTAAGTGACCAAGAAATATGGGAGAGGGTGAAACACATTCAAAGTGTTGAAGAGGGAGCTGCTTCTAGTGAACCAGAGGGATATGGCGTTCAGCATCATTGGAACAAACACAGCATCTTTTGGGAGCTACCATATTGGAAAGATCAATTGTTAAGATACAACCTCGATGTCATGCATATTGAGAGGAATGTGTTTTGCAATATTCTTTACACCATAATGGATACCAAGGGTAAAATGAAGGATACAGTTAACACAAGACGTGACATACAACAAATTTGCAAAAGGCCTGCTTTGCATTTGGAGCAGAATTTACAATTGTTGCAATGGGTTAAAGGTGTGAGACTACCGGACGGTTATGCATCAAACTTTAAGAGATGTGTCGACATGAACGAGGTGAAGTTAGTCGGGATGACGAGTCATGATTGTCATGTTTTCTTTCGAGATTGTTGTCGTGGGCCTTCAAAGCACTACCAAAGCATATATGGAGTATTCTCGATTAATTTTCCTTGTTCTTTAGAACAATTTGTGCTTCGAGCTTAATATTGATAAGTTACGGCAACTGGAGGAGAGTGTGCCAATAATGCCATGTAAGTTAGAGATGGTGTTTCCTCCTAGCTTCTTTGACTCAATGGAACATTTGCCTGTTTACTTGGCATACGAAGTAAGGGTAGGAGGTCCGCAACAATATAGGTGGATGTATCTATTTGAAAGGTAATATATATATATATATATATTGTCTATGATTAATTGAAACACATTTCCCTATAGGTTATAAATGCCCTCTGATTGTCCATTGTAGGTTTTTACGCACACTTAAGAAGAAGATAAAAAAAAATCCAAGGTACGTTGAAGGATCTATCGCCGAAGCGTTTCTAGTCGAAGAGACCACTAAATTTGCCTCATACTCGTTATACCCCTGAAGTTATATCAAGATGGAGAGGGGTACCTCGCAACGATGATGGCGGTGAACCGAGTGGTGATATATCAATATTTAATTGTCCTGGCCGAGTCGTTCGAAAACATTGTAGGTCAACTTTGGAAGGAAGCGATAAAAAAATAGCGGAGTGGTACATTTTAAAAAATTGTGACGAGGCCGCCCAATACTTAAAGCAAGATTTGCTCTTTTGTTACTGGTACAATAAATATTAAATATTAATTTCATTTTTTTACAGTCACTTCTCTAATTCGGTCTGATCGACAAATCCTTTGATGTCGTATTCCGATGTTTATCAATTCATGAACGCTGAGTTTCCTAATTGGTTACGATCCTTCTTCATGCACAACCCATCAGCTCCCCAGGATGTTGTGTGGAGTTTATCTTACGGATCTGCAATAGCTGTTAACAAAAAATATGTAATCAATGGGTATCAGTTTGCAACTGTTGAAGCGAACAAGAATACATAATGTTGCAATTACGGTGTATGTTGTCGAGGTGGCCAAGTTGAGGAGGTCAAGGGCGACTACCACGAGAAGTTAATTGACATAATTCAGCTGGATTACAAGTGAGACAAGTCGGTGACTCTATTTAAATGTGAGTGTTTTGGTAACACTCAAAGGTGTAGGACAAATGTGGACAAATATGGAAATGTGAAGATCCACTGGTCAAGGAGATATACAATTAGTTATGACTCATTCATTATTGCTCAACAGGCGGAACAAGTTTATTATACATCATACCCCACATCCCGCCAAGGGTGGATGAGAGTTATCAATGAAGGTGGAATATCACCTAGAGGGGGGTGAATAGGTGATTCTTGATCCTTTTAAAATCTTTTCTCTTGAGTAACCGAAATAGAGACCAATAAGATAAAGAAACACAAGACGATTTATACTGGTTCGGTCAAGAACATAAACCTACATCCAGTCCCCAGAAACACTCTGGGATTCCACTAAACTCCAGACACAATTACAGACTTCACAAACGAAGGATGGTCACTTACTCTCTGACTCCACTCCCCCTTACAAGTTGTAATTGATACACCCTCTCTTAAGGTTCCTTAACCTTAAGATACGAACTCAATAAAAATTAAGTGTTTAAATACTCCTCACGAGTTGATACACGAATGATCATTGAAGAACAGATAACAATACAGATGAAACAGTAAATGAATTTAATCTCAAGATGATTGCATAGCGTTTTGGTAGGTGGCAAATTGAATGCTCCCGCTATTTATAGTTGATGCAATTAATGACCATTGGTGAGCTTCATGAAATAGCCGTTTAGACTCTCAAACATGTCCGTTACAGATGAAGCGTTCGTCAAGTGTTCTATTCGTCTGAGTGGTACAGCTGGAACTTCCAGTCCCGACATTCTCTTTCATTCTTTCTGTTGTAACCATTGTGAAATAGCATTTAATGCCAAGTTGGAGAATATCAGAAATGGCTTTACTTTGTTCAGAACCTAGATCTCCGAAAATATCCCGTTTAGGTAGGAGCATTTAATGCCTCTGACAGCCGAGATTGTTTAATTCAAATTCACCGGTAACTCAAACCCAAATGATCTGAAACTCATGAATGATTTGGTTAATAACATTTGGTAATCAAGATTAATAATGAACAGAAGAAGATTTAATCCAATCAATGATTCATGAAGTTCGAGCACGGTGTTTTTCAAATCAGTAGGAAGTTGCTCGAGCAAAGATCCAAGCTTGCTCGAGCAAGCTCCTTTGAAATGCAAAGGAAAGTATGCTTGCCCGTTGATGCTCGAGCAAGTTTTTTTCTTGCTCGAGCATGAAAATTTCATGCTCGGCAAGCTCTTTGGAATCAGTTATAAACATCTCTGCTTCGCTGTTGCTCGAGCATGCTTTTTAGCTTGCTCGAGCATGTTGCTCGAGCATGATAAAATCATGCACGGGCAAGCACTTTGTTAAAATGGAATAACTGCATTACCCTCGCTTTTGCTCGAGCATACTTCAAACCTTGCTCGGGCAACCTCATTTATACAGAAGGAAATGCCTGCTGCTCGACCTTGCTCGAGCAGCATTTTAGGCTTGCTCGAGCATGATGCTCGAGCAACCTTTTTCCATGCTCGAGTAAAATTTTCAGCGGAGCGGCATCGAGGTTCCTTGACATTGCTCGAGCAACCTTTAAACTTTGCTCGAGCAAAGTGCTGAACCATGCTTTTGTTCCTTCAGCGAGTATGCTTTCATCAACTGATTTTTCTCAGCAAGCACGATGTTGCTCGAGCATACTTTTGGCTCTGCTCGAGCAAGGTTCCTCACACACACCAGTCTGGGGAACAGTTGATCCTGTGACAGGGAAGTTGTGGATTCGTCCTGTTGGCGGCACCGAGTAAGTCATGTAAAGTTACTAATAATTTTATGATTTCTTACCTTTAGTTTGTATGCTAATATTTGTAACATTTTCTTTGTTTTTAGGTTTCAGCCTTATAAGATAGTGAAGAAATTCATAGGGGATCAAATATTCCGTAATTTCAATCAGCCTTGGGCCAGTTGGACAGAGATTCCTCAGGCTGACCGGGACACTTGGTTCAAGGAGTTCTTCGTAAGTTATGTGATTTATGGTTATTAATTTCTTCTCATCAAAAAGCAAACGGATTAACTACTTTTATACTTTAGAGCACTAATTGTTTATTATTGATTTTCAGGGAGAGTTTAGCTGGTTTCTGGTTGATTCGAAAAATTTTAAAAAAGCTTATAACTTCGGGGCCGCAAGTGGATGTCGATAAATTTTATAAATTGAGACATGAAAGGGGAAAGAAAAATTGGATTAAACCTGAGGTCGCACAACAGTTATTTCAAAGATGGGCCACAGACGAGAAATATATAAAGCAAAGTGAACGAAATAAGTCAAATATGGCCCATATGGATGGACCGTCATATGCTGGCGACTCCATTCCATTTAGTGAGCATCGACGAAAAATTGTAAGTATACGTTATTTTCTATTTTAGCTTTCAATATTTTATACTTTGAAGTAATTAATTGACGGTTATCAATTTGTGTTTGCAGGCAGAGTCTGGGGAAGTTCCTGCAGATTCGGTTCCTTGGGCTACCTTTGAGCGGACCCATTCTTCCCGGGAGATTGAAGGTGGGAAGCGCTGGATTAAAGCCAAGTCCCAGCAATACGCGATGAGATATTAATTAGATTTATTATTTGTTTCAAATAGTAACATTTATTTCATTTTACATGTCTTATTTGTGATGTATTTTTGTGTGTTTGTAGGAGACCTATCAGCAGCTGACATAGGAGAGAGACTCGCAGATTGAGAACGACCCGGCGTCCTCTTATTCCGATAACGAGAGTCTTTTCGTTCAGGCTGCAGGTGGATTTGACAAGAGGGGGAGAGTCTTTAGGATGGGTGCCTCTGCCAGCAAACTGAAGTCTTCTATGAAGCCCTCATCCAGCAGTGTTGGAAGTGTTCCTGCAGGTAGATGTAATACTTGTGCTACCAATCGCAAACCATTATTCCCTCGTCCATTTAAATGAAGTACAAAAAATAAACTGACTTCGTAATGTTGGTGTTGTAGAAGAAAAGAGGGTAAAGGCGTTAGAAGCGAAGGTGAAGGAGCAAGGAGAGAAGATTACTGAGATGCGGGCACTTCTCCAGTTCATATTGAAGGACAAGGGTACGGGTTGCCTCCTGGTGGTGATGACGATACCTGGGTGGTGATCATGACCCAGGCTAGCTGCAGTTTAGACTTTTTTTTTAGCTCATTTTGGTCAAAACATTATAATTTGTAATATTTTGTTTTTGCTATGTAAACTCTTATAATATACAAGTCTTTTTATTTTCTAATTTTTAATATTTTTTATGTAATTACTTTATTTTTATGATTTTTTATATTTTTTAAAATTAATTGGCATTTGCGAGGGAAAAGTGTTTCCCTCACAAAATTGAGGATTTTGCGAGGGAAAAGGCTTCCCTCTCAAATTGGAAGAGGTTTCCCTCGCAAAATCCAAAATTCGCGAGGGAACATGCTTCCTTCAAATTTTGCGAGGGAAAGGAATTTCCCTCACAAATTCCAAGATTTGCGAGGAAAAATGTTCCCTCACAAATTCTGAATTTGCGAGGGAAAGAAGCATTTTTGCGACGGAAAATTGGTTTGTGAGGGCGATTTTTGCTACGGAATTTATTCCGCCGCAAATCGTTTTGCAACAAAATATCTTTTTTGCGAGAGAACTTTTCCGCCGCAAAAAATAGTTTTTTTTTTTTTTTTTGTAGCGCAAGAATTGGTTTTTCTAAAATATTCTCTTTTTAGTCATGTTTGTTGGAACTATGAACTATTTCTTGATAGAGACTTTTGTGTAACTGGCTAATAAGCATCCTTGAATATAAAAATTATAATTTTGGGAGACAAAATAAATTAGAATTTTATATTTAGGATCAATATAAACTACTTATCAAGCTATTATACTGGGAAACGGATGGGAGTGCAATCTTATCATTCCCTACATTTTAAGTTTTTAATTATGATTCTGGACAATATTAAATAATGATATATCTCACGAGAGTTAAGTGAAAAATTGTTGTCTGGGATGGGTCTTTTTATGATAATTATATCATTTTCTATTATAATTAGGAAAAACATTTTAGTCTAATTACTCAAACATCCTCCCTATATTTAAAATAGGGTAAAGGTGCAAAAATACATATGTGTTTTATTTTGAGGAGCGTCCAACACCAAGTGTTTTTTTCAGGGACAAAACTACACATGTGGTTATAAAAGAAATGCAAAAGTCACAACACCGTTAAATCTTGCTTAACGATGTTAATTTTGGGTGGGGGGCGGCGGGGCCCACACTATTTTCATGAAAATACCAGAATGCCCCTAATTAAAAAAAAAAAAAAAAAAAAAAAAAAAAAAAAAAAAAAAAAAAAAAAAAACCCTCTACTCCAAGTTCGATCTCGACACCCCCCCAATCTTGATATGAACCTATTCACAACAAGAACGATTCTTTATCAGAATGAAAACAATTTTTAGGCCGATATCAAGTTTCACCGTCCTAAATAAAAACGATTCCAATGCCAAGAATTCCACCGCTATACGGGGGAAAATAACTAGAAAGTTTCTCGAGCAAATCAATCCCCTATCATTTGCGGAAGATACCGTAAGGACGACGACGAAAAAAACCCTAATCGGTTAGCGGAAGATGTTCAGGAAAAGTAAAGATTTTTGTTCCAAGTATGAAAAATTACAGCACAATGAAGACTAAGGGGAAAGTTGAAGCTCTCTCGATTTTTTTTAAAAAAAAAAGAAAGAAAAATAGTGAATCTCAAGAAATTCTACAGACTACATGTCACCATTAGAAATCTTTGAAGGCAAATTTTCCATGGCAATTTCAGCGTATAAACCGGTCCACCACACACAAGAGTACCAATCGGTGTAACCATACGCGGATGCATAACCAAAATCGAGCATGATTTGTAAGTGGAAAAATACACTTGAAATCAAGCTATCACATCAAGAACATAAATTCAGTTAGTAACAGTCCAACACAAGAAATTACAATCTTTAAAAGTTAAGATTTTCTAAAAAGCTTGTGAAAGATATCAAAGCAGAAAAAAAGAGACATTATATGTTCAGATCATTTTGGAGGCAATTGCATAAAGCGAGCTTCCTGGTCTCAATAGGGTCGAGACCTCAAAATCTATTTCAAAAAAAACAAAGAATAGCTTAATAATCCAAGTTAAGCAATTTGAGAAGCATGAAATTGAGTGATTGTGAGAGAGAGAGAGAGACGTAGGGATTACAATATCTCGATTTTGGAAATTATGCCCTAAGGGCAAGTCATTGTACTTTAAAACGTTTATGTCATTTAAAGTATTCTCCATTTAATTATCATTTCATTTGCATGTTTATAGTGATAACTGTATCCTTGGATATTTCTTATAGATTATCCTAAATATCCCTGGTCGGTTACCTACGTGAAAGCGAAGATGAAATAATACCATTATGACTTTGATGATGTATGGAGATACGAATCAAAGTCATAGGAACTTGTAAGAGTACAAGGTGCTGGACCGACCCACTATAAGAAAGCTACATGGATTTAGTCATAAGCTTATCTCATATTAATCGCGTCACAACACCCTTTGACCTGAGATCATCATGGATTCCTACATGATGAGTCGCTGATCTTTGACCTAGTCAAAAATCACCTTTGATCGGGTGATGATAAAGGCTTGGATCGAGATCAATGATTTTCATGCAGAGGAATGTGAATGGTCAAGAAGGAATTTGTCCCTCACATTTATAGAGAGATAATACTAGACCCCTCAATGAGTGAGTTTGAGAAATGTATGGCCATATTACGATAGAAAGGAGTTTCCATTTCAATTATTAGACTACTCAAGAATTGAGAAAGTAATGGTCAAGAATAAGAAGTTGACATCATCCATGCCTCATCCTTGGCCAAATTATCGCATGACAAAAGAGACGTGACATAGTTGTATGATAGGTAGTATCGTATCATCGATCCCCATATGAATTGGGTAATCACAATATCATGCTAGAGGCCGCTTGTGACTTGTGGGCTAATACGATTGGCCCGCTGCCAATCTCATGTGGGCCTGTAGGGTCGCACACAAGAATAGCGCAACACGAGCAATAGTGTCCAGATTCATTGAATCTTAGATATGTCTAAGATTTAATGAATACCGTATTTAATCTAGGATGAATATATATATTATTAAATTCGAAAATAATATAATATTATTATTTAATAGAGATTATAATATTATTATATAATATTTATTTTGTCTTTAATTTTTTTAATAAATTAAATATCTAAAATAAATAGAGATATTGTATCTCGATTTAATTTTTGAATAAAGATATGATATATCTGATTTAATTTAATTGAGATATAGTATTTCGATTTAATTAAATAGATTGATATCATATCTCGATTTAATTTATAGAGATAAATTAAATCAACAAGCTTTTAATTGATTAAATAAATATATTACATGAGATCTATTGGATAAATTTAATTAATATATTATTTTAATCCAAATTCATATTTCAAGATTAATAACGATTAATTTTGAATATATAATCCCCTATTGGGTTTTAAAAAACCTACGAGACATTTTGCAAGACGTATTAGAAATGTCGCGAGAAACCCTAAAGAGAAAAAGGAGAGACACAAAAATACCGAAGGTGCTAGCATCGTCGTCGTCGGTGTTGGAGGCCGTTCATGTGGATACCCGTAGAGGGAGCGGATTCACGTAGTCGCTCCCGTTTGATCGAACAAGATCGCACGACGTTCAAGACCCGCGCGAGTTTGCATAGGTACGGTTTCTAACTAACCCTATTTAAACGCCGTTGATAGATCCTCCTATGGGATTCGTAAGTTTTTTAATGGATGAAATCCTTCCGCTATATGTACGGATCCCAACACTTGAAGCACAAGCTTGGTGTCGTCCTTCGCGGCCCGAAAGGAGGTTTTTGGTTACGGGGGCTTCTCCGAGATCCGCAAATTACCGTTAGGTTGAATTGAAGACTCTAAAGTATTCATTGATTCGGCACTTTTTCAAGCCTCGATGATTTTCCCTTCGATTAGGCTGCATGCTTGTGGGCCTCACCCCCAAAATTAACACCGTTAAGCAAGATTTAACGATGCTGTGACTTTTACACCTCTTTTATAACCACATGTGTATTTTTGCTCCTAAAAAAAGCAATTGATGTTGGACGCTCCTCCAAATAAAATACATATGTATTTTTACACCTTTACCCTTTAAAATATAAACTTAAGTCTAAACTGCGAATTTTGTTAATAATATTCTAACAAAATATTTTTAAAAAAAATTAAAATTTATATTAAAATAAATTTTATTTACTAATTAACTATATACATGGCCTCCAGTGGAAGAAATTTGACTTATAGAGGAATATGTAAATTTAAGTATAATAGCTAGAAACGCCATTAATGTCTTTTACTCAATTAGTAGTAATGAACGAAGATTGTGTGGCATGTTATGTACCTGTTTCCATAGCTATTGCACAATCTTCAGTCATGTAGTTAGATGCTCCAAGATCATAAGGTTATACTCCTCCAGCCCTAGGATGTAGTTTGTGGTGTAAATTACACTACTTATACTACAACCTATATCGTATATGACTGGAAGTTGGAGGTAGGTAGTACAACATTTTATATATATATATAGCAGACTTGTGGATTCTTCAAATTAAAGAATGAGAGCTTAAACCTTTGATATACACATTACGGAGGTCTCAATTGTTTCAGGCTTTCAGGTCATGGCGTGATCAAGCTCAAAAACAATCGTCCAGCGACGTCACTTACCCTGCTGGTAAACCTCTCTCTCTCTCTAAATATATACTCATTGTGTGTTTGGTTTTCTGCTATAATCATTGTAAGTCTATAATTTGCTTGCTTTCTGGGTGTTAATTTGCAATTTCGTTCATTCTGTTGGATTGTTCAACGACGACGTTTCGCATGAACAGGGACCCCTTTCAAAGAGTTTGGTTCATTCCAACCTCTGCATTGTGTTAGGCTCTGCTTGTTTATTTGTTTGATCTTGTCATTACTCATATATAAATATAAAAAACATCCATCTCAATTTTCTTTTAGTTGGTAAGAAAAACTTCTTAATTGAAAAATAAACGTAAGTATTTAAAAATTTATAATTTTTTAAAATGAAACAAAGTAAAAATAGTTTTTTATGACAGGATTCTTAAAAAGTTATGAAAATTTAAGAGATCAACTTTGAATTAAAAAAAGAAAAAGAAAAGAAAAGCAGGTTGGCTTATCACTTGTGTTGGCGTGTTTGTTTTGGTGATGGAAACCGCGTGCTGTTTAACACGCACAAGGACCACATGGGTTTTTATACTATAGTACAATAACAATCACGTTTTAAATTCATTTGTTTTTATGGTATTTTTAAAAAAGCTTAGTTTTGTCCCTTCGGTGCAGCAGCAGCAGCCACGTTTTGGGAATCTCTGGTAAGTTTCTTGTCTCGTGCTCCAAATTTGGATTTATCAATTTCTCGCACATAATCATACAAAACTACAACTTCTTCTGTTCAAAAAACTCATCCTCCTTCTTAACTGAGTCCACACCCTACCCATCAGATCCTCAGTTCGTGAAAAGCTCTGAAGCAATCTTCCGCCGGCCGGCATGGGTTCTGCTGCAGGTTAATGAACTCAAAGATCATCTCTGTATCGTATTGCTTTCTGGTATGTTCTTCCATTGTTCACATGCAACTCCGATTATATGAACAGAAAATGAGACCACCGAGCTCGTTGTTGGTTTCCTCTCCTCTGACATAAAACCACCGAACTCTGTTCGCGGTGCTCCGGGAGAAGTTCTCGAATTCTCAGTGCTCTCAGATCACTCTCTCTTCTCCCTCCTCCCGTTCATTGTTCTGTTTCACATAATCGGAGCTGTCGTGTTTGTGATTTGGATTTGTTTGGGAACATAAGCACTTTACCGGAGTTTTCTTGGTGAGGATCAGGCTATGTGCTCCTGTTCACCATAACGAGTGAAGAACATTTACCGCCACCATCATTGGCCGGATATTCTTCATTCGCCTCTGAAACCACCACTTACTTTATCTTGTTGCCTGGAAAATTAAATTTGGTTCCTGAGAATTTCCGGGTCACGTTTTCATTAAGTTTCGCTCAGATTCTCTGTCGTCTATGCTCTCACTCTTTTGAGTTTCTTTTGCCTTCAAATAAAGCATAGAAGAAGCACCTGAGATGGGCCCAATGGAGCCCCTGATTTTCTTGGGGAAAAAAAGAAGAAGATAGAAGAACACGTCTTTTATTTGGCCATCCACTCTGTGTATACATTCATCATAATCTCAGACTTTTGAGATTCTTCATAGAATGAGACTCAAAATCTTTAATATTTATATTTTGTGTGCATCAATTATATTTTTGTATTTGAAGCTTTGTTTGTGAGTCTGGAGCCTAAATAAAGTGGAGATGTGTATATATAGTTGGCATGTTTATTTGCAGGGCTTGCACTTCCATTTCGATGCTTCTTTGTGAAGCTAACTTTGATTGTGTGTTTGGATTGGATGGATGTTATGCTCTGTATTTGGTTTTGTTTAATCTCTCTGTCTCTGTCTGAGTGTTCCATTCTCATTGTTTGTTTAATTTTGATTGTGAGAAATATGCAATTCCTCTGGCTATCTGTATTCGGAAATGAGCACTCTAAATTTGCTTTGCATATATGAATGCTTTCAATTGAGTGCCATCATTGGCCTGCAACACAGATCGACTTTCAGGTGCTCTCTCTCTCTCTGCTCACATCCTCTCTCTACAACAAATTCACTTCACAAACCCTCATTTCGGTTTTTTTTTTTTTTTTTTTTTAAATTATTTTATTTTAAAAATTTGATCAAGGTTCCCCTTTTGAGGTTTAGATTGGTAAGAGCTTTCACCTCTTCCAACAAGTGTGTTTCTCAAGATTGAAATGTATGTTCTACTCCTTATGGGGAAATACCACTTACCATCTTAACCAAGTATTAAACAGAAATTTGCATGTTTTGTCTTTGTTTGGTATACATTGAATAGATATCCAAAGCTAAGTTTTAAGGGAGAACAACAATGTTACCATTAAATTTAGATTGATTGGAAGACTATTTTATGCCCATTCGGTTGATATTCTCTCAATTTTACATCTCTATTTTGTACTCAATATGAATCAATAACTGGTAATTAAAAGGAGGGATAGATACCAGTGAAAAGAAGGAAAAGGCTTTGTTAATCAAATAGGTACTGGCAGAGTGGGTGTTTGTGCGTGTGTTTGTATACTATGTATTTGAGAATTTCACCATTAATTTTCCCATGTATTATAATTGTTCAACTTCCTGGTCACACTCACATGTATGTATGTGTTGTGCTCAATAACATTCTTTCATTTCTAATGAAGTGAGTGAATTAATTAGTAATGCAGGGATGAGTTCTTCAAATTCAAAGGGCAAAAACTGCCTCGGGTATCAAATGGATTATCATGCTTCTGATGATGATGATGATGATAGATCCTCTCATTTCTCCTCAATCGAAACACTTACATTGAAACACTCACTTTCTTTTGTTATTCCGATTCTGTTTGTTCGTTTGCTTCTCGGTGTCAATGTCCGATTTGGGTTTCTCGGACGGACGGCCTTAGTCCAATGTTCACCGGAGCAATCTAATCTCGCCGTCCTCGTTGTCCGCTTTCGATCACCTTTTCTTTTCTTTACTTTTTCCTTTTTGTTCCAATTGAAATTAGATTGTTCTGCTCAAGCTGGCACCAAAGAAATATTTTGAGAATTTTACTAGCTGCTCATTAATCAGGTAATAATGCAGGATGAACTCTTCAAATTCCCAGGGAAGAAAGGACATAGGAAATCACATTGGATATGGCTCTCAACATATAACAACGGCAACAACAATAATGGCAGTTCATCAAGGGTTTCCTCCTCAAACTCAAACTCAAACTCTCAGGCCAGCTCCAAGGAACTCAATGTCATCGGAAAAAGCCTGGGCTATGCCACCCAACGTCCCCCCAATAAAAAGTAAATTCAGGCCTGAGAGAGCTTGAATTCATATATATATTCAGCAATTTATGTTTATTGCGTACCATTATGCTATTCTTAATCAGTTCTAGTGTTGTATAAGAGAACACGTCCAGGTGTGAAGTTTCTTGCTATAGATTTTTGTTTCGAGTTATGTATCTCTAGTCACGAAAAAAATATAAAGATGTAATCTTCCCTTCCTACTCCATGTATAAATATTACTGCTTCCTTTGCTATCATCTTCAATTGTATTCTACCCTGCTTTTATAATAACTTGTTTTCTTAAGAGTCAAATGGCTGGTTGATGCAGGGGAAGGAAAAATGGAGAAGGAAGGTAGAGAGAGGAGAAATATAATCTTCTAGAAACCTTAAACTGAATGTAAATAACGATTATTGATGAAAGATCAGAATCAGATTAAAATTAAGAAATATCTAAAATTTTAATTAATCATTCTATCACTACAAGAAAAAAGGTAAATACCGACCGATTATTAGAGGCGGTTTTACCGGCGGAATTACAAACCGCCTCAATATGATTAAAAAACAGAGGCGGTTATCTTAATCCGCCTCTAAAACCGCCTCTAAAACACATTTAGAGGCGGTTTTACCGCGGAATTACAAACCGCCTCAATATTATTAAAAAATAGAGCGGTTATCTTAATCCGCCTCTAAATGGAACATATAGAGGCGGTTCTTGAGGCGTTTTTGCCCAAAAAAATCTGAATCATTCCGAGGCTTTGTTATTATAAACCGCCTCTAATTTACATTTAGAGGCGGTTGGGATGCGCAAAGGGCGGAACCACACTCACAAAAAGTTTAGAATATATATATTTAGAACGAATCTTGTTACAACTTGTTTCGATAGTGTCGTTGGTTACATTATCACCCAACACACCTAGAGGTGCCAGTTCGAACCTTCCCTTTTCCTTTTAGATCCCTTTTTCATTTTCGTAGGCGGTTCCGAAAACCGCCTCGAATGATATTCGAGGCGGTTCGAAAACCGCCTGCAAAACCGCCTCTAAATGATATTCGTAGGCGGTTCGAAAACCGCCTCGAATTATATTTTGAGGCGGTTGTAAATGGTTCCTTCAAACCGCCTCGCTTTGGCTCCCGATGCGTGGTAACTTCGACGTTTTTTCAACCGCCCGCTTGTGCAATTAGAGGCGGTTTGAACCGCCTCTAAATGCTCCTAAAACCGCTTCCATTTACCGTTTTCTTGTAGTGTATATATATATATATATCATGAGAAGGGTATGGTTGAGCACCTCAAAGTGATGACTAGAGTGTGTTTGGGATGGTTTATGGAGGCCTTAAAAGTAAGATTAAAGGGTAAAAGTGAGATTGAGGCTTTTGAAATTTGTGACTATGTTATGGTATAGCTTTGAGTCTATGGGACTTGTATGATATAAGCTCCTTTTTTTGATAAGCCAAAATCTAGAGCCAATGAGAAACCACATTTATTTTGCAGATTTTCCCCCCACATAACAGTATCATCGCCATTCAGGTTGCTGGGCGGAATCTCAGCCAATAACCTTGTATTCCCCTCTTCATTTAGCCATCCCTCAATCTTCCCCATATCCCAACCACCATCCTCATTTACCATCTCTTTCACCTTTAGTTTTCCCTCCTCTTCGGTTAATTGCCCAGTACACATTTCTTTTAGTATCTTGCCACCAGCAAGCCATTTGTCATGTATGGCACACCCTTTACTTTCTCTACTTCTCCCTCTTATCTCTCTTCTCCCATAGCGCACCAACTTCCTATAGTTCCTTTTTTTTTTTTTCCTTTGGTCATCACCTTTCACTTACTTAGCTTGGACATTGTTTTCTTTTTCACCCACACTTGGACATCGTAATTATTTACCCCAGCACCATCAACTTTATTCATTTAATATATGAATAATTAATACATTAAATGAATAATAAATTATTTGCTTAATCTTAAGTTTACATAAATCATATTGTAAAAAAGCCATTATTATCCCAAACAGACGTGGCTTAGGTCCTTTTCACTCATTTTCCCGCTACATGAAACTGCACCATTTTGGTACAGTTTCACACCCCTCCTGATCCCTTTTTCAATTAAAACAAAAAAATTAGGCACTTACTAAAAGGATATTTCGGATATCGACGAGATCTTGAAAAAATAATTCAGATCTTAAAAAAAATATTTTAGGATCTTGAAAAATAATTCGTGTATCGATCGCTACTAAAAAATATGTTTTAGCATATTTTTTCAAGATTCTAAAATAATTTTTTAAAATCATGAGTTATTTTTTCAATACCAAATCAATATCCCGAAGTATTCTTTTAATAGCAATCGACTCAAATATTTTTTCACAATCCTATCATATTTTTTCAAGATCCTAAAATAATTTTTCAAGATCATCAATTATTTTTTCATACCAATCAATACCCTAAAATAATTTTTCGAGATCCTAAAATAATATTTCAAGATCATGAAGAATTGTTTCATGATCATTCCGTATCCCGAATTATCTTTTTACTATCCAAAGCAAAGGCCTAATTTTTTTTTAATAGAAAAAGGGATCGTGAGGGGTGTGAAACGCTCGCCACGCAACGCACTGAAGAGTCAAAAAGACCTAAGCCAGGTTCATCCCAAACACACTCGACAAAATAAAAGTGGGAGATTTTGAAGAAATATGGTTGAATGGACGGAAGATACTTTCTTCTTGTTTATTCTCTAATCAAGTGGACAATGGGCCCGTTTGAGTTAGCGATGAGAAGCGCCGACTTATTTTTTATCTAACTTTTGCAAAAGCCCGATAGGAAAAAAAAGTCGTTTTTGTGTTTGGATTGACGATGATAGAAGTAGTTTTTTTTTCCCCCGAACGAGACGTGTTTGGGTTAGTGTTTGAAAAGTAAGTTAAAATAGAAAATGACTAAAAAGGGTATGAATCTTATTAAATACTACATAAATTAATATTAGTTGTATATATTGCGATAAGTGAAGATAAAAATTTAAATTTAAATTTAAAATTGAACAAAGGAAAAATAAATATTTTTATTATTTAAAAATATTTTTATATTTATGTTGACATATATTAATTCAGTATAAAGAATTTACAAGGAAAGATTTAAATTTTGGTAGTATAATCGCAAATTATGTTTTTAGAAAAAAGAGAGAAAATAAATATAAATAAATAAAAACGGAAGAAAGAGTATGAAGCCAGTGAATAAAGTTGAATTTTGGTGGTATAATCTCATCCCAGACATGTTGCATTATGCCTGTAGAAGAAAGAGAGAGAATAAAGTTTGGCGGGGCCACACACATTTTTCTCCACAGCCTCTCTAACACTCAAAACGCATCTAGACGCTCCATCATGGAGCTTTTAGATTAATCAACGTTTTTTTTTTTTTTTGTAAAAGCCCATTTAATAAAAAAAACCAACCCAAATACATCACGGTGCGTTTTTTCTCCACAACTCTTCTCTATTGGGCTTGGACGCTCCAAATGCTTGTGAAACGCTCAAACTAAACAGGGCCCGATGATGGTAACAAAAAAGGAAGGGACAATGCATCTATCTTTAATCTTATGATTTTATTTGTTTTTAATTTTAAAGAATTTATACAACTTTAAAAAATATTTATATTATCATTTTGCATCATCAAAATATTCGCCCTTATTTAATAGGAAGTTTTTTAAAAAATATAATTAAAAATTGGAAAAGACAAATTGGTGTTTAATTTATCAAATTCCAAGTCGAATTGAAGTAGGAATCTGAGATTTTTAATTCTAACCATATAACCAAAATGCCTTGAACTGAGGGCACTTGTTTTAAGATCAATAACAACATATATATGATGTATCTATATTAATAACATCAGTTTTTACATTAACGGTTTTACTTTAATGTTTTACAACTTCATATCCAAAAAAACAAGAGATAATTTTGAGGGTATAAATTTCATGGCCTAATAATATCATCTATATCGATATTAACAACATCATATTTTACATTAACGAATTTACTTTTATTTTTCACAACTTTATATCCCAAAAACTAGGGATAATTTACGCACAAGTTTCAAAATGTCAATAACAACATCTATATTTATATTACCAACATCGATTTTATATTAACCGCTTCATTTTCATGTTTCACAACTAAACTCTAGGCAATTTAGTAATTTGGTTAGAATTGAAAATCCCGATACTTTCTTCAATTACGACTTAGGATTTGATAAATTAAGTAGTACCAGCTTTATATTTTTAATTGTATTTTTATAAAAGTTTCTCTATTTAATATATTCTACTCCCTCTGGTCCTAATTATAAGAGCAAATTACCTGAATTTGGAGGGATTAAGGAGGGAAGTTAAATTAGTTAATTATATATGTTCGCATATAGAACGTGAGTGTCCATCCTGACCGTACTTTTTAACGCCTGGATCGGAGTTGTTGTTAATAATAGATCAGATTTAAAATCTGTTAAGGGGTTTTAATGACAGATGAGCAGCTTTAATATATTCAAATAAACTCATTCCATAGTCAAAATTAACGTCTTTTAATATTGAACAGAAAAAACTTTCTAATATCTATTGCTAAACTTTCAGAATAAATTTGTATCCTAATAATAATAACAATAATAAGTAAACATAGATCTCTAACAAAAAGAATGCAGATCCGGTTCGATGCCATGCATCTTAATTAATATAGAACATGCTCCGTTGCAGTACGGATTTGGCACCTTAACTTTGATTATAGAATGTCTTCGTCTTCACCTGATAATCGTAACAAGTTCCTAATTAAATCTTAAATCGTAACCAGATCCTACCTACCCAAATATGAAACATGGTATTTACACAAAGATGTGATCAGAGGCGGATCTACATACAAAATACTTGTCCCCCCTTGAATTGAGGTATTGGAATTTTCTTTTTCTTTTTTTTAAAAAGAAAACTAATATATATTTGAACGATTGTTCACCTTTAATACATCAAAAACCGCACTTTATAATCGGATGGGGGATGAATGGTTAAATACTTGTTTAGTGCTTTATATTGAAAAAAGATGTATTTGGTAGCATTGATAATAAGATAATTATGATTGAATTCTAAAAAATAAGGCCTAAAAGGATGATATTATAATTATTTTATTTTAATATACTTTTATTATTAAAATATATGTACTTGAACTTATTGAGTGTCCACCCTTTATTATAATTTATGTAGCTGCACTTGTAACAACATTTAGCCTTACTTTTCAAAATGACAAGTTTGTAAAATAATTGTCTCTATTATTATATCATCAGTATTCACTCGATTTCATGAATATTTTTTTGATATTTTTTTCTTTTCTTGTTTATATTCTTTTGTTTTCTAATGTATTTAAAAATTTTCTTAAAAAAAAAAAAAAAACGGGGTAGCCCCCCGTATCCCCCGCCACTGGTGCCCCCTATCAATTTTCTGGATCCGCCACTGGATGAGATCGCAAGGGTGAGCCAAACAAAAAAAGAGAGCTTATACAGTCAAGTGGTAAGGTAAGGCGATATTGTGCAAAAAACGAAATCCTGTTTAGTCAAATATGATACATTACATGGCGTGATGTGATGGAAGTATTGAAGATCCGTTCTTTTTGTTTTCATTTTTCTTTGAATCAAAGGGGAGCACAATGACTGGAACAACTTTACGATGTTTGTGAGGGGACATGTCAAGTTGTTTATATCCATTTAGCCGATTTCTCTAATAACATCTGCCCAAATATCCTTTTTTCTTTTTAATGATTATCATTTTTTGATTAGAGAATTTGATAACATGCAACTTGACTAAAGTATGCTCCTTCGTAAAATATCTGTCATTATCCATTGAACCAAAACATAACCTAAGTAGTATATATGTGGGCAAAAGAAATAATAATAATAATAATAATACTAATAATAATTTTCCCAATTTTCTTAATATTATTATTGGATGTACTGAAAAATAATTCAATTTAAATAAATCACACAATAAGTTACGATGCAGGACACATTTACAATAAAATATTTGTGAGTTGAAAATATTCAATGGCATTTTTTTTAATATTATTATTGGAAAGTGACTTTTTGACCTCCTCAACCTCATAAACATTTATCTTATCTTGATTTATTTATCTATCTATCTATTTAATTATCTACAATTATATTTAATGATATAATAATGATATTGAGATGGAGATTGGGTTTGAGAATGAGATTGAAAATGGGATTATCTTGAATTTTTAAAAATACAGTTAGTATATAGTAATGTTTGACGGCTCTTACTTATATACAACTGTCAAATATTAATCGCCATATTTGAGCTAATATATAGTAGTGCGTTCTTAAAATTGTGGATAACCCTTCAAAGAATTATTATTAACTTGTTATAATGTTAATACCATTTGGCTTATAATTGCTTCCTCGGAATAAATCACACTATTTTTCATTTTTAATATAAGACTCAATTGCGTTGATTAATTTGATGAGATTTAAGAAGCTAAATAAATTATTTAATTATAACATATGTTTTATGATCCTTTAAAAATATTTAGATTACTTATCAGTTTATAAGTTAGGCAAATTAGTCTAGAGACACAACAAATAAAATTAAAGTAACTTATTTTGTTTCTTTAATATCTAAAAGTTAGTCAACTGGGCCTTATATTGAAGACTGATGATAGTATTTTTTTTTTTTTTCATTCATTGGCGTGTTTAAATTTCTTGAGATTTACTATTATTACTATAGAATCGACGATATATCATGGTTATTATCACCCATAAATTATGATTTTGAATCATCCTCTGTGCATAAAATGCCCAGTTCCAAAACGCAATATATGTTGATGGCATGTAACGGTTATTTGCTAATAACCGTAATATATTGGCTGTATTTGAGTTGTAATTATTTGGCACATGGCTTCGCGTTTACTTGTAATACCTTTCTTTCCTGTCCTATACTCTTCTTTTCACCTATTTTTTTTTTAATATTTAGATTTAATCTTTTTGTAATCTCCCCAAATAGGTAGCTCCGTCTTCAACCGTAACTTCCCTGAAAATCCAGACTTCGCAACCCTTTTTTCCTTCTCCAAACTGGTCACCTTCGATAAAAAAACAAGTCTACAGAGGCCTCAACATAACCACCAACAGGATCCCCTTTGACAATCGCAACGGCCTCTGTCATCATTGGCCGGTGTCCCATCGTCGGGGTCTAACTCCTTCGTTCACGTTCTGCTGTCCCACCCGACCCTGGGATAAATGTATTCCGAGGGTCCTCAGCTCGTCGAGATTGAGATACGAGTGACGCTTCTTTTGGGTGGACGTGTCACTTCCCGTGTTATCGGGTTAGTTGACGAAGTGTCGATGACATGATAGACTCGGGAATGGTGGGAGAGTTGGCCGAGTTCTTCGACACGGACGGTTTAGCGTTTGAGTTGGAGAAGACGACTGAATTGAGAAAAACCATCGGCGTACAGGAGTTGTAACGATGAGATATCCGCTGCCAGCGGCAAGGCAAGGATCGAAGAAGAGGCACACCTTTGGGTGCTACCGGACGTGTGTAGGAAACGGACCGTTAAAAGTTTGGCGGCTGAGGCGCCGCTCCTTCACACGCTCGCGTTGGCATAAGCTCTTCTCCTTCTTTTTTTTTTTTAAAAAAAAAAAAAAAACTGTTTTTTCATTAGAGGACTGATTGCGTTGAGTCGTTACGCGCTTTCGACGGCGTCGTTTTGCTCGACAAGGAGACCCTTATATGAGAATTTTGTTCATTCCGGTCCCGTTTCCAATGAGTTGGGATCGATGCACCGAGGGCATCGGTTCATTTATGCTCCCACAATTGTTTTGTACTTATATATTATCTCTCTCTCATTCTCTGTTCCAAAATATAACATTCCGTATGCATCACGGTGCTTCAATGCGGATATATTGATGTTATAAATAATTTCTTTCTTTTACAAAGCAATTGTTTTCAAATATTATTTTCTAGCATATAGAAACTAACATGTTCTCGATTCTGATTTTGATGAGTAATGAAGTGAGTGAATTGTTAATATATGCAGGAATTATGGGTTGTTTCAATTGCAAACCCAAGTTTCATGAGGAACGCATCATTTTGCTGCGTCATTCATTTGAAGCCACAGCCACCCTGCAGACTTGGCTGGCACATATCTTGCCATTTAACCAGACTTAGCCGGTACTGGGTTGTTGTTCGTCCCCAAACAAAGTCACAAATATGGCGCTCTATTCGGTGGCACAAACCAGGTGATAGCTTTGTAGTCTGCATGGTATATGTTGGTATTGCTGCTAAGACGACCTTTGCAAGAGTAATGCGTCCTGCGAGGGATAATGTTTTGGCCGCCCATCCTAAGAGTTTAGATTGAACTTTCTCCTCCAAGTAAGCATATGTTGCCTTTCGGACTCGCTGATGCAGGAGGGGCACCCCCAAATATTTCCCAAGATCATCTGTCCTCTGAAAACCTAGTTCCTCACTGATCTCTGTTTGCCGGCTTGGAGCAACATTTTTGGAGAAGAATACTGAAGACTTGGAATTGCTTACCTTATGGCCCGAGCTTGCACAGAAACCATTAAATACATTATTAATCAGAGTCACCTGTGGTCCATCTGTAGAGCTAAGAATCACCAGGTCATCTGCAAAAAAGAGGTGAGAGAGAGGAGGTCCACCTCTGCCCATGGAGATCGGTTGCCATTGTTTCCTTTGCACATGCTGTGTGATCACTTGAGACAGATGTTCCATACACAAAACAAAAAGGTATGGGGAAAGGGGGTCCCCCTGTCTAATACCTCGTGAAGGTGTAAATCGCTCTGACCTGTCACCCCTCCAAACAACTCGCATACTACATGTGGTAACGCACATCATTACTGCCCTAACAAACTTCTCAGGTAGGCCAGCATCCAAGAGTGTCTCCTCAATAAAATCCCATCTCAGTCTGACATAGGCTTTTTCCAGATCGACTTTTATAGCCATCCACCCGGTTGATCCTTGCTTGTAACGCATGGAGTGCAACACCTCCTGTACAATTATAATATTGTTCGTAATTTGCCGTCCCGATATGAAACTAGCCTGGTTAGGTAGAACTAACCTTGGTAGCCAGTCTTTCAGACGGTTCGTAGGCCTTAGTAATTATCTTACACGGAACCGTGCATAAGCTTATAGGGCAAATTCCTTCAGGCATTTGGGGTTGGCCACTTTGGGAACAAGTGTGATAAGGGTCTCATTCAACTCCGGATCAAGTGTACCATTCTCGAAAAAATCCCGGACCATTTGGCAAATAGAAGGACCCATAATTCTCCAATTATTTTGGAAGAACGCCGCATGTAGGCCATCCATACCTGGAGCCTTTAGAGGCTTCATTTGAAACAAAGCCATGTGAACCTCACTTGTCGAGATAGAGGCTACCAAAGGGCCCGCCATGGCCTCAGCAAATCTAGGGAAGAGACTCCTGCCCTCATATAGCGGAACCTGGGCCACATCATTGGAGTAAAGAGTAGTATAAAACATTCTGGCCCACTCACGCAGCGTCTCATCATCTGTGCACCATCCTCCATTCTCATCGCAGAGCCCCGTAATAACCTTCCTTCGACCTTTTTGAACTGCCTTGGCATGATAATACGTGGTGTTCCGGTCCCCAAAATTTATCCAATCGCACCGAGCTCGTTGGGCCCACGTCATGCCCTCTTGTTCACATATAAGCTCAAATTCCTTCTTTAGCTTAGTCTCCAACTGATCCAGATGGGCTGAGGGTCTAATCTCCTGCGCTTTCTATACCACCAAGACGAGCCAAGATACGGCGCTTCCGGTGATGGATACATCCAAATACCTCATAGTTCCACTTCTTCGCAGCCTCTGTGAAACACTCTATGTTAGCTGTTAGTGGCTCTGTAGGTGACCACACATCCTTCACCATTTGCTCAAAAGACTCGACTGTTGCCCAGGCAGCCATGTATCGGAATGGACGATGTTGTTTGGGAGGTTCGACTTCTCCACACACATGAATACAAATCGGCCTATGATCCGAACTTAACTTCGGCAGGTTCTTAACCACTGTATTAGTAAAAGAATTTAGAAGGTCAGAGTTCCCCACGGCTCGGTCTAGTCTCTGAAGTAACATCCCACGACGCCAGGTATATTTTGGACCCGTGAAGCCCAAATCTAGTAATCCACTATCGAAAAGAAACCTCTGGAATAAGGTACAACCACGTGCCCGGACTTCACCACCCCCTGTGCGATCGTCCTTATGGAGAAGGGCATTGAAATCCCCTGCCACAAGCCACGGCCCCCTGATAGTACCTGCAACCGCTGTCAAAGACGTCCATAGCTCCTTACGGGGATGAGTGCGGGGGCTCCCATAGACCACTGTGAAATTGCACTCCGAAGTAGAACCTGGTAGTTTTAATTTTGTATGAATGAACTGGGCATGGCAAAGTTCCACCGTGACTTGCAATGAATTCTTCCATAGCAACCAAATGCCTCCCGAGAAACCTCTCGCCTCCATCCTGTACGAGTAATCAAAATTGGTACGCTTAATAAATTTATCTGCTTGCAAACCTGTAATGCGCGGCTCCACCAAGACCACCAAATCTGGTCTGTGTTCTGACATGAACTATTTAAAGGTACCAAAGAAACCCTGACTCGCAGCTCCTTGACAGTTCCACACGAAAATTTGTTTCATCATAACAATGATAAAATTTCAAGCCATCATCCCGGACCCCGACGGGTCGTCGTCGTTTCTTTCCTTGGACGGAGTCAAATCTGACGAGCATAAGTTGACAACCGCCGGGTCTTCCAGAGAGGTCAACTCCTCACGTAAAGCTTCCATCGCATCCTTTGACATCTGGACCCCAGACGCCTTCCTTCGGACTTTGAGGTTTCGTTGGATGGAGGAATGGAACTTAATACCCTGTTGGGAGTGTCGCTGTTGTAGCTCCTTACCGACTCTGTTTTCCTTTCCTTTTCTATACCCCCCAATGTTGCCACCTTCCCATCATAAGGCAAAGAGGGAACACTATCCATTTGGTTGCTATCATCCAGGGCCTTTCTGCTTTGTTGGAGAACCATCACTGTGTGCTTGGCATCTTCCAAGGAAGAGGACATCTTGACCGGGAGTAGCCTTGAGTCCGAGCCAAGAGGTGCCACCTCATTATTCGTTTTTGGGTCCTCCTGCCGGGTCAACACTCCCACTGGACTAGGATCCGCCGATGGGCTCACTCCACTACCTGTCGCCTTAGCCTTCTCCTTAGCCGAGTCATGTCGTTCCATGCATTGTTGATTAACCTGACCAGGGTCCTTTTCTCGTTGGCTTAGCTTTAGGCCCGTATTCTTGGGCCGCTTTGGTTGCCCGATCTTAACTTCGTATGCAGTGGCCTTGGGCCGAGGAGTTCCTTTTTTGGAGTTTTGCGTGATAACCTTCTTCCCCACACCAGAATGGGAGTAAATCAGATCCCGATTAGTTGACCCCTCATTTAATGCCGATCCCGTCTTAGCAGCCTGTGTAGATAAGGCAGGCGTATCCTCACATTCAAAGAGAACATTAAAACGTGATCCTCCATTAAATTCAGATCCCCCTAAATTAGCTTCTTTCCCCATATGCTGTTTGTTTCCTCTTTTGGGATGCTTCACAATCATCCAGGATCCGTACGGTGACACATCCGCATCTTCTTTCCGCCGGGACCACACTCTTCCGGTAGCGCCACCTTAGGGCCTGAAGTTGATGCATTAGCCGGAGAACCTTGGCCCTGGGTTTTATCACTTGCACTCGCGTCACCTTAGCACCACATCTATCCTTCAAGTGTCCATATTTCCCACATGCAAAGCGATTTGCGGTAAGCCCTCATATTCAATGAAAAAACTTTTGCCATCAACTTTAATACAAGGGATGAGTGGACTCAACAGATCAATAATAACTGCAATACGTGCATATCTCCCTCAACCACGCGTCTCCGTCCTATAGTCGATCTTCACAACATCCCCAAGCAACGCTCCAATCGTCCTGAGAGTACCTTTGTGGAAGTATCGAATGGAGAGACCAGGGATCCTGACCCATGCAACAACTTTAGAGACAACATTCGTTTTGTCATCGAAATCCAATGACCATGGTTGTGTGGTCAAATAGGCGCCATAAATCATCCAGGGTCCGCCCATAAGTACCTTCAAATAATCTTCTTCCAATTGCAAACGTTGCACAAGAAAAAGCCTCGTTCCATATCCACGACTTGAACAGATCCTCTAAGCTTCCACATCACCTCGTGTTCTAGTGATCGATCCCGGTAAGTAATGGATCTTCCCAACAATTTAAGAATCACCGATCGTTCCATGCCTTTAGCCGCAGCTTTGACCGCAGATGAAAACTCGATGCAAGGGATATCCCCTTCCTTAGCTATTTTGTAATCCGCATCGGTAATCGTCACATCCGGCAGTCTCTGGTTATCACGCTCGGCCGGATTTCCATTTAGCAACTTACTCTAGTATGTGACACCCACACTGGGTGACGGTTCCGCCATTAGGACATCTGGCTCCTCAACACCATCCTCCCTTCCGGCAGTCGCATCCCCTGTCCGTATACGGACCTTCTTAGTTGATCGGAGCGCATCCTCTGAGAGTGTTGGAGCGACCTCCTTCTCTTGCAGAGCCATTTATGTTTTATGATCCTTTAAAAATATTTAGATTACTTATCAGTTTATAAGTTAGGCAAATTAGTCTAGAGACACAACAAATAAAATTAAAGTAATTTATTTTGTTTCTTTAATCTCTAAAAGTTAGTCAACTGGGCCTTATATTGAAGACTCGATGATAGTATTTTTTTTTTTTTTTTTTTTCATTCATTGGCGTGTTTAAATTTCTTGAGATTTACTATTATTACTATAGAATCGACGATATATCATGGTTATTATCACCCATAAATTATGATTTTGAATCGTCCTATGTGCATAAAATGCCCAGTTCCAAAACGCAATATATGTTGATGGCATGTAACGGTTATTTGCTAATAACCGTAATATATTGGCTATATTTGAGTTGTAATTATTTGGCACATGGCTTCGTTTTACTTGTAATACCTTTCTTTCCTGTCCTATACTCTTCTTTTCACCTTTTTTTTAATATTTAGATTTAATCTTTTTGTAATCTCCCCAAATAGGTAGCTCCGTCTTCAACCGTAACTTCCCTGAAAATCCAGACCTCGCAACCCTTTTTTCCTTCTCCAAACTCGTCACCTTCGATAAAAAGCAAGTCTACAGAGGCCTCAACATAACCACCAACAGGATCCCCTTTGACCATCGCAACGGCCTCTGTCATCATTGGCCGGTGTCCCATCGTCGGGGTCTAACTCCTTCGTTCACGTTCTGCTGTCCCACCCGACCCTGGGATAAATGTATTCCAAGGGTCCTCAGCTCGTCGGGATTGAGATACGAGTGACGCTTCTTCTGGGTGGACGTGTCACTTCCCGTGTTATCGGGTTAGTTGACGAAGTGTCGATGACATGATAGACTCGAGAATGGTGGGAGAGTTGGCCGATTCTTCGACACGGACGGTTTAGCGTTTGAGTCGGAGAAGACGACTGAATTGAGAAAAACCATCGGCGTACAGGAGTTGCAGCGATGAGATATCTGCTGCCAGGGGCAAGGCAAGGATCGAAGAAGAGGCACACCTTTGGGTGCTACCGGACGTGTGTAGGAAACGGACCGTTAAAAGTTTGGCGGCTGAGGCGCCGCTCCTTCACACGCTCGCTGTTGGCATAAGCTCTTCTCCTTCTTTTTTTTTTTTTAAAAAAAAAAAAAAAAAAAAAACTGTTTTTTCATTGGAGGACTGATTACGTTGAGTCATTCTGGCAGTTTCGACGTTGTCGTTTTGCCTGACAAGGAGACCCTTATATGAGAATTTTGTTCATTCCGGGTCCCGTTTCCAATGAGTTGGGATCAGATGCACCGAGGGCATCGGTTCATTTATGCTCCCACAATTGTTTTGTACTTATATATTATCTCTCTCTCATTCTCTGTTCCAAAATATAACATTCTGTATGCATCACAGTGCTTCAATGCAGATATATTGATGTTATAAATAATTTCTTTCTTTTACAAAGCAATTGTTTTCAAATATTATTTTCTAGCATATAGAAACTAACATGTTCTGATTCTGATTTTGATGAGTAATGAAGTGAGTGAATTGTTAATATATGCAGGAATTATGGGTTGTTTCAATTCAAAGGAAGAAAAGGATAATAATGGATCAAAGGGGCCAAACTCCACACAGGGCAGCACCAAGAAAACAAACTTTATGGATGATGTTGGCCACGCAAGGGGGTATTCTCCTTCACCCGGTAAGAATAGGAGGAAATTACAATAAGATCTTGAAGAAAAAATTTAATCACCTAAAAATCTGAAGTGTACATGAGAAATGATAATGAGTTTTTGTTGCTCACTTGTAATTGTGACTTTTTGATAATTTAAGGTATGCTCTATAAATACAGGAATCAAGCCTTAAGGTACACATGTTCTAACACTAGACTATTTACATATAGTCATACTATGCACACACATCACCCCCTTTGATGAGAGCCTTGTTTGTGCACAGTAATCCCACCCTCTCTTGGTTATCTACTCCATAGATATTCAGACAGATGCCATTGATTCAAGATCAAAGTACTAACCTACCGACTAGACATCTGTGTTCTACACCAGAATAACATTTAAAAAATAAACAAATCGGGGGCAAGCCGCAAGGTCTACTTTTTCCCATGGGTCGGTACGTTCTCAAAGATAAAAAGTTTAATCAGAACTTATTAATGGTTGAGAGCTTAATAAATATTTTGTTGTATCCATCACAGTAGATCTTACTTATTTTAGGGTTCGGAGTGGAAAAGCTGAGAAGCAATATGAAACAAACAGGAATTATTAATATATATATATATATATATATATCAAATTCCTTATATTTATTTCGTCAATTTTTTTAATCATGTTTTATTTTTTAATTATAATTATTTAACTATAAAGTCCTATAGAAAAAATGGGATACATTTTTTTTTTTATGTATGATTGGAGAATTTAATATAATAGAGATATCAAAATGTGATGCAACTATACTCCGTATTCCTTGCTCTCCATTGAATCAAAACAAAACCAAAGTAGTTTACAGGCAAAAGAAATAATAATAATAATAGACTGAGATATTGAACATTTACTCTGGGATTTTTACTTTTAGCAGACCTTTTTTTCCAAATTAGGGGTATTCTACCCTTCGTTCTCCTCCATCCAATCAAACATTTCCATAGTATCCATGTCATTTAACTGTAAGACTATTGGCAAAATTTAGATTTTTAAATATTTTTTGTCAGTTAAAAATTAAAGTTTTTAATCCATAATTTTTGGTCAATGATTTCAGTTTTTGGGGTTAGGATCTCTTGGGCACCCTAAATATTTTTAGGGTGGTATCGTCATCCTAAAATTTTTTCTGATGCAATATTTCCTTAAAATATTAATTTTTTAGGAGCAGTTTTGCATTTTTGCTTAAGTATTTTGTGGAAAGTGATTTTAACCTCACCGTTAATTTCTCAAAATTAAGGTACATCTAAAACCCTAACATATTGTTTCAGTTTTTTATATTATTATATGATGTACCTGAAAAATGACCTCCCCACTTTTTTAAAGACCACCCTCTAGCCTCTGACTTCAATGGTATTGAGGTGTGTGATATGTAATTAGATTTTGTAATACTGATAAATATCAATACTAAATTTTAGAATACATCAATTAAATCTATCATAGATTATGTCCCATCAAATTAAATAGGAAAAATTGGAGAAAGTTCCCAATTGAAAGGTAAATTGATAATAAGAATCTAAATCATAATATTGATATACATACAAAATTTATAAAATACCAGTATTTTATGTGTATAAAAATTGATCATATCATTATCACCAATAAAATGATTTTTTCCTCGTTTTCCTAAAATAAATTTTAGTCGGAAGAGCCATCCCTTCAACAACCTGTTCAATATCTCTACACTTCACTAATCATTCTTGCTGGGAGAGACCTGATTAGGAAAAAGGTTTCACACTCTCTCTCTCCAACCGAGCCCCACACGGGTTCGGTTTTTTATTCTTGGCGGTTTTTCTCCTCATCTCTCCGTATCTCTCATTTTTTAAGTATCAGTTGGCATCCTAAAATATATTTTTAGTATCAGTCAATATCCTAGAATATTTTTTTAAGATCCTAAAATAATTTCTTAAGATCATGAAGTATTCTTTTTTGGTATCGATCAATGTATTGAAGTATTTTTTACTACAAGTCGAGATCTTGAAGCATTTTTTTTTGTACGGTCAGTGAAATATTTTTTCAAAATCCTAAATTAGGATCTTGAAAAAATATTTCAAAATACTGACTAATATTAAAAAGTACTTTAGGATGAGACAGTCAAAATTAATTCAAATTAACGGTTTAGATTGATTGAGAAGAGATATCAAAAGTTGAGATTAGATGAAGAGGGATGCTGAGAATATAAGATAATGAAAGGATCTAATTCCACCCCACACGGCCACACATACAAACAAACAATTGACTTCTACTGCAGCCTTAGCAATACGTGTGTCATGGAGATATTCCTACGTCCCCAGGGTTAATATATATTGTTTGTTGGTTAAGCCTACAATTTGTATGCTATCGGGGAGCACATAAGGTGCTTCTACTTACATATCCATTCTTTTAGCCAAGGTGCTTCTACTTACATATCCATTCTTTTAAGGCTAAAGTATACTTTTAGTCTTTTAAGTTTACATGAGGTATACTTTTGGTCTCTTAACTTTATAAAGATACTTTTGGTCCTAAAATTTTAACACCGTTAATTTTGCTAACGGAAAATGCAAACTTAAGTGATAACGATGTAAACTTAAGTGATGAATGTGTAATTGAATGGTATTAAGTTTAAATTTAAAATATAGGTAAATTGAAGAATATATAAAATTTGTATAATTAAATGTTATTAGTCATCACTGAGTTATTTATGTCAAGATTTTCTCGTTAACAACCTTAATGGTGTTAAAATTTTAGGACCAAAAGTATATTTTATCAAGTTAAGGGACCAAAAGTATGCCTTATATAAAACTTAAAAGACTAAAAGTATACTTTAGCCTTCTTTTAATTAGAGGGATGAGGTAATTTTTTTTTTTTTTGAATTTCTATATATTTAGATTTATATTATATGCTGTTTTTTAGAAATTTTTTTTTTTACACCTAGTATCTCAAATTAATTAATTTTTAGGATACTCGGTGTTACATGATAAACATTTCAATGCGAAATACAAGATTGGAAACTAATTAATTTGAGATATTGGATGAAATTGTTTTCCAAAAAACAGTATATAATATAAATCTAAATATATAGAATATATAAAAAATTAAAATAAAATAAAAATAAAATGCCTCATCCCTCTAATTAGAGGGATGGGCTTCGCACCTTATGTGCACCCCTATGCTATCTGGGTATTAATATGCAATTTTATTTTTATTTTTTTGGCTCCGGTGATATATATCCGCACTCCAGAGCCAGGTGTATTCAACCCCTCCTTGACTAACCATAGTTAGTTAACTCAATTCCCACGGAAACCTCTAACTCATCCCCAACACTCACAATATTACTTGTCACTAAAAATAGTTAGTTAACTCAATTCCCACGGTAACCTCTAACTCATCCCCAACACTCACAATATTACTTGCTGCCGAGAACGGAATGGTTCATAGTTGAGCGCTTAAATCTTTGGCACACACATTAAAAAGCTTTCAGTTCGTGAAAAATCTCAGAAGCGCCCGTCCGCCGGCGCCGGTTCCTCTGCAGGTAAATTTCCCTCTATATTTACGCGAAATATACATCATCTCAGCACAATATCGTTTTCTGCCATAATTTCTTCTGTTACGTAATTCCATTCTTCATATATTTGGGTAATGCTTGTCTCTACACTGGTTCGACACGGGAAATCAACCTTGGCCTTCTTGGCCGCTCCGACTCTGGTGGCTGCTCTGTCACTCACTTGCCTCATCACGTCGGCAACTTCAATCTCGCATCCGATTGGATCAGAGAGAGATAAGGAGGCGAGACGAGGATTGAAGAAGAGACGAATGGCGGGTTGGTGAATGACAATGAAACATCTTTGTAAGAAAAATCCAGCCGCTTTGTCTCAGGTTTGGCATATCAATGGCTTCCTACTTTTTGTGTATGAGACTGGCTTTTTTCCTGCACACCGTTCCCACCATTATATTGCTCCTCAATTTAGCTTCAACTTTCACTCCTTGCCATATTTTCTTCCTCTACCGGCCAGAAGAAACAGCTACCCCTTCTTCAACCGTAACTTTCCAGAAAATGCAGACCTCGCAACCCATTTTCCCTTCTCCAAAATCATCAACTCAGATAAAAAAGAAAGTCTACACCAAGGCCTCAACATAACCACCAACAGAATCCCCTTCCACGATCGCAACGGCATCTGTCATCATTGCTAGGTGTCCCATCGTCGGGGTCTAACTCCTTCGTTCATGTTCTGCTGTCCGACCCGACCCTGAGATAAATTTATTCCGTACCCTCGTCTGTGTTGAGATACGAGCGATACTTCTTCTTGGTGGACGTGTGAGTGGCCATGTTGTTGGGTCAGTTAATGAAGTCGATGACATGATAGACTCGTGAATGGTCGGAGAGTTGGCCGAGTTCTTCGACACGAACGGTTTAGCGTTTGAGTCGGAGAAGGCGACCGAATTGAGAAAAACCATCGGCGTGCAGGAGTTGCACCGATGAGATATCCGCCGCCAGGGGCAAGGCAAGGATCGAAGACATACCTTTGGGTGCTACCGGAGGTGTGTAGGAAAAGGACCGTTAAAAGTTTGGCGGCTGAGTCGCCGCTCCGTCACCCGCTTGCCGTTGGCATAAGCTCTTCTCCTTCTTTAAAAAAAAAAAAACTGTTCAATCTGGTAGAAGTTTTGTTTGGTATCAGATCGATTCGGGTTGGATCCATTAGCAAACGACCCGTGAATGAGTAGGCCACATCGTTCGTCTGGAAAATCTCGTCGCTTCGTGGCGCCGCTTTATTTTCTTATTTGGATTTTTTTTTTTTTTTTTAATTATTTGGATTCTGTTGTTGCCCCTGAAAATTGGATTGTTTGTTGGTTAAGCCTACAATGTATGCCTTCTGGGTACTAATTTGCAATTTTGTTCATTAGAGGACTCATTGCGTTGATTCGTTCTGGCAGTATCGACGGCGTCGTTTTGCCTGACAAGGAGACCCTTATATGAGAATTTTTTCCATTCCGGGTCCCATTTGCAATGCGTTGGGATCAGATGCACCGAGGGCATCTGGTCATTTATGCTCCCACAATTGTTTTGTCCGTATATATTATCTCTCTCTCATCCTCTGTTCCACAAAATAAATTCTGTGTGCATCACAATGCTTCAATGCATATATATTGATGATATAAGTAATTTCTTTCTTTTACAAAGCACTAGTTTTCAAATATTATTTTCTAGGATATAGAAACTAACATGTTCTGATTCTGATTTTGATGAGGAATGAAGTGAGAGAATTGTTGATATATGCAGGAATTATGGGTTGTTTCAATTCAAAGGAAGAAAAGGATAATAATGGATCAAAGGGGCCACACTCCACACAGGGCAGCACCAAGTAGGGGTGTTCGTGGGCGGGGGTTGGGCGGGCGAGACCCTTGCCCGATGCTCCCGCGCTCGAAAGATCACTCAACGCAAAATGCGGCCAGGTGCCGGCCTCCGATAGAAGCCCTAACATTTTTGGGCAGGGCAATAATGGGCTGGGCAGGGCGGCCCTTACATGCTCAAGTGGCGATACCTTGCCACACCCTATGTGAAAAAAAAAAAAAACTTCAGTCATACCTAATAAACAATATTGAAAAATTCAAATGAAATACATAATCCTGTAAGAAAGCAACAAAGAAATCATATTATTACATTATTTACATGTGACCGATTATCAAGCACCGGACAAATGGAGAGGCGCTTAGGCTCGTGCGGATCATCGAGCTAGAGGACAATGGAGAACGAGAGAGGAGAGAACGGCTAGGACATCCGAGTTGAGAAAAGGGAAGAGAAGAAGAAATGAGGATATTTTTTTATTATAAGTTATATATAATTTGTAAAAAATATATAATACCATCTTTGAAAATATATATATATATATATATAATAACAATTTTTTATTCTATTAAAAAATAAAAAATATGATAATTATCAAGGCAGGGCCAAATGGGTAGGGCGGCATACCATGCCCGATGCCCGCCCGCCTCGCAAAAATGCCCAAATTACTTGTGCCCACCCCCGCTTGGGCCGCGTTTCCTTGGGTCAAGCGTGGCGATTTTTCAGGCGGGCGCGGGCGGGCGGACAGGCGTCAAGCATGATGAACACCCCTAGCACCAAGAAAACAAACTTTATGGATGAGGTTGGCTACGCAAGGGGGTATTCTCCTTCACCCGGTAAGAATAGGAGGAAATTACTATAAGATCTTAAAGAAAAGATTTAATCACCCAAAAATCTGAAGTGTATGAGAAATGATAATAAGTTTTTGTTGCTCACTTGTAATTGACTTTTTGGTAATTTAAACTCTCTTTGGTATCTTATAGAAATTCTTTCTAAGAAAATATTGTCCATAATCACTCAGCTCCATTCTCATCACTCAATCACACCTCATAACCATATGCAATCATAAGTTTCTTTTTGTAGAATTTTGACATATATCCTTAATTTTAAGGACAAGCTCTGTCATATATTTTTTTTTTAATTTGAGTTATTTTCAAGTGTTTTTTGTTTGAGAATTATTTGGGTATGATTAAATTTGATTTCCTTCCCCTCATTTTCATATAGTTAGATACTCATATATTGGTATTTGGTTAATTAGCGCTATTAGTCAACTCTGATGTGGTTGAAGGATATGGGAAAAAAATAATATGATTGAACATGCTGAGTGTCCTTTGAGTCTTTCAGTACATGGAAAAAGAGTGGAACAATAAAGTGTGTTTTCATTGTTGATATAATTATTTATTCACTTATTGACGTTCCTTTCTTCGCAAATGTTTAAATTTTGTCCATACAGATGTCTATAAATGAATTTTACGTGTGATGACTTAAAACGAAAAATAAGTAATAACAATCAAAGACCTATGAATTACATTATGTCTCTCTCTCTCTCTCTCTCTCATCCTCTATTCCACGAAATTACATTCTGTGTGCATTACAATTCTTCAATGCATATATTGATTATAAAAGCAATTTCTTTCCTTCTCAAAGCACTCGTTTCCAAATATTATTTTCTAGTAGATAGAAGTTAACATGTTCTGATTTTGATGAGTAATGAAGTGAGTGAATTGATAATATATGCAGGAAATATGGATTCTTCAAATTCGGAGGGAAAGGAGAAGAGCGGCTTGGCAGATCAAGGGCATGCAACTACATAAACCTTGCAGACGTGGCCGGCCCCGCCTACCCTCCTCATCCCACCTAAAAAAATAGGGGGAAATTACTATAAAGCCTCAAGGAATAGATTTAATCACTCAAGAGTTCATTCACAACTGAGGAGGTTCTAGAAAATGACAATAAGTTTTTACTGCCCAGTTGTTATTGTGACTTTTTGATGATTAAATCTATTCTTTGGGGCCTTATAGTAATTCTTTCTAAGAAAATGTTACGTCCATCATCACTCCATTTTCAACACCCAATTGATAGAAAAATGTCTTTGTTGATCTCTTTTGCCATTTCATCTCCCATACTAAATCATGCCGGCCTCATGACTGCGTGCAATTATATGTTCACTTTTGTGTAATTTTGGCATGTATCCTTATTTGTAAGGACAAACTACTCTGTCCATTTGTAAGGCCTTAAATATGATTTTCGCCTCCTAATTTAGATACTCATATATTGGTATTTAGTTAGCATATTAGTAGGTTTTGGTGTGGTTGAAGGATTATTGGAAAAAAAAGAAAAAGAAAAGAGAATACGATTAAACATGCTAAGTGTTCTTAGAGTCTTTTAATATATGGAAAAATATCGTTAATTGTACTTACGTGGCATGTTGACTTGGTAAAAATATTATAAAATATAAATAGAGATATTAAAAAATATATATAACGAAAGGGGAAAAAACCAACCGAATGCATCAATAGCTTGAGGGGAAAAAGGAAAAAGGTCAGGGCATTGGAACGCCGGACAATCGCAAAATCCTTCGGCGACATCTAGATCAAACTTCTCCAGCTCCGCTTAATCTAACTCCTTCTTCCTAGTTAGTTTGTGAGAAACTAGGCAGGCAATGTTGATTTTCAACAAAATGAGGGGGGTCATCTACCCTCCCATTAAACATATCCAAAGTATCCATGTCATTCAACTACAAGATTGTTGACAAAATTTAGATTTTTAAATATATTTTTTTTGTTAGTTAAAAATTAAGCTTTTTATTTAATTTATAATTTTTGGTCAATAGCTTCATTTTCTTGGGGTCAGGATTTATTCAGCACCTTAAAGTATTTTTCTAAATTATATCATCATTCTAAAGTACTCATATTTTGTGATGCAATTTTTCTTATAGTATTAATTTTTTTAGGAGCAATTTTGTCTAAATATTTTCTTGAGAATAATTTTAACCTCAAAATGAACTTCTCAAAGTGAAGGTGCATCTAAAATGTAACATATTTTTTCAACTTTAAATGAATTACTAAAAAAAACGTTAGGATACAAGGATGAAGGATCAGGATGTTGTGAGTGAATCAACCTTAACTCTTTTATGAGAAAGTGATGTGAGTGAATCAACCTTGACTCTTTTATGAGAAAGTGATGTGAGTGAATCAACCTTAACTCTTTTATGAGAAAGAGATGTGAGTGAATCAACCTTAACTCTTTTATGAGAAAGTGATGTGAGTGAATCAACCTTGACTCTTTTATGAGAAAGTGATGTGAGTGAATCAACCTTAACTCTTTTATGAGAAAGAGATGTGAGTGAATCAACCTTAACTCTTTTATGAGAAAGTGGGGTTTTTCAACAAAATAACGTTTTTTTTAAAAGTAATTATCAGATTAGGGCTTGTCGAACTATTTATCAAAGTAAGGCGATCAATGGCGTCGGTGGACCGACGCCATTGGACTTGTCAGGATGGGGACGCCACGTGGCGTTGGCGTCCGACAGACGCCACCTTGCGGGTGGCGTCCCCCCATGGACGCCGGGCCGATTGGCTCGACCGGGTGTCGTGGGGTACTGACGCCGAATGGCGTCCATGACCCGCACGCCACCTTGCACGGGTGGCGTCTCCACATGGACGCCGCCGGAATACCCGACCATGCGTCGCATCTTCCCCGACGCGTCGCCGGATGCAGCCCCCCCCCCACGCTATCCCCTCCCCCGCCCACACACACACACGGCCCCCCTTCCCCCAACCACACACGCGTGGTTCCCCAAAAAAAAAAAAAAAACCCACACACTCCAACACCCCCTCCCTCCAAATACATACCCTACCCCCCCTCCCTTTTCTCCCAAAAACCCCATCTCCAACACACCATCCCCACCCCCAAACACACACACACCATCCTCATCCAATTCCTTCTCTATCTCTCTCTCAAAACTCTATGCCTTCTCTCGTGATGTTCCTCATTTTCTTTCCCTCACCCTCATTCAATTCACTCTTTGTATTTTCTTCACGGTAAAAAACTCCCACCGTCCTCCGTTGTCTTCATTCTGTCATCCCATTTTCTTCATTCAAAAAACTCCTCCGTCCTCCTTCCCTAGAGTTGAGAGATATTGAGAAAGATTGAGACATAGAGAAGAGAGAATTAGTAGAAGGAAGAAGAGGAAGGAGGCTCAAATTCCCTCTATCACTCCTAATTTCAAGTTTGCATAGGTAACATTTAATTTTTTTTGTTATATTTTTTGTTTAGTAATTTGATTTAAGTTGTAATTTAGATTTAGTTATTGTTTAGATGCTCATTAATAATTATGAAGAATAAAAAGGGTAAATAATTATTGTAATGAATAATTAAGGGAATAACAATATTTAAAATTAATTATTAACCTTAGGATAGAAGACTTAGTAGTAAATTAATTTATTAGTGAATTTATTAATTTATTTTTGTATGTTATACCTTAAGATAGATGACTGATTATTTATTATTTTGTAAGATAATATTTGCATATATAAAATGTAAAATATTATGCTTTGCTAAATTTGATTTAGTGAGAATAATAATTAGTGAATTAAAAAAAGATCTTGTGAGATATATTGTATATTATTTTTATCCTAAACCCCTAAGATAGATATATTTAAGATTATTAACATTTGAGTGAAATTATATTTAACACAAAAATTTTCAAGTTTGCATAGGTAATTATATACATTTAGTTATTATTTTGTTATGTTTACATTTTGTTATGTCATTTAATTTTTTTTGTTATGTTTTTTGTTTAGTAATTTGATTTAAGTTGTAATTATATAGATTTAGTTATTGTTTAGATGCTCATTAATAATTATAAAGAATAAAAAGGGTAAATAATTATTGTAATGAATAATTAAGGGAATAACAATATTTAAAATTTATTATTAACCTTAGGATACAAGACTTAGTAGTAAATTAAATTAATAATTTATTTTTGTATGTTATACCTTAAGATAGATGACTGATTATTTAATATTTTTTAAGATAATATTTTCATATATAAAATGTAAAATATTATGCTTTGCTAAATTTGATTTAGTGAGAATAATAATTAGTGAATTCAAAAAAAAGATCTTGTGAGATATATTGTATATTATTTTTATCCTAAACCCCTAAGATAGATATATTTAAGATTATTAACATTTGAGTGAAATTATATTTAACAAGATCTTATATTTAAGATTTTGTCAGATAATGTGTTGTGTTATTGTAAATTTTTATTAGTCAAATGGATGACCAACGCGTTCGCAATATTGAGCCCGACCCGAGCGTGGGAGTTCTTAGTGAGGAGGTGCAACAATCACACCGATCACAAGTTGTGTGGAACACAGAGACCGCAATTGTTTGATGGTGAGGCGAGCCTCACATGGGTCTTTGGGAGATATCGAGGACCCAAATCTCATCCCTGTAGAGTTGCAGCAGCACCTTATGCGTGCAGGTTTCTGGCACGTGTCTCGCATGAAGAGACTCCCGGTATGTTTTAAAATTCTCTACGTAATTAATTATACGCGTTTAGTTGTTTGTAAACGATACGGATAATACAGAACCCTTACATATCTACTTTTATGTTGGTGCAGATTGACAAACAACTTATTTCTGCTTTGGTTGAGAGGTGGAGGCCTGAGACGCACACCTTCCATATGCCCGTTGGTGAGATGACTATCACTCTACAGGATGTAGCGGGCATTTTAGGTTTGTCCACTGAGGGTCAAGTAGTTTCCGGTCGGACGCACGCCAACTGGCCAACAGTTATTCAACAATACATGGGTCGGACTCCACTCCCAACTCATTTGATTGGCGGAAACATTAGGTTGAGCCGGTTTGAAACTTATTGGGCCCACCGGGAGGAGCACTCGCCTATCGTTGAGGGTCAGCTTTGCTACACACGTGCTTACCTCATGCGCCTATTCGGTGGATTTTTGTTGTGTGACAAGTCCGGCGCAGGTCCCATGCCGATATATACAATTATCGGGTGGTGACCTTTCGGAGATCTACATACGGTTGGGGTCTCCGCGTACTTGCTATACTTGTTTCGTGAGCTATGTCGCGACGTCGGCTTCAGCAACAAACATTGGGGGTTGTTTGTTGTTATTGCAGATATGGGCATGGTCTAGATTTCCTACCATATCACCTCCCGTTCCACTGCCCATTCACGCAGGTGATCATTACGGACGCAGGTATGGAAGAAGTTTGATGTAATGATTATGTTCTTATTTGCAGATCGTTTCACTAATGTTATTGAGTTACATATTGTAGGTTCAATAAAGTCAACTTGCAGTTATTGCGACGTGATCTAAACACATATCGGATAGATCTAGACCAGATGGGTCGAGACGATGTATGTATGATAAGTTTGATATTAGATAAACAAAAAAAGTAAACTAATTCTTATTTGTTTACGTGTATAGGTGCAGTGGGAGCCATACAGGGACGCCGGATATCACTTTTTGGGTGCAGATGTTCACCTGCAGGACCTGTGGAGGGCGGTCACACCGTTGCTTTGTTTCCATATTGTCGAGATGCACCAGCCCGATCGCTGCATGTGCCAATTTGGCATGCAAGAACACATCCCCAAACCCGGACCACAACTTCAGGGTGCACACGATCTTACCTTACGCGGTAAGATGACGGAGGATTGGGAGTCGAA
Source organism: Acacia acuminata (assembly GCA_019022655.1). NCBI lineage: Eukaryota > Viridiplantae > Streptophyta > Magnoliopsida > Fabales > Fabaceae > Acacia > Acacia acuminata. Next base: position 1,216,201 of record JAFJYI010000016.1, on the reverse strand, counting down.
GATGGATCCATTTATTCAGTTGTGGAACACGCGAGAGGAGCGTATCGAGACTACAGATCCATCGGAGGGGCCGATTTCCCCGAACTCCGAGTACATGACTTGGTTTTTCAACACACTAGACGGTATATGACGAGGCGGTCGCCGAGAATCGGCACATAGTACGTATTGATCTTGCTACCATTTTTCCAATTAAACTGTTGTTTCAGTACTGAAATTTAGTTCACTGGATAAATGCAGATTGATGGTGTAGAGTGGATTTGGTGGATGATTTCTCCACAGTTTAGACCCCAATACAGCTACAGTGAGGTACAGACGGTCTGTGACCGGTTACTCGCAAAGACTTAGAGAATTTGGCCGAGTTGCGGAGCTCCGGGCCTAGCGCACCGAGTGGTCTCTTAGTAAGTGTACCGAGATCCCGCTTTAGAGGTCCCGCCCGTGCGAAGGAGGGACGTGGACGGGCCAACGACGACCGCGGCATGAAATGGAGCCATATCGATACCCCGCTTGGTCCACGAGGCGGAGGTGTATATAGACCTCTTGTATGGCCAGATATGAACTATACTCAGGTTCCATGGTATCCACAGGAGATGCCAGCAGAGGAGCATCCCGAGATACATGCACCGATCCCTTCTTACCCACAGCCAGAGACGATGAATGCTTCGGAGACACAGGTTCCGTACTCATATCATTGGTCTTCTCGAATTCCCAGGCATCGGCTTTCCTATGTTCAACCCTTACCACTGGACAGGCCCGGCTGGGAGGGGTTTTTGGGCATATCGGCCTCCATATGGCGTTCCCGGCTTCAATACTTTTCAGTCTGCACAGGGGTGGTTTTACTGCCTTCCGTTCCTCCCATCTTAGACAGGGTTGTACTGAGGCCGGATCTAGTAGTAGCGCATACCAGGCAGGACACCACACGGGCAACGACGGAGGTGACCATTCTGATGACTTTATACGGGCAGCTGCTGAAGATTTTAATTTTAGACGCAATCCTGATGGCATTCGTAGGAACCCTGAGCGTGATTAGCGTTCGAGACCGTGGCCTGCATATACTCCTCCCTGAGTGTGTTCTATGTTATGTATTATGTCGTATTTGCTGGGATTACTGTATTATGTCGTATTTTTCGGGATTACTGTATTATGTCATATTTGCACGGATGACTGTATTATGTCATATTTGCACGGATTACTACTGACTTTGTTTGGGAAAGCTTGTATTTAATTTAGTATTATGGTATTTAATATATATCTATGCAATTCGTGGAAAAATAACATTTGGGAAAGCTTGTATTTAATTTAGTATTATGGTATTTTATTATTTTATATTTTTATATTTGATCCTTGTAAATAATTACAATTTTAATGATCCTTCTTAATAAATATTGTTTTTCTCTAGGTCCTTTATAATAATTTTCCCTTGTAAAAAATCTAATTAAAAATGAAGTACACACCAGAAGCACATAAGTATAAAACCAATCAAATAACATTATGAAAACATGGAGGTTAATTAGTCAGTCGCGTCGTAGGACATGAACGCCTATTATGTCCGAACTGATTACATATCGTACATCTAATTCGACTGGAGCTAGGTTGGACCTCCTCCTCATCCATTTCATTGCGAATTCGTGTAGATTTAGGGCGGCCCTTACCACGCAATTTCGATTCGTCGTGGATAATCTTTGGTTCGGACGAGGACGATATTCCTTGTTCGCTACCAATCGGCCGCCATTGTGAAGAGTAAACCTTCATAATATTGTAGATTGAGAATACTTTGGATCCACGTCTTGTGCGATTATGGGATACCGCCGAACATGCAGCAATTACATGACTACATGGGAATTTGAATGCTGAAACTTGCCACACCGGCATTTCCCCGTGTCAAGTTCACCGAGTATGTATCGTCCTGATCGTCAACTTCAAACGTGGTACGAGCCACATCATACTCCCGAACACGCATCGATGTAGCACGCTCTCCATTCTTTGCCATAGCTTCTCCAATAACACTCGTAAAATGCAATCCGGACATTGCATCTTTTTGTGCTTTGGTACCCCTTTTCACCCAATAACGAACAAGTCGGCTGTAGGTGCATTTCACCAAATGATGTTATCGGCATGTTCCTCGCTCCCCTAAAAACCTTATTGATTGATTCGGACAAATTGGTTGTCATATGACCGTATCTTCGTCCATCCTCATCATAACTCCTACACCATTTCTCTTTTGGAATTCTCAATCCATGCACGCACTTCACGATCAGAATCGCAGAATTCGGCATACAAAGCATCGAAGTTTATTTTGTTCGGAACATATCCCGTAAAAAAGACAGAAATACACAAAAAGTATAAGGTTGTAGTAATCAAAAAAATGAACGTCGTGCACATCAGTTAGACTATATATTACCTAATCTCATTAACTTTCGCTTCAACTCCTGGTCCTTGAAGCGAGTATTAAAATTGCTCGCAACATGACGCATGCAAAATACATGGTACGCATTAGAGGTCGCCAACCTATTGCCTCATCGGAGACTCACGATATTATGCTCTTGTGACGATCGAAATAAGACATAGACCAACCTTACTTGTAACATACGGTCGTATGGAAGCCAAAAAATACTCCCATGCTTCCTTAGTTTCACCTTCAACAATTGCAAATGCAATCGGAAGGATCTCATTATTTCCATCTTGGGCGGTGGCAATCAATAATGTCCCCTTATACTTACCGTATAAATGTGTACCGTCCACCTGTATGACTGGTTTGCACCATTGAAAGGCCTCACGACATTGCCTGAATGTCCAAAATGTACGTTGAAAAACCCGAACCCCATTAACAACCTGCCGATTAACAGTATACGGTCCATGTTGAATATGGTAAACAGATCCCGGGGTAAAATTTCAACATGTGCTCGAACCATCTTGGCAGGAGCGCATATGACTCATCCCAATCACCGTAAACCTTAGCAATTGCCTTTTGTTTTGCCTTCCATGCCTTCATGTAAGAAACATGATATCCAAACATTCCAGGTCACTCTTTCTTGTATCATGCTCACAGGTACCGAAGGTGTTTCCTTTACCATGTCTGCAAAACCAATCGCAAAAATTAAACACTAGGAATGTTAATTTGTTCACTATTACACACAAATTATCAAATGGTATTGTGTATCATACCTATTATGGCCTCGGAAATAATTTGTGAATCAAGTTGTTTGTGATCTTGGGAGAGAGTTTGGCTCACACAACTATGATTTGCAGCCCATTTAGTTACCACCCAAGTGTTGCTATTCTTCGGTTTAATTGCTCTTACTCTCCAATTACAACCTTGTTCTTCATTCCGACATTTCGTTGAGTACTTGGTTGTAGTACTCTCAACCACTTGTGATTCATGATGTACCTTCATGCAATAATGTTTTATTGCAGCTTGGACATCATTCTTGGACTTGAACTCTTGTTTCAGATATAGTTCATCTCCTCTTGCCCATGGACCCCGCCCAAGCCTTCAACATCCAGTATATCCTCATGCGGGTAATCTTCATGAACAGCCTCATAATGTGGAATGTCATTCCAAAACGGTGTAACATCTATATATTCACACATAATACAGTTTATGCGACAACATAGTAACTCATAAAAAAATATTTAAATAATAATACAACTCCGTAACTAAGCTAATTATAACATACCAAATCATTGTGATTGGGGATTATGATGATATTCGTCATCCAGATCACTATCATTCTGATCATGGTCATTAGACAATAATGTGTCTTCATCCTCATCCTCTTGTTCTTCCTCATTGTCAGGTTCTTCTAGCATATAGTCAATTTCTTCTCCATGCACAACGGTTGCTTGTGTTGGTACACCCTCCTCTAACGTCTCAATATCCACATACAACTCAGCAAATTGTTCCGTAGAGTTTTCCTTGAATGTTTGAACAAAAACATCCACATCCTCATCATCGGATATCTCAAAACCCACATAGCCGTTTCCATAAGGCACTTTACCCGTCACTGAAGATATTACCTGATTTTGTTGCAGCTTTAACTTTTGCCGGATCTTTTCGTATAACTCTTCCGCAGACATGCGTCGAAAAATATACATTGCTTTTTTTTCACCTACAAAGCTCAATCCGTTTGCAACAATATTTTTCGAACCATTATAATATATAAATGATCGAATCTGATTCATTTTTTACAAGAAAAAAGAAATGAAGAATGTGAATGAGGGAGATGGACGATGGAGGGAGTTTTTGCAAATGAGAGAAGGATTGAATGATAAGAGGAAGAGTTTTGCGAGTATAGTGATAGTGGTGGGAAGGAGCTAAATAGGGGAGGGAAGGAGTCACGGGGGTGGGGGACTCACGCGGGGGGGGGGGGGGTTCACGGGTTGGGGGAAGGGGGGGCCGTGTGTGTGTGTGGGTCGGGAGGGATAGCGTGGGGGGGGGCTGCATCCCGAGCGACGCGTCGGGAAGATGCCCGACGCATGGTCGGTATTCCCGACGGCGTCCATGTGGAGACGCCACCCGTGCAAGGTGGCGTCGGTCATGGACGCCATTCGCCGTCGTACCCGACACCCGGCCAGCCAATCCCGATCAAGCGTCCATGGGGGACGCCACCTCGCAAGGTGGCGTCTGTCGAGACGCCACCGCCACGTGGCGTCCCCACTCCCCGACAGTCCAATGGCGTCGGTCAACAGACGCCATTGACTGCCTTACTTTGATAAATAGTTCCTGACAAGCCCTAATCTGATAATTACTTTTAAAAAAAACGTTATTTTGTTGAAAAACCCTGAGAAAGTGATGTCCCGCCTATGTAGGTCCCACCCCATACCCATTTGCATTTTCCAATCGGGTACCTCGACCGTTCCCGTGCTCCGAGAGTTCCAACTTCTCTAAGATGCTCTGTTTGACTTTTCAAACTCAGATCCACGTGCCACTATGATATTGGTGCCTTCTTTCTTCGTTTTATAGTAAAATATCTTCCTTTTTTTGAGGAATTCTTTTAACTAACATTCAATTTATAATTATTATATGAGTTATTATAATAATATCGTAAAAAAACTGATTTCAATTTTAAAAATTTTTATTTTGTTTATATAAATATCACAATATTTAATTGTTAAACACATTATTGAACTTATGTTAGGTGAGTAATAAATTGGGAGAATCCCGTTTAAATTTATTTGAAATACCAAATCTAAAATCAAACATACACTTTTAATAAATCCCTAAAAAGGCCTATGAGCCTGATTAGGGATTTATAAATATTGTTAGAAGATCGTAATGTCATTTTATAATTTTTTTTTTAAAAAATGAAGATTTTTAAGAGTAAAATCCCATTTAAATTCATTTGAAATACCAAAATCCATAATCAAGCATGCACTTTTAACAAATCTCTAATGTTGCACTATTTTATATGGAATGTATATGGGACAATTGAAAGAATAAATACCTATAGTGTGTTTTCTTAACTATAGATTCGATTAAAAAAATATATATCTTCAATTTTCCTACAAACAAAATTAGTCCAAATTTCAAGGTAATTATAAATTATCTTCAATCATAAAACTATTTTTGTGGTCATGGTTATTGGAGAGAGACTCAAAGAAGAAACTAAGACCTGAATAGTATGTCAAATGGTGAATCAACCAGAGAAATCTTATGATGGGGAGGGAAGATCGAGGCATCGACGAAATTGAGATGTAAATTTTATTTTAAAAAAGAATGAGACAGGAAAATAGCAAAATGATATATTGGTAAAATCAACTCATAAATCCCTAATCAAACTTATAGACCTTATTAAGGATTTGTTAAAGGTGCGAGGCATTACAAGAAAAATCAAGTTTTACTACGGAAAAATTCCGTAGCAAAAAACAGCTTTTTCCGTAGCAAAACGGATTTGCTACGGAATTTTTCCGTAGCAAAAAACCCGCGTAGCAATTGCGACGGAAAAAAAAAATCCGTCGCAATTTGCTACGGAAATTTTTTCCGTAGCAAATTGCTACGGACAAAATTTCCGTAGCAAATTCGAAATTTTGCTACGGAATTTTTTCCGTAGCAAAATTGCTACGGAATTTTTTTTTTTTTCCGTAGCAAGTTCCCAAATTTGCGAAAATTTGCTACGGAAAATTATTCCCAAATTTTGAAATTTGCTACGGAAAAAATTCCGTAGCAAAACTAATAAATTTAAAAAAATATTTTTTTTTAATTTTTTTTTTTTTTTCAAAAAAGTGAGTACAAAAAGTAGTATACCATAGATATAATAACAATTATAAAGAGTTTACATAGAGAAAACAAAATATATATAATAATGTTGCAAAGAGCAAATAGTAAAAAGTATCCTAAACAGCAGCATTGTGATCATCATCATCACCAGCATGGTCATCATCACCAGGAGCCGACCCCGAACCCTTGTCTTTCATTAGGGACTTGAGTTGAAGCTGCATCTGTATCATCATCTCCGCTTGCTGAGTCATCTTTTCTTTGCATCATCTCTCGTTCTGGGTCATCTCATCATCATCTCCGCTTGTTGGGTCATCTCGCTTTGCATCATCTCTCGTTCTGAATCATCACATTGCCTCATTATCTCCTGTTCTGAGTCGGTGCCTCATCATCTCTTGTTCTGAGTCATCGTGTTGCTTGCTCCTGCACCAAAGCCTTCATCTTCTTCAGCTCATCTGCAAAAACATTATGAAGTACATTTATTATTTGAACTTCATTTGAATGGACAAAGAGAATGGAAATTATCAATATTAAATGTATTACATTTACTGAAGAAACACCTTCAATGTCGCATAAGGAGCGCTTTGTTTGCTTCAGTCGGCTGGCAGAGGCACCGTATCCAAAGACTCTCCCTTTCTTGTTAAATCCGCTTGTAGCCTCAAAGAACAGGACTCTCGTTATCGGGCGAGAGGATGTGGGGTCTCTCTCCCGTGACAACTTCGAAAGGTTTCCTACAAGTACAAAAATACATAACAAATAAGACATGTAAAATGAAATAAATATGGTGGTGCATAAAACAAGTAATAAAGGCAATAAATGTCTAACCGCTACTTGCTTTGCGCCTTTGGGTTAATCCACCGCCTCTCACTCCCTTCAGACTGCCGGGAATGGGTGCGCTCAAAGGTAACCCACTCAATCGATCCTACAGGAACTTCCCCAGACTCTAACTGCAAACGCAAATGATGACATTAATTAAGCACTTTAAAGTACAAAATATTGAATACCTAAATAGAAAATAACATGTACTTACAACTTTTCGTCGATGCTCACTAATTGGAATGGAGCCGCCAACATATGACGGTCCTTCCATTTTAGCCCTATTTTCCTTATTTTTCGCACTTGTGTTATGAAACTTCGCATCGGTGGCCCAACTCTCAAATAATTCGTCTACAGTCTGCTGTGGAATCCAATCTTTCTTGCCTCTTGCCTGTCTCAATGAATAAAGCTTTTGAGACAACCACCGACCTGCCCTGTGGTTATAAGCTTTTTTCAGATCTTCACGATGTTCAGACAACGACATATGCTTATCCCGAAAATCAATAACGAACAATTAGTGCACCAAATTTTAAAAGTACTTAATTAATAACCATAAAACAAATAACTTACCAAGAACTCATTGAACCAAGCATTTCGATTGTCCTTAGGAATCTCTTTCCACTTGGTCCAAGGATGATTGTAATTACGGAATAATTGGGCCGAGATGAAATCCCCACCGGATTATGAGGCACAATGCTGAAAAACAGGACATCATGCAAATATTAGCATACAAATCAATTAGAGAAGAAATTTGTAACATTATTGGTAACTTGGCATGACTTACTCATCGCCGTCAGGACAGATCCAAAGCTTTCCTGTCGAAGGATCTGTTGTGCCCCATATTGGTGTACCGGAGGAACTACATTCTTCCCCGACGTGGCTATGAGGCGACGTAGTGTGCTAAGGAAGGAATGTGAAATATTGAAGATATTTGTACATAGATGATTTCAGGAAACTAAACATACGTAAATCAATCAGAAATGGTAAAGTAAACATGTTGTCTTGAGCAAAAAAAAAAGTAAACCTGTTGTCTCCCTTGCTGTGGATCAGTGTGGGTAGACGGTGACGACGACATATGAAGCGTTGACGGTGAAGATGAAATATAACCCGACGGTGAAGATGACATATCAAATGGCACCTGCGGGGAAGTGCTGCCCCTCTACCTCCGGAGGGAGCGGATGGCGTCGCCCTACCCCCTCTTATAGGAAGGGGTCGGGCTCGACCACGAACACGTCTACTACTTGAACGTCCTCCTGGATGCTCCATTTCTGAACACTTATAGACATAATGTCAAAAAATATAAATAAAAAAAGATATTTGGTTAATATTATAGTAGCGAAGTAACAATGTATATAGTATAACAGATCGTCAAAAACAAAGAACTAACACAAATCAACCGGACGATTCCTGTTCATCGACATCTGCTTGCATGGCTTCCTCTGAAGTCTCATAGTCATCGATCTTAGATTCACTATCAGAGTACATCACTTCTGCCTCATCGTCTGATTCGATCGTCAATTTGTATAGGAATCAATTCTAAATCCGTGATAGAATCAAAGAGATTCCTTGGTACTTCATCGTCGAAGATGTTTATGGGCAATACATGTTCCACATCAACTTGGAACGATTCCTTCATGCCGTCATTTGCTTCCGACTCTTTCGACTTAGGTATAATATTCCGTGCTTTGGTTTTGATAACTCCCACCCACCCTTGGCGGGATGTGGGGTATGATGTATAGTAAACTTGTTCTGCTGTTGAGCAAGGATGAATGGGTCATAACTAACCGTATATCTCCTTGTCCAGTGGATCTCAATATTTCCATGTTTGTCCACTTTTGTCCCACGTGGACTGTTATCAAACCACTCACATTTAAAAAGGGTCACCACCTTATCCCATGGATAACTCAGCTGAATTATGTCAACTAACTTCCCGTAGTAGTTAGTCTCCACCCCGCCAACTTGGTCACCTCGACAACATACACCGTAATTGCAACATAGTGTACCTGCGTCCGCGTCAATAGTTGAAAATCGATACCCATTGATTATATATTTGTTGCATCGGGTAACACTAATTGCAGCTCCATAAGATAAACTCCACGCAACTTTATTGGGATCTGGTCAATTTTTCACGAAATATTGACGAAACCGTTTTGGAAACTCAGAGTTCATGTATTGATCAACTTGTGACACCGACATTGAAGGATTGTCCGATCGGACCCAATTAGAGTAGAAACTGTAACAAAGAACTGAAGTTAATACTTTAATACTTACCGTAATAGTAAAAAAAAAATCTTACTTTAAGTACTGGGCAGCCTCTTCACAGATGTTTAGAATGTACCACTCTGCTACTTGCTTATCTCTTTCGTCAAGAGTTGACCTCCAATGTTTTCCCACGACTCGCCCTGGATAATTAAATATTGATTTTTGATCACTCGTATCACCGGCATCATTGTTGCGAGGTACCCCTCTCCATCTTGTCATCATTTCAGGGGGATAATAGTATGACACATATTTTGCAGCCTCTTCGACTAGATATGCTTCAGCGATAGATCCTTCAACGTACCTTAGATTTTTGATCTTGTGTTTAAGTGTGCGTAAAAACCTACAATGGAATATCAGAGGGTATTTATAAATTAAAGAACCATGTCGGTCAATTAATAACAACGGGAAAGAAATATATGTATTACCTCTCAAACGGATACATCCACCTATATTGTTGTGGCCCTCCTACCCTTGCTTCGTAGGCCAAGTGAGCAGGCAAGTGTTCCATTGAGTCAAACATGCTAGGAGGAAACACCATCTCTAACTTGCATAGCATTATGGGCATGCTTGTCTCCGGTGTCGTAACTTTTCAACATTAAGCTCGGAAACACAGATTTCTCTAAAGAACATGGAAAATTCAGTCAGAATAGACCATATATGATTCGGTAGTGCTTTGAAGGCCCACGGCAACAATCTCTGGAAAAAAACATGACAATCATGACTCTTCATCTTGCTCAACTTCCCCTCGTACATGTCGACGCACCTTTTCAAATTTGACGCATAACCGTCCGGGAGTTTCAAATCTTTAACCCATTGCAACAATTCTAAATTCTGCTCTTTGTTGAATGTGTAAGGCGCTCTAGGTTTGGAAATCCATCCCGTGCCATTCTGCAGCAAATGCAAAGCAGGCCTTTTGCAAATCGCTTCTATGTCTAGTCTTGCGTTGACTGTGTCCTTCGTCTTGTCCTATGTGTCCATCACATTGTACAGAATATTGCAAAACACATTCCTCTTGATATGCATGACATTGAGGTTGTGTCTTAACAATTAATCTTTCCAATATGGTAGTTCCCAGAAGATGCTGCGTTTGTTCCAATGATGATCAACGCCATATCCCTCCCTCAGGTTCGCTGGAAGTAGCCCCCTCTTCGACACATTGAATGTACTTGATCCTGTCCCATATTTCTTGGCCACTTAAACGACGAGGTTGATCTGCTTGTTCGACGACATTTCGCGTGAAGTCTTTTCTATTTCTCCTAAACGGATGATCGGGGTAGGAATCGCCGGTGCTGTCAAACCAACGAGACTTTGTGATTGTGTTGCAAGCTAAAACCCATGTTCTGTTCAAGACATACCGGGCATGCCAGCTTTCTGGACGTTTTCCAGCCATTCAACATACCATATGCAGGGAAGTCATTTATCGTCCACATTAAGGCGCACGCATTGTGAAATTCGGCTCAATGATATATCATACGTCGAACCCCTCACTCCACAACATCTTCAACTCGTCTATCAAAGGCATGAGGTACACATTTATCTTCTTTTTTGGGTTGGATGGCCCAGGGATTAACGTGTTAAGGAACAAAAACTCTCTTCTCATGCACATAGAAGGTGGGAGGTTGTACGGTGTCACAATGACGGGCCAACACGAATAATTCCTGCCCGTATTGTCAAAAGGAGCGAACCCATCCGAACATAGACCAAGACGGACATTACGGGGATCCATAGCAAAGGAAGGATTCACCTCGTCAAATTTACGCCATGCTTCGGCCTCGGATGGATGCGTCACAAAGTTTTCATCCCTGTTATGCTCCCGATGCCATCTCATGTGAGTAGTTGTTTGTTCTGATGCATACAATCTCTGAAGTCTGGTAACTAAAGGAAAGTACCACATCTTGCTTAATGCTTGACGGGTCATTTTTCTTCCTTTCCCCACAACTTTATATCTTTCATGTCCACAAAATTTACAACTGGTCAGCTCAGCATCATCCTTGTAATACAACATACATCCTCAGAGGGCAGCAATGGATTTTTTCACATCCAAGCCCAAGCTCTTTCACCTTTTTTTTTTCTTGGTAAAAATCCTTCGGCAAATTATTGTCTTTGGGAACAACCTTGCTTATGATCTGCATCATTTCGTTGTAGTTCCTCTCACTCATATGGTGATCAGTCTTCAAGCTTAGTGTTGCTATGGTAGCCGATAGCGATGAATATTTACTATTTTCAAAGTGTTCGCAACCTTCCCATAATGGACGTTGCGCTTCTTGGAGCATTTTATAGAACCTATCAGCTTCCGGATGAGGATCCTCTCCCATGTATGATGGTTGACTATGTGTATTGGTCTCCTCTCCCATGTATGACGGTTCAGCATGAGTAACGGGATCGAAATATCGGCCGATCGACGGTCCGCGCGTCCATAACCAACTGCTCATATTGATTAAGGTTGTCTCAATGACTCTTGTCCCCATAATAACCACTCGGTGTCAATGTACGTCGGACTTCGCCATGACATTCCCAACACTCATAATCTTTCATGAATCCCTTTTTACACAAATGGATTTTAACCTCCTCAAAATCTTGAAATCTTAAACACCTACATTTGACACACGGACACCTGATCTCCCTACTTGAATTAGGTGAATGTGCCAAAGCAAATTCGATGAACTCTTTCAAACCCGCCAAGAATGCTAGAGTTAGTTATCTTCTCTCAGTTAGACAATTGTACATCCAACTTCTATCATGGTTGCCTTCCATATTTCCTAGCTAGTTCAGTTACTAACTTAATTAACATCTCAACATGCCACAAATATATAAAAGTGGTCAATTCAACGGAATAAGTATTTAGTATAAAATTTATCAATTTACAAAATATTTTAATAAATAAACCATTGATTTGAAATTTTAAAGTGCAATTGGTATTTTTTTTCCATGTATACTTTTTTAGTAATATTTATAAGATATTTTTAAAAAGAATATTTAGCCGAATAAATTTTTTTTCCAATTTTCATTTTTACGACTTCTAATGTTTATTGCAATTTTTTGCTCCTTTTTTCATTTAAGCGTGAGTTTATGTTGCAAACTTACAATTCCAAACAAAAATTAATAAATTAATCAATATTTAATATTGAAAATACTAAAAATGCCTTGAAAGTACAAACTTTCTATAAAAATATATTAAAAAAAAAAGTATACTTTCACCTAACATAAAAAGTGCTAGATAAATTAATATCCTATACATTTGGGAATATTTTATTTTAAAGGGAACAAAAAAAAAACAAAAAACATGTACACAAAGTAAACTAATTAGAATAAAATATTATTACCAACATAGGGTTGGTTTAGCGATATAAGGCTTTGATTACTTTTGTAATTTATTTTCGTCCCAAAAAACAATGCAAGATTAAAAAAATCAAAATCATTAAAAACTCAATAATTAAAAAAATCATGAAATCTTCTACACACTATAAGTATAATCCAAATTAATAAACACATTGAGTATAGATATCTTTATGTAATTAATAGATTCAGCCAAAGAAGATACTAAAAAAAAAAAAAAAAATCTAAACTCATATAATTGATAATCTTCTGCCAACATACATATTTCCACTATGTAACAAAGCAAATCTAACATAGATATCATATAACTATAAGCAAAAAATATACTTCAAGCTAACTGTAAAATTATAAGTGTTAGGATTTGTTTGATAATTCCCTTGTGAAGATCTTAGTACTAAGTCCGCGATACACTGCAATAGTTTTTTTTATCTCAATAATAAAATTATTTAGAAGTGTTAAAAAAAACCTGCAAAATGGGAAAAGAGGCCACTGGAGGAGGAGCTAAGGGTGGTGGACGTCCGACGAGCCGAGGAAGGGGAGGAGCGAGGGTGGTGGGCCGCCACGAGTAGGGGGCGGAGGAGCTGAAGGCCTCGGAGGCTGAAGGGAGGAGGAGCCGGGGCGCGGGGCCTTATGGGCGCGAGCCGAGGGCGCGCTTCGGGGAGAGCCGAGGGCGCGGGCGGGTGGGGAGCCGAGGGGCGCGGGGAAAGGGAGAGGGAAGAGGGCGTCGGGGAAGGGGGAAGACGGGGTCATTAATGACCTCGTCTTTTGCGACGGACATATGGTCCGTCGCAAAAAGCATGTTTGCGATGGACGTTATGTCCGTCGCAAACTTCCTTTTGCGACGGACCATAAGTCCATCGCAAAAAGCCACAAAAGGGCGGCCTTTTATGCCGCCCTTTTGCGACGGATTCATAATCCGTCGCCAATATTGCGACGGATACCTCATCCATCGCAATATCCCCAAACTAAGGGCGGCTTTTTTGGCTGCCCTTTTTGCGACGGATCCTGGATCCATCGCAAACTTGCGACAGTTGCATATCCGTCGCAAAAATTGCGACGGATATTAGATCCGTCGCAATAACTTGACGATAAATGGCCACCCTTTTGCGACGGATTACTAAATCCATCGCAAATTTGCGACGGATTTGTGATCCGTCGCAAACTTTGCGATGGATTTTTGTATCCGTCGCAAACTTTGCGACGGATTTAGTAATCCGTCGCAAATTTTTTTACTTTGCGACGGAAAAATGATTCCGTCGCAAAATGTCATGAATTTGCTACGGAAAAAATTCCGTAGCAAATTCCGTCACTATTTCTTCATTTTTTAGCAGTGAGGATTGATTCTGGATTTTAATATTTCAAATGGCTTTAAATGAAATTTTCTCCAATAAATTTGAAGTCTACTATGATAATTTATTGGTTCATTTTATATATGAAGTTCATAGAAATTTCTCTATTAAGTATGATAGATTATAAATGTTGATGGTTTTAATTTTAATAACTTGGATTTAATATATACTTAAACCAAAATGTTGTCCTTTTTTTATTCTAATTACTTTATTATATACTTTTAAAGCAATATCACTGCGGCATGAGAATACCATATACGTGGGACTGCTTTATACCCATGAGTAAACTATGCGGCATAAGGTTTAAAGCAATCCCTCTCCCTCTATATTATTTACTCATATACATACACACACACATAGATATACATGTATGTACACACACACAAACATACATACACACACAGACACACACAAACACACACACATAGGAGGATAGAGTGTTGCAAAGTGCAGCGTAAATATGGGTGGGTTTTTTTCCGGGGGGGGGGGGGGGATAGAGTGTTGCGAAGTGCAACATAAATATGGGTGGGGTTTTGTTTTTTGTTTTTTGTTTTTTTGGGGGGGGGGGGGGGATTAGAGTGTTGTGAAGTGCAGAGTGAAGGTGGGTGGGTGGGGTGGGATAGAGTGTTGCTAAGTGCAGTGTAAATATGGGTGGGGTTTTTTTGTTTGGGGGGATTAGAGTGCTACGAAGTGCAGAGTAAATATTGGGAATCAAAGGTTAGGCCGGAAAGTTTTTCTTTTTTTCGGATGTCAATTTGATTTTTTTACTTTATATTTTTTTCAAAAAAATTATGTTAATAGGTAGAGAATCTAAAATAAAGATAATCTCTCAATTAACATTTTTTTTTCAAAAAACGATTTTTTTATTTAAAAAAATAGTTAAAAAATTTAAATCTAGACAACCCAGATCAAATAGGTAGCTGGTGCCTATCCTGCACTGAAAGTGGTTCGGTAAATATTGGGGGAGGGGGATAGAGTGTTGCGAAGTGCAGCGTAAATATGGGTGGGGTTTAGGGGGAGTAGAAACCGGCCTGCCTCATCTAAATTAAAAAATCATTTTAAAAAAAAAGTATATTAATTGAGAGATTATCTTTATTTTTAGATTTTCTATCCATTAAAATATTTTTTTTAAAAAACATAAAAAATAAAAGAGGAGGAAGCGCATAGAGTGTTGCGAACACCTACGACGCTCTGAAACTAATACATCTTCTCTTCATCAAAAGACGACTCCTTCTTCTTAACCGAGTACACCCCCTACCCTTCAGATTCTCAGTTCGTGAAAAGCTCTGAAGCAATCTTCCCCCGGCCGGCGTGGGTTCCGCTGCAGGTAAATGTACTCAGATTTCTCTCTCCTCTCTCCCCCTTCTCCCCAGCATTTTCTGTTTCATGTAATCGGAGCCTCCATGTATGTGATTTGGAGGAGGGATATGACAGATCACCACCGAGCTCTGTGTGCGGTGCTCCGGGAGAAGTTCTCAAATTCTCTGTGCTCTCAGATCACTCTCTTCTCCCTCCTCCCGTTCATTTTCTGTTTCACATAATCAGAGCCTTCGTGTTTGTGATTTGGTTTTGTTTGGGAACCTAAGCACTTTACCGGAGTTTTTTTGGTGAGGATCAGGCCATGAGCTCATGTTCACCATTTATGATCGAAGAACATTTACCGCCACCATCATTGGCCGGATATTCTTCATTCGTCTCTGTCCCCGCCACTTCTTTTCTCTTGTTGTCGACTGGAAAATTAGATTTGCTTTCTGAGAATTTCTGGGTCTCGTTTTCATGAAGTTTTGCTCAGATGCCCTGAGAGTATTGTCGTTTATGCTCCCACTCTTGAGTTTCTTTTTCCTTCAAATAAAGCATAGAAGAAGCACCTTAGATAGGCGCAATGGAGCCCCTGATTTTATTGATAGAAGAAGACGTCTTTTATTTTGGATTGGAAGCTTTGTTTCTGAGTCTGGAGCCTAAATAAGGTGGACATGCGTATATATAGTTGGCATGTTTATTTGCACTTCCATTTCGGTGCTCTTTCTGAAGCTAAATTTGATTGTGTGCTTGGATTGGAAGGATGTTATGCACTGTATGAAGTTTTGTTTCATCTCTCTTTCTATGACTGTTTCGTTCTTCATATAATAGGCTCTCCTTGTTTGTTTTATTTTGATTGTGAGAAATATGCAATTCCTCTGGCTCTCTGTATTCGGAAATGAGCACTTGAAATTTGCTTTGTATTTAT